>PQFF01000373.1:376541-503768 GCA_003547095.1 Diversispora epigaea
AATTTTCAATATATAAGGCTGAAATTTTTATAAAAGATGCTTCATATTTCAGGCTTCAAGGTTACTTAAAAGCACATTTATTGTTACATTAATAAATAATCAAGTTTTTCACGTATAAACAATCGTCACAATTATTTTCGAATTTTTTTTATTTTTTTAAAATTTTATTAAATTTCGGTTGTTTTTATTCACGTCTAATTGAAGTCAAAATTTTTATTAGGTACCGAGAAAAACGTCAATAATTAAAGTTGTAGATATCATTTCTGGCTACAATTTCATATAAGATAGTTGGTATCTATCTTTAATACCCATCGAATGCGGTATAGGTATAGATCTAAGAATAAATTTATTATTTTTTGTCAATTTTATTTGAAGCGTAATATCTCCATGTACAGATGTTCAATTTTATCACAAAAGATATTATATGATAGCCTTAGTTTAGGAGAATCTAATAAAAAAAAGTTTGTACGTTTTAGATCACTCATTGTCTCACAATTACCTTTTTAATTTTAGTAATTATTTTCAAATTTTATCATTCCACAAATACTTTTGCTAGGGGAGTGTATATAAATCCGCATATATGATCGTGAATTTCTTTTAAGCGATTTACCGCAAGACCAAAAGTACACATTACTGTTTTTTTATAAATTCGCTTTTAAATACATCTGCTTCTTGAATAAAGCAATGACAAACAATCAACTTGCAATCAATTCCTTGAGAGTATTGGAAGAACATGAAATCAGAATCACGAATCTAGAACGGATCGCTCGTGAACAGGCCGAACTTGAAGTTAGAATCGCGAAATTGGAACTGAAGCTGATATCAAAAAAATCGTAAATTCCAGAATAAATGTATTCAGATAGCTATGAAAATTCTTGATGAGGGACCAATAATTGAGTATCGGCCTCCTTTTTTGAATGGATTAGAATTTGACGCCTTTTTTAAAAACATCGAATCGCATTAGAAGTACAAAGGGCTCAGCATCGGCTTCATCACACTAGCTGGTATAAGGATATTAAAAAACTCGAGGATATTGTTAATCGTGATCGGCAAAAAAGATGCATGTGTCAAGATAACGGAATTTTTCTTCTTGAGGTATGGTATGATGAAAATCCAGAAATAGTTATTCCGGAAAGAATACAAAAAATTAAAGAGTTCACTAACCAATTAACCAAAAGCTTAGATAATATAAGTAACTCGGTACCTAAGTTATGAATCAAATTGTATTTTATATATATAATCTACGTTGCCCGATTTCTAATCCACTATAACAATAGGATGCCTTAATTTACATTTTTACAAACCCGATGTATTTTTTCACGCCTTATTTATTAGCATTTGTTAACTTTAATATACGATCTATATTTCACAAACCCAATATAACCGTGAAGCAGTTGCTTCTGACAATATACGATTTACATTTTTACCATAAAAAAATAAGCCCAGAATTCGGCAAAATTACAACTTTATATTTTTTGCATTAAAATTTATTTTTTATGGCAAGAGATCTGCATTCTAGAATTCACTAATTCTTGCAATCACGTTCTCAACCTTAAAATATTTGTGTTTGTTATGTAATTTACATCATTTATTTTGAATAAATCCTTTGTATCAAACTTTTTTTTTCTTTTTTGATCTGTCCGGCATTACATCAGTTTTCATTTCATCAGGTGGATCTCGTTCAGGAGTTCTAGAAGAAACAAATGCTCTGTCATCCAATTCAAATGATAGCTTTTCGACGAGACCCTAGAAGAAATACTTATCAATATGACAGTAATTCTCTGGAGATAATTGATTAATGTTAAAAATAAGGCTTACCTTAATATTCCATGCCCATGAAAGAGCAAGGCGTAGGTTGCCATAAGATGAATGAGACAGGGGTAAATTGAATGATTTTAATAGATGAAATCGATATACGTCACGTTTTTCCATCATATATATTCGAATTTCTGCCATATATTGCTGATCCAAAACAAAATTCAATATTCAATATTCAACACAAGAACATCTAGCCATTAACAAGGAAATCTTAAGACCAAACTTACTTGGATTCCAATAGTATAAAGATTTGTCATGCATCTATTTCTACTTCGAAATTTTTCCAACATGTCATCCAACGTATCTTTGAGTATCCTTGGAAGTTGATATTCATCAGATTCCCATTTTGTAAGATCATATTTATGAGGGCCACCACAACCTAATCCACAAACAATTTCTTGTTGATTGATTTTACATAATAAATCTGCTAGATGACCTCGGTCAAGTTGTTGTTCTAATACATTTTTGTCTTTATTTCTTCTTCGAACAGTTGCAATTACTGTAACTGCCCCTCTAAAAATTTCCAAATATATCTTACTTTTTTACAAAGGGGACCAAATAGATGATCGCAAATGGATTCAATCTCTTTATGATATTTGGCTTTGGCTGTAGCAGGTTGGTCAGCTATGAGCTCCGCCCATAATTTTGGCTCAAATTCTGCTTCTATTTTTGACCTGGGTGTAAGATCCAAGATAAAGCTGCGTGCCAAACTGTACAAGAGTAACAAATTAAAATTATAAAGTGAACGTAATCTGTAATTGACCTAGGATTTGCAAGAAAATCTTACTCAAATTTTGAGATGGTTTGTTTAACACAATATTTCTCCATTATTGAAATCAATGATGGTGAAACGTTCTGAATCATTTGATTCGGCTCGATACTCTCGACACCCTTAATCGCTTCGTTGTATTTCCCTATAAGAACTATATATACTTAAAATATACTTAAAATATACTTAAAATATCCTTGATATCCTTAAAACATACTTAAAATATTATTAATATTTGAAACTTAGCAAAAATCGGTTATTTAAATTATATACCATTATACTTAAAATATATTCAAAATATATCTACAATATTATTAAAATATACGTAAAAAAAATTTTTATAATTAAAAAAATATACTTAAAATATCCTTGATATCCTAAAAACATACTTAAAATATTATTAATATTTGAAACTTAGCAAAAATCGGTTAGTTAAATTATATACCATTATACTTAAAATATATTCAAAATATATCTACAATATTATTAAAATATACGTAAAAAAAATTTTTATAATTAAAAAAATATACTTAAAATATCCTTGATATCCTAAAAACATACTTAAAATATTATTAATATTTGAAACTTAGCAAAAATCGGTTAGTTAAATTATATACCATTATACTTAAAATATATTCAAAATATATCTACAATATTATTAAAATATACGTAAAAAAAATTTTTATAATTAAAAAAATATACTTAAAATATCCTTGATATCCTAAAAACATACTTAAAATATTATTAATATTTGAAACTTAGCAAAAATCGGTTAGTTAAATTATATACCATTATACTTAAAATATATTCAAAATATATCTACAATATTATTAAAATATACGTAAAAAAAATTTTTATAATTAAAAAAATATACTTAAAATATCCTTGATATCCTAAAAACATACTTAAAATATTATTAATATTTGAAACTTAGCAAAAATCGGTTAGTTAAATTATATACCATTATACTTAAAATATATTCAAAATATATCTACAATATTATTAAAATATACGTAAAAAAAATTTTTATAATTAAAAAAATATACTTAAAATATCCTTGATATCCTAAAAACATACTTAAAATATTATTAATATTTGAAACTTAGCAAAAATCGGTTAGTTAAATTATATACCATTATACTTAAAATATATTCAAAATATATCTACAATATTATTAAAATATACGTAAAAAAAATTTTTATAATTAAAAAAATATACTTAAAATATCCTTGATATCCTAAAAACATACTTAAAATATTATTAATATTTGAAACTTAGCAAAAATCGGTTAGTTAAATTATATACCATTATACTTAAAATATATTCAAAATATATCTACAATATTATTAAAATATACGTAAAAAAAATTTTTATAATTAAAAAAATATACTTAAAATATCCTTGATATCCTAAAAACATACTTAAAATATTATTAATATTTGAAACTTAGCAAAAATCGGTTAGTTAAATTATATACCATTATACTTAAAATATATTCAAAATATATCTACAATATTATTAAAATATACGTAAAAAAAATTTTTATAATTAAAAAAATATACTTAAAATATCCTTGATATCCTAAAAACATACTTAAAATATTATTAATATTTGAAACTTAGCAAAAATCGGTTAGTTAAATTATATACCATTATACTTAAAATATATTCAAAATATATCTACAATATTATTAAAATATACGTAAAAAAAATTTTTATAATTAAAAAAATATACTTAAAATATCCTTGATATCCTAAAAACATACTTAAAATATTATTAATATTTGAAACTTAGCAAAAATCGGTTAGTTAAATTATATACCATTATACTTAAAATATATTCAAAATATATCTACAATATTATTAAAATATACGTAAAAAAAATTTTTATAATTAAAAAAATATACTTAAAATATCCTTGATATCCTAAAAACATACTTAAAATATTATTAATATTTGAAACTTAGCAAAAATCGGTTAGTTAAATTATATACCATTATACTTAAAATATATTCAAAATATATCTACAATATTATTAAAATATACGTAAAAAAAATTTTTATAATTAAAAAAATATACTTAAAATATCCTTGATATCCTAAAAACATACTTAAAATATTATTAATATTTGAAACTTAGCAAAAATCGGTTAGTTAAATTATATACCATTATACTTAAAATATATTCAAAATATATCTACAATATTATTAAAATATACGTAAAAAAAATTTTTATAATTAAAAAAATATACTTAAAATATCCTTGATATCCTAAAAACATACTTAAAATATTATTAATATTTGAAACTTAGCAAAAATCGGTTAGTTAAATTATATACCATTATACTTAAAATATATTCAAAATATATCTACAATATTATTAAAATATACGTAAAAAAAATTTTTATAATTAAAAAAATATACTTAAAATATCCTTGATATCCTAAAAACATACTTAAAATATTATTAATATTTGAAACTTAGCAAAAATCGGTTAGTTAAATTATATACCATTATACTTAAAATATATTCAAAATATATCTACAATATTATTAAAATATACGTAAAAAAAATTTTTATAATTAAAAAAATATACTTAAAATATCCTTGATATCCTAAAAACATACTTAAAATATTATTAATATTTGAAACTTAGCAAAAATCGGTTAGTTAAATTATATACCATTATACTTAAAATATATTCAAAATATATCTACAATATTATTAAAATATACGTAAAAAAAATTTTTATAATTAAAAAAATATACTTAAAATATCCTTGATATCCTAAAAACATACTTAAAATATTATTAATATTTGAAACTTAGCAAAAATCGGTTAGTTAAATTATATACCATTATACTTAAAATATATTCAAAATATATCTACAATATTATTAAAATATACGTAAAAAAAATTTTTATAATTAAAAAAATATACTTAAAATATCCTTGATATCCTAAAAACATACTTAAAATATTATTAATATTTGAAACTTAGCAAAAATCGGTTAGTTAAATTATATACCATTATACTTAAAATATATTCAAAATATATCTACAATATTATTAAAATATACGTAAAAAAAATTTTTATAATTAAAAAAATATACTTAAAATATCCTTGATATCCTAAAAACATACTTAAAATATTATTAATATTTGAAACTTAGCAAAAATCGGTTAGTTAAATTATATACCATTATACTTAAAATATATTCAAAATATATCTACAATATTATTAAAATATACGTAAAAAAAATTTTTATAATTAAAAAAATATACTTAAAATATCCTTGATATCCTAAAAACATACTTAAAATATTATTAATATTTGAAACTTAGCAAAAATCGGTTAGTTAAATTATATACCATTATACTTAAAATATATTCAAAATATATCTACAATATTATTAAAATATACGTAAAAAAAATTTTTATAATTAAAAAAATATACTTAAAATATCCTTGATATCCTAAAAACATACTTAAAATATTATTAATATTTGAAACTTAGCAAAAATCGGTTAGTTAAATTATATACCATTATACTTAAAATATATTCAAAATATATCTACAATATTATTAAAATATACGTAAAAAAAATTTTTATAATTAAAAAAATATACTTAAAATATCCTTGATATCCTAAAAACATACTTAAAATATTATTAATATTTGAAACTTAGCAAAAATCGGTTAGTTAAATTATATACCATTATACTTAAAATATATTCAAAATATATTTAAAATATACTTAAATATACTTAAAATATATTCAAAATATATCTAAAATATTATTAAAATATACTTATTTTTAAGTATATTTTAAGTATATTTTAAGTATATTTTAGGTATGTATATTTCTTATAGGGTTTAAGCTGATAAAACATGTCAATTTATATAATATAAACATGTGAAACAGAAAAATAATAACTTCGGTTCCATACCATTGTGTTATTCACGTTATTGATGGAGGAATTGACACTTAATAAGGAATTTTTGAAGACTTCAGTGGTATCTCGTATAACTGAGCTCGAGGCCTCAAACTATAATTGAAAAAGTCATGAACAAGAGTTTGTTTACAATGGAAAATTTGTTAAAAACTTCAGCATGGTGTCTCTTAACTTGATTCCAGAACATATCAACGTCTTTAAAGTATTTTCGATGACCCTATAACTCAGAGAATTATTCAAATATAATGAAAGATAATATAATATTAATAAGTGACAGTTATTTTAAGCGTTTTAGACCATTTTAGAATACATGAGGAAAGCATTGCTGGAGACAGCCACAACGGTCACGCAGACCACCATAAGGAAAGCAATGTTGGAGAAAACCACAACGGTAACGCAGATAACCATAAGGTTGACAGCACGCAGAGCCTCCCGTAGTTGAGTGGGTTCCTTCCTGCAATAAAGATCATAACCCAACATGCAGTACTATAGACAAGACAGTAGATGGCAAGCGCGCAGTATTGCCATTAAAGTTTGTTCAGCCTCCCTATGTCGACCAGCAATGCAAAAACGACGATATGATACTTTACCCTACGAATTTCTTCCAATCGACTAGCACCTTTCTTTTTTTCATCTGAGCCATCCTTTATTAGATTCACGAGATCTTTTTTTAGTTTATGCGTCTCTTTCTTAAAAGAGGAAGTAAAGTCTGTTTGTTTAGATCGGTGTTTATAATATTCTAAGAAGCTATAATCTTCTGGTGGTGTTATATCAAAGTAGGTACTCCACGACATGAGTTTTTCTTCGGTAGTAGACATGGTTGAGGAAAATCGCGAGACACGTAAAAAAAAAAGATCCACACGTTACAATTAATCATTCTGCAGTATTTACACGTGTTAGAAGATCACATCATATACGTTACAAAAAAAATAATGGGCGAACTTTTATTAACTTTAGTGATATGTATTATATTATTGCTTTATTTAACGGCTAAAATAATGAATAGATAGAGAGCTAAGAGGGAGGAATAAAGCATAAATGCCTGCCGGATCCTAGGCCCCTTTACATTATAAAGAAATGGCAGTTCCTTTCCCTACTCCGTGTTATTATCATTATTATCGTCTAAAATTATATTGCTACTACTCGAAAAGTTATTATTTCTTGGGAAATGGCTCTCCGAACCTCTATTGTTACTACTGCTACTACCACTAATGATAATCGAGTTATCTTTTTTTCGGTTTTCTTCTCGATCCAAGCCTCGATTTTGTCCAACGAAGTTTTTAATGGAATTTTCTGATGACGGTAAAAGCTGGCAAGTGTAGCAGAGCTGAGATTAATTTCTATGGATAAAGCATTATATATTTTCGTGGGAGAACATTTTTCTCTTTTTCTTCTCTCGTCAAATAGGGCAGTAAATTCAACCCAGAGAGTTTCGATCTCGGTAGAATATTCAGAACTGAAACTTGTTATAGATGCTTGCCCTAAAGAAAAATGCGGATAAATAAATATGTGTTGAAGACAGGGCTTTACCTAGAAATAAATACATCTAAATTCGTTGTGTATCACAAACCTCCACTTCGGGCTTCACTTCTCCATTCCACCTCTGTGCGCATTTTATTTATTTCGTTTTGCAGAGATAAAAAGGCCTGTTCAAGTTTTTTTATTTTTTGATCTGCCGTAGCGGGAATTGGAGTTGGGGTCGGAGCTGGAGATATATTTTTTCGAATTAAAAATAATAAAATTCCGAGAAAGGCGTACATTGTTACATTTTCTCCGGCAATTGTATAAAGCATCTCCACTGTTAAAACACCCTGAGCGTATAATTCGCGGATCACGATTACAATAATGAAAATTGCAATAAAAAAAATATCAGATAAGTTATACGGCATTTTAATCGGGAATAATTGATTAATTGATTGATTATTATTATCGTAAGTTTGATTTTGTTTTGACAGCGATTGATTATTTGATTGATTTGGCCGTCCCGACATTTTTCATCAAAAACCCTATTATACCTGAAAATGTAAGTCCTTCGCTATGCTCCGGACAATTAAGCAAAAACTCAGACAAAAAACCTTTGAACCATTTTTGAACCGGTTTGCACCGGTTCGGTTCTGGTTCGGTTTCGGTTTGATATTTTTTAATTTTGGTTCCAGTTCTTAAATTTTGGTTCGGTTTTGGTTCGACATTAGAACCGTTACATTAGGAGCTTTATTCTTAGATGTGCACATGTGGTACAGCAGCCGCAGTGTTGTACATTTGACTGTCCGCCAGTTTTTTTGTTGTCCCGGACAATGTCCGACGATTGTCCGCACCTTGTATAGTATCATTATTGAAACGAAAACTATAAAAATATATGTAAAATTGATCATTGAACATTTTTACTTAGATTGTTTTAATAAATTTCGAGATATTGATGTTTATATTTTGTGCAACATGTCCGCTTTGTGTCCAGGACTGTCCGAGTGACAACACTGGGCAGCCCTACCACGGCTGCAAGAATTGTTTAAAGCTTTGTACTTTGCCTTTTTATTATTATTATTTGTTCTATATTAGTAGTTTCATTATTGTTATCCCATTATTCGTGTAACCAATCAAATCCAATTTTAATTTTGTTGCGAGTTTTTGAAAAAATTTTATCATTTTTTAATTAATTCGATTTTATAATGGTATAATGGATACCAATATCGATTGCATGATTCGTGAAACGATTCTACATATATTCCCAATAAATACTAGCTTCAATTTCCCATTTCCTCTTTTTTCCTTTTCTATTTAACTAAAAATAATAATTATTATTTTTAAATAAATAAATATATATATTAAAATAGTATCATACCCTAGAAAATGAAGTTCACTTCAAAGACATTCATCTTTCTAGCTATCTTCTGCCTAATTGTTGTTGTCGTTACTGCTCAGTAAGTTTTTCTAATTTAACTTTATATAATTTAATAATTAAAATGTTTTTTATAATCTTTGTAGAGACATACCGACTGATATACCTACTGATATGCCTACTGATATACCTACTAATACTTACACACCTGAAACACCAGCTGACGTACCTACTGATATGCCTACTAACATACCTACTGATGTATCAGTACCTACTGATATACCTACTAATATACCTACCACACCTGTTGATACACCTATTGACACACCTACATCTACTGAAAAAACATCTACTGAAAAAACATCTACTGAAAAAACATCTACTAAAAAAACATCTACTAACACGCTTATTCCAACTGTCACACTTACACCATCAACTACTAATATATCATCTACTGGTCCAAGTTCACCATCTAGAACAACCGAATTGTAAGTTTATTTTTTATTTGAAAAAAATATAAAATATTAATAATTAATTTATTTAAACTATTTGAATTTATTATTTTTAGTGATTCATCTTCTCCAAAGTTTTTAAAACCTTTTCTGATTTTGCTTGGGATTGTAATAGTAATGGTTTTGATCGGTGTTGCAATTTTTATATTTTTTATTTTTTATAAAAAAAGAAAAAGAGATAATGTTCTTGGAATAGCTGGCAGCAGTCATAGATAATCGAATGTAATAATTCTAAGACCGAGTAACAAAAAATGATTCCGTGTTTATATTTCTAATAAATACTGGCCTCGATTTTTCATTTCCTCTTCTTTTCCTCTTGATAAGGTTTCTATCAAAAATTATTTAATTAAAAAATAATAATAATTATTTTTAAATAAATAAATATATTAAAATAGTATTATAACTTTGAATTAAAATAAAAATCAAGTTTATTCATCTTTCTTGCTATCTTCTGCATTATTGTTTTTACCGTTGTTGCCCAGTAAGTTTTTTTCTAATTTAATTTTACATAGTTTAATAATTTAAGTAATAAAATTTAAGGAATAAATAAATTTTTTTTTTATAATTTTTGTAAGTTTATTTTTTATTTATCATTTGTTAGAAAAAAAATATAATAATAAAATCATAATTACTGGATACGTGTGGCGTGCCAAACAAGACAAAAGTTGGTGTAAAATTACGCACGTGATACGATTTTATTATCGGTGATAAGATTTTTTGACTGTGAAAAATCACTGATACATCAGTGTTATTTTTCACATGCGGATAATAAAATCGTATCGCGGATAACTAAATCCAGTGATGGACATTTTAGGTCATAACAATCATCAGTAGGTCATAAAAGTTCATAATTTACTATAGATATAATTGACCAATAGGTCATAATTGGTCATAGGCCAACACTGACTAAATCATAAATAATTGTATCACAGATCAAAAATCGTATCGCGGATAATTAAAATATATCGTAGATAATTGAAATTTATGGAAATTCATCACAGATAATTATATTGTATTACAGATAAATCGCAATTGTATTGCAGATAATTGAAATTTATCACAGATAATTATATTGTATCATAGATAATAAGATTTGTCACTAGCAATTAAAAATTGAAATTTTAAGATGAACATTTTTTGGTGCTTTATCTTTTTACCAAACATATAAGGATAAATTTTTATCTATTTACTTCCAAGAAGCAACTATGCTACTATACTTGATTTTCCTGACTCTGAAGTTCCTGCAACTAATAATCTAAACGGAAAGCTGGGTGAAAAATTATGTTTTTTTGATTATATAGATTCAACTGAATTACGAAAACTGTAATGTTCCATATTTAGAATATTTTATTATTTCCATATATGTATATTTCGATAAAAAATATAATATACAACTTGCTAAAATAGATGAAGCGTATAATAATAATTATTTTTCGACTATAATTTTATCATATTAATAAGAATACATCTTATTCACCACTCTCATCAAAGAGCTGACCGTATCCAGTCGATGTTTGAAATTGAAGTGTAAAAAATAATAAATTTAACATATTATATATACTAGGAATTTTTGTGTCGGATAAAATAAGTTCACCTATAAAAATAATTATATTCTGACAAAATTTTGACAACCATTATTAAGATATTAATCAGGGTTCTCTACTCATTTTAACATCATAAACCATGGCCTGACATTAATAATTCTATAACCATTTTGTTGTAATAAATTTACAACACGAATTTGTAATCTACTTATCAAAAATCTAAGGGAATCTCCTTGATTCCCGAATAAAAGTTTCTACTAACAATTCTCGTATAGTTATATTGTATTCGATCTTAGCTTCTTTAGACGATATCTGATCTGAGGCATAGAGATGGAGATTCAACCACTCGTTTTCAATGTAGTATATTTTATCATAAGTGCATAACCCCCGAGTTGCAGATTGTATCCGATGCTAAAAAATAAGAATAAGTTACTTTAAAAAGCAATAATAATTTTTATTCTTTGGTTTACATAAAGTTATATTTTTTTGCGGGGCGGAATAATTACCCTTGCCAAAACACTGAGCCACCAACCCCATGGAGTAATGGTGATTATGCGTCCGTTGCACCCCACAACTTGCTGGGAAAACTCGTGACAAATAACTCAGGTAATTCCCCTATCAACACAAAATAATAACAACGAAACAAGAAAAGATATTTGCTATACTAGATAAGACATTGTATTAACAAAAACCCTCGAATCCATATAAAAAAAATAAATATACAGATCAAATACTATATCAAGGTCGGTGAAAGAGTTAGTTGGTACGTCGTCTTCTGGTACGTGGTTTTGTTCGTGCCCATGCTCACGTTCCTTTTATTTCAGCGTTTGCGGGCCTCTCGCGACAACTTTGTCGTAGCTGGTGTTTCCTCCGACGTAGCTTCTTTTTTTCGTTTGTTGATGGTTTAAGCAGAGAAGAGTTCCCAGTGTATTACTAATAGTTAGAGGAATGCAAACACTATTCAACGAGCCGTTAGGATTTTATTCCTAGAGCCGATGTCCTACTCAAGAAGAATAGTATTACTTTCGCAAGAAAAAAAGGGTGGAGGTAAATAATCGGTAAGAGATTTCAGCAGTCGGCTCATGATATCCGATCACGTGCTGTTAATACTAGCAAAAATCGAAGAAATATGGCACAAGAAAGTAAGTTTATAAATGCTCATAATCTTTTTATGTTAATTAATGTTTATCAGAATCTAGCGTATCCGCGTTATGATATATTTGTATAGAATGCGTTAACTGGATTGACTTTAATGAAAAGGGCCAAAAAATTTTATGGTCAATATATTCAATGTGATTATTGGTATAAAAATATAGAAATGTAAAAATCATAATACCCATTGCTTCTAAGTACTGTACAGTAAAAAACATACAGTACTTATACTTTAACAGGCATTTCGTTCATGAAAAAATCATACAAATTCTTCCAGAATTATCCAAAATGTAATCATTCTGTGACTTTATTGCCCAGATGGTTCATTTTAAAGGAGGTATTTTTTCTTTACCCGATAATAATAATATTGATTTCCTACAAGTTTTAATGTGCTTTGGCAGGATAAATGCTTGTAAAAACAACGGATAGTATTACACTTTATGAAAACCCGACAAGGCAAAGTTGAGCTATTCTGTTATATTTAATGAATATAAGTATAGCCAACACGCATTTAGGTAAGGTCAATATAAATTTATTTCCGATTACATCGAATATGAATACAGTGAATGATAATTACTGTATAAATATTTTATTAAGTAACTTTCTCCATTTTCTTTTGATGTGAATATTGAGTCCATGTCGTTGAAGTAGCCAGAAAGTCAGCAGGTACATCCTCACCAGTAAAATAAGACACATTTCTTGTTAAAGATAGAGTCAATATAAGCTGGTCATTTCAATATAATTAATAATAATTGCAAAATATTTGGAGTATAAAACCAGATTAATGTTATAAGTGAAAATGGTAAAAAGGACCCAACTATTACTAAAGTTTTAGATGGGGGAATGAAATAATATAATAATGAAGCAACCAACGAAAGCTTGGTTTTTTTAAATATATACAAAATAATATAAGGAATACTAAACTAGTTGAATCAAAAGAACCGTTAGTTGTAATATAAACGATCCAGAATACTGGAATGGCTATAGCTGGAAAAAATATCAAGAATTTAGGGATATGAAATAACATCAGTTCCCACTTACTAACAATATTCGCCTTATTATTTAATGCGAATATGTTCTTGTGCAAATACTGCACAAGATACAAACACGTTTATAATCGAAAATATCTTGATACTCAGCAAATCATCATAGGTAAAACAAACTGTCAGTGGAACTACACAAGTAACTGTGTTGAATAATATATCAACCAATAATGGCAACAAATTATTTTGCGTGAACCAAACAAAAATTGCGTAGTCTCCGATTCAACTGTAGGTTGTGCGACTTCCGATTCAACTATAGGTCGTGTGACGATTATTTTTATTCGTGATATCACAAAAGTGATCGGAAACAATGTGTTAAGAATTGCATCATATACATCTTGGTGAGATGAATAAGATTCGTCGACTGTGGATGCCATCGCAAGTGAAACAAAAAAATATCGAATAACAGGATAAGGTCTCACTCATAGAATTGATCATATATTTATAGATAATGTGTTCAATGTGTTCGTAATTTGATTAATCATGATTGGTTATAATGATTACATCAGTTATGTTGTGGGGATCTTAACTCAAAAATTCTCTATAACTCTTGTAACTTCTTTTAAGGCGCGATATTTGGCTTGGTCTGAGCCTCTTGTAACCTAATATTTAAATAAAAAAAATACAAAAATATTCATAACATCAAACCGATCATTGTGAACAAGTAAAATCACCAATTTACAAGTTAAAGTTTATTGAGAAGCTTATGTACATGATAACAGGGATAATAGAAGTAATAGAAATAACTATGATAATAGAAATCTTGGTTATCTTCGTATAATCATTTTTACCCGCTTACAGTTACCAGAACCGCAGATCTATAACCTAAAATCAGAATTGGTTCTCTAATTCACAATGTGACAAAACAATATGGCGCGGTAGTCATGCAAGGGTTTTGCAGATCTTTCAACCGAAGTCACGATCCCTTGTCTTATATACTGACCAAGTGCACGAGATGCACTTGCGGTATTCTTTGTAGGTTGACCATTTCCTCCAGCATGCTTTAACGGGTTATTTTTTTTTATTTTTTTCTATTTTTCTATAAATTGTTGGCAATGTAATTCCTTAACATTATATATTCCATTATTCCATAAATATAATAATATACGTGGGAGTCTTACGTTGCAGAATTTTTCTCTGTGGGAGTTCGAAATTTATTTAGCACTACTGTTGGTTGGGAAGACTCACTGGTCCTATCTTTTTTATCTTTGAAGGTTTTAGACTTCTTAGCAAGAATGTTTGTCATCCGTCCTACATGTTCTATAAGATTCTGTTAAATTTATTAGTAAACGCTTAATAACTCGAAGCAAAACTGATCAAAAAAACCAACGTACCTCGTGAACCAAAAATCTTTTACATAATAGAGCAATTTCTCCCACGTCTGCATTTTTCGTTGGTAAGTATTCCGAGGCCCAATCCCAAATACCGTACAGGTCTCCGCTGATTTGAAAAAAAAGATAGAACCGGATTCTCATTCCGATTATATGAAAAAACGGTATCAATATCGAAGTCATTGCTTTTTGTAGACTCTCCGGCAGAGGATTTCTCCCACTCCGCTCGATCATTTGAATCTCATGTTTGATATGTTGTGCTCTGGAGACCTTAATCACATCAATGAAGCTTGTCCTCGCCTTGTCATGATTATCCTTATGGGTTGGTCCGCTATTTTCGCCGATGCCTTCTCGAGATGAGCTCTACGTATAAAGCCCTACGTTAGGATTAACTTATTAATTTTTCATAAACGAATGAGACGTACCCAATATAAGAAATCGCATGATTTGCCAACACGACTGTTCTGCGACCGAGTTATTTTATCTTCACGGTCAGCATCTGAATGGTTTTCGCCACTATGAGGGAGAAAAAAATGCTTAATGATACAGATAAATGATCAAGAATAAGCCAAATTTCTTACTATGTGAATATAGTTTGCGGCGTTTTTGCACAAGATCCAATAAGGAACATGTCGACGGTTCGTTCAGATTGACATTGTCCATTAAAACGACTGATCCATTCGTAACTATTATAATTATTAGAATTTACTAATCTATTGTAATACCATGTTTAAATGCAGCCAAATTATCATGTGTAAGGAAACTTACGTGTCCTCAAAGCATTTCCCGACATATATTGTAGTGTCATCATCAGCATCTACGTTTGCAAGATGATCTTGAATTATTTTTTAATTATTATAAACATCCTATTGCAAATTGGTTTGTTATAGAATTTATAGATTTGTGAGCGCTAAATCAGGATAATACATAATTAATTTTATTCACCTGCATTTTATCAGCAGATCTTTGCAGAAGATCACGTACGCCAACTACCACATTCCTTTGTGAGAAGTTTGATGCTAACGATTTCCGATAACAACAATGCTTCTAAAAGTGATATAGCTGATTTACTTATTTTTTCACTCTCTTCTTGAATAGCACTTTCCGTCATATCCCAAAATTTAACTCCATTTTCGTTATTGTTTGTTCTATTTTGGCTTATTGCTGCTCTTGTTAGGGTTTGCCTTGGATTCCTTCAATTTCAATTTTGCATGCATTTTCCACATCCTTTTTTTCCAAATATATTGCAATATACATTTGTTTATCTTCTATATTTTTTTCAGTTTTGATTGTAATAATTTTGATATTATTTTTATCTAATAAATCTGCTACTGAATCAATTTTTTCTTTCAAATTTTTTCCCTTGATTGCTACCGTTTTTATCCAGACTTTGTACTTTTGCAAGTTAATTTTTTTCCTCCATTCTTCATGTTCGCTTAAAAAGCTATCTTCTGAGTTTACTGATTCGGTGTCATCCGTTCCTGCTCTTGCATCCTTTCCATCCGTTGCAGTTGTATTAACGTCAGTTGTATTATCTTCGGCTTCTTTCCCTTTGCCTTTTATGTTATCCTCTATATTATTATTTATTTGGTGACTAGTATCTGGATTTACTTCCACTAATTTATCTTGATTTAATAAATTTTCTTTGGTTAACAATAATTCCATGTCGACTGTACTTGTTCCTGCAGTTTCATTTACTTTGTATGAAGTGCTTGTACTAGCTGTCGAAGTTTCTCTGCTCCCGCCTTTTTGTAGGCTTTTACGAGGATACATTTCGAGTCCATGCGTGGTATCTTTTGTTTCAAGATTCTTTTGGTAGCGTTTAAATCACTGTATCTAGTTCCATAATTTGCTGTGGACCGTCTCGCACGTCCGCTCACGTTTTCCATACTCGTTCCTGATTTTCTTTATTGTTTATGTTGTTTTTGTATTGTTTTAGTAAGAATTTTCTTTCCTTGAAAATTTCTGTATAAATGATCAGCGGAAAGAGTTATCATCAAATTCAACTTATGCTCTTATGCCTAGTCTCCACTAAATGAATTGAGAGAATAGAAATGTTGATTATTTAATTTTAAAATGGAAACGTTTAGCATCTATTATTCTCTGAATTTTAAATTAATAAATCCGATATTTTTATAGTAGATGCTATTGATTCTTGTATTCGGGTTTACTTAATGACGTTTTTAATGTTTACTTATTAAAATAAAAGGTTTTATATGTAGTAACGATCATGAATTATTTCTGATTTGTAATTTACAAGTATTTTTCTAAAGTTACACAAAAAATGGGATAGTCAAAGAATCATATCGCTTATATGACTGTAACAAGGGTTCTGAAAGTTTTGTATGACCTTTAGTAAATTATATTGTACTAACAATTTACCAGTGATGATTTCTTTAAATATCTAAATCGTTGGAAGAGAATCTTATAAATAAAAATTTTAAATTAAGGATATGAAGTAATGAAAGTTAGACTTTTTTTAAAAAAAAATAAATTTATATACTTAATAATTTATATAATATGATTTTTTTATAAAATAGACTCCACCTCGCCTTAATAATAATTTTTAGAGTTACTGCATAATAATCGTGATTTATTATTTAATTTAATTTAACTTTGACATACAGTATTTTATTAATTATTAAATTAATAATAAAGTTACAGTAACCATAAATTACAATAGCTGCACAGTTAAAAAATCTCGTTGAAATATGACAAATATGACGTAATGTAATCATTAAACAATTTATGAGTCATATATAATCAGAAAAATGTAATAATTTTATAAATTTAATAATAGCAATTTCAAAACAATCCATAAATGTAATAATGAATGTAATAATAAAATGTAATAAAATATATAGAGGGAAAAGAAAAGGTGGCTTTTGCAAAATACTCTTATCCTATGAATAAAAATTTTTTTATACAAAATACGAACTGTTAATGATATATAAAAGAAAATAAATATAAATATCGTATTAAAAATAAATAAATATATAAATCTATAAAGATTCGTAAACAACTTATTTGGAAAATTTAAAAATTTTAAATTTTATAATTAAACGCTTAATTTCAATAAATAACATCAATATAAGAGGAACGAAATAAAAAATAAAAAATTGGCAACATCTGAATAAATTGGTGTTAAGAGTGATTATAACATAACACTATGTCTTAACCTATCTTGAATGCACGCTTAATATCAATATTTCCAATATTCGAATTTTTTGAATTTTCTATTTGAGGTGAGGCATTTTTTGAAAAAGTAACATTAAGAAAATCACCTTGCAACTTTTCAAAATTTTTAGAATTTTTAAGGTCTGCAAAATTTTCATTAAAATTTTCAAGGCTGTTGAAAGAGATTTCAAGAGTATGCACCATCTTGGGACACAACTTCCTTAATTTTGATCTTTTAATTGGATTAAATGGATTGAGCTTACGCCAGCCATTGGTAATATCGCAGCGCAACACCTGAGTAATAGTAACACGAAATCCGCTCATTGCTTCCAAGGCAAGCCAGTGACAAGAATGTTTTCCAGGAGCAAATTTTCTTCTGGAATTAAAATCCTTATGATGGCGGCTACCAGCAATGTATTTATATCTCCATCCTAATCCAGTTTCACCACAGCCATCAGCAATTAGTTCCCAATTTGTTTTAGATTTAAAACTTTGTTCGAGATTTTCAGAAATATCAATGTCGTTATTAAAATTCCATGGTTTTGGACTACTTTTTAAAATGTATGGAGATTTTTCTGACATAGATGTATTTGAAATTGGAGTGATCCAAATTTCAACAGAATCAAGAAAATAACCTATACCCAATTTTTGAAGTGATGGCCAGTTATCACTAAGCATGGGTCCTGCTCTACAATCATTTATATTAATAGAAAATTTTAGATCGTCTCTTTTATTAGGAAGAGGATCAACCTTAGCCCAGAGGTAAGCAGAAAATTTGAAATTTTGAAAGGCATGAGAAGGATCCACATCGGCAATATTTGCGTTTACTTGAGATGAGATTAAAATATGATCATTTGTTTCATTATGTTCATTGTCATGACAATGATCATTATAATCATTATTATTATTTGAATTTTGGATTTCTATTTTATTATTAGTTAAAAGAGGTTAGTTAAACTTTTATTGAAAATGTCACTTAACTTAATAGTCATTAACTCACCCATGTCTTTGTCAACTGATTTCAAGCAATGATTAAAGCCTTCAGAATTGTGCTGACAATCACCATTTCCCTCTTCGTCAGTTTCCGAATGCGACCGAAATGTTTTCTCCTCATCTTCCTTGTTTATATCTGCCCCCAGATTATTATTTCGATTTAGCGTCTGCTCATATCCATTTTCAACAACTGCATCCGATTTTTTACTCATTGGTTTGATTTTAAGTTCGGACTTCTGTCTTTTTGGATGGAAAGCATATTCTGGATAATTCTTTCTCTGGAATTCAAGTGCTTCATCTCTAAAATTATACATATTAAATGTTAAATTAATTAAAATATTGGCTTTAGAAAATATGAATCTATATACTTACTTTCGATAAAGTTTGCAATTATTAGTCCTTGTATCATGTGTTAAATCAACATTAAAATTTTGATGCTCATTCATAAGTCGAGGGTACCAAGTTGCTTTATAAATCTTGCTAAAACCACCTTTCCCAATATATTCTATATTTTTAAACTCATCATATGGAACCCATTCTAGAAATCTATTTACGCTTGTATTTTTTGATGACTGTGAATTTTTAATGAAATCATTAATGTTTTTATTGCCACTGTTAACAACGAGACATTCCTTTTCAGTAGTGTCTAGATAGATTTGAATCATAATCATAATATGTTGAGGCTTAGAGTAACCTGAAGACGATGGATTAGAGCAGGTAATATATGGAGATTTTAGGTCAGGGTTGGGAAAGGAAAAATAGGTTAATACAACAGTTAGTACAGTTAGTACACTATAATAACTAATATAAAATTTAGTACAAGTACAACATTAATTTTATCTAGTACATACAAATTTCCCAACCCTGTTTTAGGTAGTCATCCACAGGTTGAAGACTAGAGTAAATAAGCATAATATTTATTATTGATGTTGAAATAATTTGAAACTTTGATTTTAATGTTTATAAATAAAAATGCTCACATGCTGTAATATAATGTGAATACAATTGAACGATAATTAATTAAAAAGTGTTATTTGATGTTGAATTGATTTGAAACATTGATTTTAATAATCACGAATAAAAATACTCACGATCTGTAATATAATGTGATGTGAATATAATTAATTAAAAGTATTATTTTAAATTGATGGAAACATCGATTTTAAAAATCATAAGTATAAATACTTACTTTCTGTAATGTGAATACAATTGAACGATAATTAATAATGAATAAAGATACTCATAAGCTGTTATAAAATGCGAATATAATTGAATGACAATTAATTAGAAAGTGTTTGCTTTCGAGTTCATCCATAATTCACTTAAGCGTTACTTACGGTGGTTATAAATGAATTCCAATATTCTTTTCTCATTGTGATCACGTTGTCGCAATTCTTCTTTGTCAATTGTTGGATGACAATTGAGGATGGAATTTTTACTGAAGAGAAAAATAGGTTAGCAATTTTATTTTGTTATTTGATGTTCAATTGATTTGGAATATTGATTTTAATATTTGATGTTAAATTGGAAGTATTGATTTTGTTGCGTTATACCCATAATTGGTCAGTGATAGACATTTCAATCATTAGTAGGTCATAAAGCTCATAATTAACTATAGGTCATAGTAGGTCATATGGTCATAACTATAATTGACCAACAGGTCATAATTGTTCATAGGCCAACACTGTAATTGGTAAAACAAAAATGTTATTTGATGTTAAATTAATTGTGAATATGAGCACTTACTCACTGCAATATAATGTAAATACAATTGAACGATAATAAGTTAGAAAGTTTTATTCAATGTTAAATTAATTTGAAACTTTGATTTTAAAAATTACTCACTCTCTGTAATATAATGTGAATACAATTGAATAATAATTGTTTAGAAAGTGTTATTCGGTGTTAAATTGGTTTGAAACTTTGATTTTAATATTCAGGAATATAAATACTCACTCCCTGTAATAGGATGTGAAGATAATTGAATGATAATTAATTAGAAAGTGTTATTTGATATTAAATTGATTTGAACATTAATTTAAATAATCATGAATATAAATACTCACGATCTGTAATATAATGTGATGTGAATATAATTGAATGATAATTAGTTAGAAAGTGTTATTCGATTTAAAACATTGATTTTAATAATCATGAATAGAAATACTCACGTAATCCATTTTCTCCTTATAGGTGGATACATAAAATTTCCGAATAGTGCGTTGATGTCGTTCATTTTAGATATTTATATAAAAATCTGTTACATTTTGAATACAATTGAATAATAATTGATTAGAAAGTGTTATTCGGTGTTAAATTGATTTGAAATTTTGATTTTAATATTCACGAATATAAATACTCACTCCCTGTAATATGATGTGAATACAATCAAATGATAATTAATTAGAGTGTTATTTGATGTTAAATTGATTTGAAATTTTGATTTTAATATAATAATCATAAATATAAATACTCACTCCCTGTAATATGATGTGAATACAATCAAATGATAATTAATTAGAAAGCTGTTAAATTGATCGAAACTTTAGTTTAAATAATCATGAATTTAAATACTCACTTCTGTAATGTGATGTGAATACAATTGAATGATAATTAATTAGAAATGATATTTGATATTAAATTGACTTGAACATTAATTTAAATAATCATGAATATAAATACTCACATACTGTAATATAATTGAATGATAATTGATTAGAAGTGTTATTTGGTATTAAATATTAAATTGATTTGATTTGAAACATTGATTTAAATAATTTAGAATATAATACTCACTCCCTGTAATATAACATTACATGCAATTAAAAAAAATGTTATTTGATGTTTGAACTTTGATTACTTTGACTACAATGATTATAAAACTAAATACTTACATTGAAATGAAAAGTTTTTTTCTTTTGTTTTGAAATGAAGATTATAAAGTTTTCTTATTGAAGTTGAGCTGAATGTTAAATTATTTTTGGAAATATTGTCAGCGTCAAGATAATTTTCGATCCCGAAGGTAAAGATTTTAAAGAAGATATGAAACTTGGAATGTTTTTTGCTCTAATTAACTAGAAAAAAATTTTCAATTCCAGAAGTCATAAAAGAGGTCAATTAAAAAATACCTGCCACTAATCAAGATTGATTTTCGCGAAAATTCTCAGCTAAATTTTTATATATTTATATTACAAAAATTTAAATGCAAGAATCTCTAAGCAAAATGACGAATTTAATTCCTGCCGTGTAAGAAATTAATGCTCTAAAAAAAGGTTTTTCATGAGGTTACACAGATTTACAAAATTTTACCCCATTTATAATACTGATTGGTAAATGGATTAATAATAAGGATAACCAGATTCAGATTAATGATTTACAAATTAATTGTTGACATTTATATATTTCCAAATCTATTTTTGTTACCAATGCACAAGAGAATTCTATGCTCGATGGACAATGATTTTCGTACTACAAAATATTTATTAATAAAGAAAAATGTTTCTTTCATCGGATCCAAAAATGAACGTTGGGTAAAAATAGACCCATTCGGTTACCAAAAATGAATATCGCGTACCAATCTGTTTTAAAATAAAAATGCGACAATAAGATTGCTTGCTCTAAGAATATACATAAACATAAGAAACAGACGGTAAATATAATATTATATTTTAATAAAAAATTTAATAAAGTTGAAAATCTAATGAATTTTTTATAAAAAATGAAATTGACAAGATATTAGAACAAACTGTAAATGTGTCGAAAAAAATCACTACATGGGTGAGTTATGATTAGTTTCCAATTAAATTATTCATGACGTTTCCAATGGAAGTTTAACTAGTCCTTTTTAAATAATAACGATAGAATAGGTGATTCAAATTCAAATAATAATAATCATGACAATGAAAAAATTTTATTCTCATCCCAAGTAAGCGTAAATATCGCAGATGAGACGGGCTTTCAAAATTTCACTATTTCTGGCTATATTTGGGTTAAATTTGTTACAAATAATTTAGAAGTTTCGATAGATATAAATGATTGTAGAGCGGGGGAAATGCTTAGCAATAAATGGCCATTACTTCATAAACTAGGTATTGGTTATTTTCTTGACTCCGTTGAAATTTGGATCACCCCAATTTCAAACACACCTATGTCAAAAGAATCTTTATACATTTTAAAAGGTAGTCCAAAACCATGGAATCTTAACAAAGACATTGGCATTTCTGAAGTTCTTGAAGATAATCATGATTTTGGAGCATCAATTAGTAGAGACCTTGGGGTTAATTTCAAACGTGGTAAAAGAAATGAACAATGTTTTACGTCCGCAACAACAGAGTGGGAACTAATTGCTGATGGATGTGGTGTGACTGGGTTAGGATGGAGATATCGATACATTTCTAATAGCCCCTTTAAGTGTCTCGATCGTAGAAGAAACTTTGTACCTGGAGAACATTCTTGTCACTGGCTTACCTTGAAAGAAATGAGTGGATTTCGTATTACTATTACTCAGGTACTACGTTGTAAAATTACCAGTGGATGGCGAAAGTACAATCCAATTACAAGATCAAAATTAAAGAATTTGTGTCCCAAGATGGCTCATACTTTTGAAATTTCTTTCAACAGTCTCAAAAACTTTAATGAAAATTTAGTAGATCTTAAGAATTCTGAAGAATTTCAGGAAGGCCGCCTTAACGTTACTTTATCGAAAAATTCCTTATCTCGAATGAGAAATTCAAAAAATTCCGATATTGGAAATATCAAAATCAAGCGTTCTTTCGAGAAATTTGAAAAAAAAATGAGTGAGCCTGGAAACAATAACAACAATAATTGTAATTAAGTAATGAAATGACGATCAAAGATGTACGACGATATATATTCCAGCTGGTGTTCTCATTGCACAGTTAAAAAAATCACAAATTAGATGTTATTTATTAAATGAGGGTAATATTTTATAGAAAATAAATTAAAAATTAGAAATATGTAATTTCCTACCGCTGATTTTCAGCAATACCTTCTCTATTTTTTATATTATTGATTTTATTCTATCAAAAATATAAAAAATTACATTTTTAGTTAATTATATGAATTATTACGGAAGAGTAGAGTTCCTATATCGAGATTAGTACGTTTTGCCAATTTTAGGTATAATATACATGCAATGATACATTTCAATTTTTTTATTTTATAAGTATGTATTTTATATGTTTGCTAAAGCCTCACCGCTGGGGATATCACCACTAGGCAAAATTAGCACAATCACTAGCGGTAAGCTTTAACAATTTTCTTTTATTTTTAATTTCTAAATTAATTCACAAACAGTAAGCATTCAAAGAGATCATTTTTCATTGTTAAATAAATTGTTCATTTTTGAAATATGAAATAACGAAATTAAAAATTTTATGGATTATACGTGGTGCATTAGTTTTTCAACATTATGAGCATTACAACCTTTTCTTTATAGAGATTTCGCCTGAATATCATACATTTTTGGTTCTTAATGCGTCCAAGATTGGAAACTAGTAAGTCTGCTACTGATAACCTAACTTCCATTATGATGTCTGTTTAACTTGCTTTTCTCGCTGAATTTTAATTCTCATTTTATATATTGTATGAGATGTTTTTCGTTCACAAAGTTACTATTGAAAAGTCTTCTAAAACACAGATAATAGACCAAATTATTTATCTATTATATCCATTTGTTAATCAAATGAAACAGAATTTATTATTTGTATAGTAACCTGGCCTCATGTTCTTCCATAGTTTGTTTATAGTCGGTAAGACGTTTCTCTAGTTCCTCTCTGAAGGTAATTTCATCCTCTAAGTTAATTTAGGACTTTTCAATGCTCTATGTGTGAAATTTTATTATTTACTAAACTTAGGCTTTGCGACCTAAATTTAAAAAGTGGACATAGCAGATCAAATAACGAAATGAAAAATTTGAAATAATTGTTTCGAAGCTGAAGCTTGTTTTTTTTAAAGAGCTTTTACAAAAATGAAATGTTATCATCAAAGTGCATCTCATAACTTGATGCAGCGTCTTCTACCAAAAAATTTTTGTCAAAAATTCGATTATTTATTACAATTACATAGAATGAATAAAAATCAAGAGTTAAACAGAATATTTAATCAAATAACAAAATTAACAATAACTATTTCGAAGCCTATTTTTTTTAAAGGGTATTTACATAAATGAAATGGTGATCGTCAAAGGAACAAATTGATCGTGCATCTTATAACTTTTAGGCTTGATGTAGCGACTTGGCACTATTGTTATTGACCCTTGAATCAAAAAAATTCGCCACTGATTACAAAAAATTCACAAAAAAACATAAAGATCATTTCCTTTTTTCCCAAAAAGGAGCGATTTTCTTTAAAAAACTCCAAACTAATTTTTTATATAATAAGTACTACTGTGCCTTCGGCACGGCATTATTTTATTTTATTTTTAGATTTCGAGTTAAATGTTTGTATTACATGAATTAATTTGTGTGTAAAATATTGCACCTTTGCCTTTACATTTGGCAATACATCCTCATCTATCCAAATTGCAGCTACCTGTGGTGCAGTTGGCGCATTGTTGGTTCTTTGATCCAATCCAGGAATATTGGTATGGATAACTAAGGACAAATCTGTAATATGTTGATAAGATATTTCTGAAATATGTCGTAAATAAGTGATATACATATTGTTCACATCAAGCATATTTTTAAGGATTGTTACAGTGCTAACACCAGCATCTGGAATCGTGTTTAACCAATGATTAATCTCGTTACTTGTATCCCAGGTTCTGGCAGCAATGATCCGATTCGATGGTAGAAACCCTGGCCAGCTCACAATCTAACTTAACCCAACTGATACGAAGGAAAATATTGAATTATAAACTTGAAATTTATTTCAAAAGTTTTTGGACTCATCATCTTGATCACAAAGTAATGTTGCAACACCACAGGAATATCCAGTTCTGTTAATTTTATCTTTTTAGTTGAAGCAACATATTCCAGGTCTTTCAGCTGGTAACCTGATTGCACGACAAACTTACATGTAATTCAATTAGCAAGAATAACCTGATGAGGGTGATTGTATCCTCTGAAAAACCGCAAGCTAAATTATGCAAATTATTCGAATTCGTATGCCACATGTAATGGGTATTCATACTACATTGTTTTTGACCTTGACCGTTTTTCGAATTTTAATATCCTAACTCGACGTTTTTGAACAGTTTTAATTCTTCTCTTGTAAGGTAAAATACTGTACATGTCATGACTCAATGACAACCAAACATCTGACGATCAATAATTTATACCATGTCGCAATTATACCATCCTTTTTTTTTCTCAAAAATGTATATTCACAAAAAGGAAAAAGAAGCCTAATCATAGTAATAATAATTTTATTAATAGTATTGTTTACAACAAATTTTTAATAACCGTACATACTAAAAAAATTTTAATGAGTTAAACCCTTTTTGTGTAAGCGCGTGAACCCTCACAAAACTTACCAATCGAAATCGAATCTCAGATTTTTCTCACAAACGTATCGAAAGCAAGTTTAATATCAATCATGACCACCCTTCGCTATTCTTATTCTTCCTGTTAAACCGAAAAAGGAAGCGATTTACACTTTTCACTTTGTTACATCAATTTCCATCCTTTGTAAATCCTTTGATCCAAGAAAATTTTACTATGCTTTTCGTGACTTCGCCATTACCTTCCCGTTCAACTTGTGTAATCACCACTTTCACACATGACTACCGGGTCACCCAAATGTATCACGTTTTGATCTGATCAACAGGCAAAAGTATCATTTTTGATACACTTGTGGTTATTTTTTTGATATACCCCCATTTTGTATTAATAAATATATAATTAATTTTAGGGTGTATCAAAAAAATAACCATAGATGTATCAAAAACGATACCTTTGCGATCAACAGGTCACAACTGACAGAACTTAAAACTCACAAGTCATATATATTATCCAGGGTCGCAAGTATATTTTTATGATATTACAAATAACACATGGTTTTAGCCCTCCCAACTCCCATTCCCCATTTCCAAAGTTTTTAAAACCTTTACAGATTAGGAAATAGGCAGTGTGGTTTTGATCTGTATTGCATGAAATTAGAGCTAAAAAGATCACATGATAAAACTTGATTTCAATTTGATTGTTGAAATGATATTGTTTTTGGAAAATTCCAATTTTGTTGCCTAAAAATTTCTGATGTATTCACAATTGCGTAACATTACAATTGTAGTTTTGGTAAACAAGTTTTCATAAATAAATAGCGAGAATCAATGAGTTCCGAAGTCAATAAAATTTTTTATCATCAAGGAAATTATATAAATCATATTAATGTGTGTGCGTTACATTACAATTATAGTTTTGGTAAACAAATTAAACAAGTCAAGTTTTCATAAATAAACAGCGAATTCCGATTCCGAAAAGACAATAAAATTTTTTATCGTCATTCTATAATTATATAAATCCTATTATTTCAAGTATTCAAAGATGTATTCCTTATATAATTTATTTAAATTTATTTTTTACATTATTTTTTCAATTAATTCAATTTTATGCTATGACCCACCTAAAAGAAGATATCATAATAGTGTTATAATAGATCATCGACTCCTAATTATTGGTGGAAATAAAAGTACTACTGAAAAAACGTATGAATTAATCTATTTAGATTTATCACAGTCATTTGATAATACAAACTTACCATGGAATTTAATTCGCGAAGGAGATCTTCCTATATATACGAGCAGTTCAACTGCTATCGTTGGTTTAGACAATTCTACAATATTTCTAATTGGAGGATTTACGTTTGATAAAAATACACTCGATTATGATTATTCAAACCCAGTTTATACGTATGATTCCCTTAATTCTAAATGGAATAAACCACAAATTACTGGCGATAACGTTCTTGCTAAGCAGCGAATTAGAGGAGTAATTGATGATTTTGGAATTATATATATATTTGGTGGCAATAATGCCACTAATTTTACAACATTTGATGGAAATCTTCATAATGAAATGAATACATTGAATACTTCTTCAATGACTTGGAAAACTTTAAGCATAACTAATAATCTTCCTCCACCGAGCAGTTCCTATTCAGCTAGTATTTTACCAAATGGAATTATTGTTTATTTTGGTGGACAAGAAGAAAATGACACTCTTGATACAATGAAAAATGTAAGTAATTTAAATATTAACTGATGAATTATTCAAATCATTCACAAATATTAATATTTCATTTTCAATAGATTAAACTCTTTGATACAAAAGAAAATGAATGGTCATATATGGTATTTATTTAGTGTTAATTAATATATAAAACAAATGTAAAAATAACTTATCAATTATATTTAATTCTAAGGTTGCCACTGGTGAGGATGTTGATCCAAGACGGAATTTTGCTTCTGTATTAAGTAAGTATCCAAATTATTTAATATTTCTGAAATATAAAAAATTTATATTAAAGTAAAAATTTTCATATAGCACTAGATGGATATATTATTATATTTGGTGGCCGTTCAAATAGTTTTGCTAGTGTTAGCCCTAAGCTTGCAGTGTTAAATACGAACAAATCTCCATATGAATGGTCGATTCCAAGTGGTTCCAAAGTCAATTCTCCACCATCCATTTATGGACATACAGCAAATTTATATAATAATTATATGATAATTACATTTGGTAAGTAAATATATTTCAATATTTACAGTAATCATTCATTTATTAACATGACATTTATCAAATTTTTTTAGGATACGACATAGATAATCAAATTCTTAATTCTCAAGTATACTTTTATGATGTAACAAATAATACGTGGATTACAAGTTTTAACCCTAACTCTCCCTCTCCTCCTTCCCCTTCCTCTAGACCTTCAAAGTTTTTAAAACCTTTACTGATTGGGACAGGAATTGGTGTAGTGATTTTGATATGTATTACAACTTTTATTTTCCATAAAAGAAAAAATAAGATTCTTGAAATAGCTGGCGATAGATAAATGTTAGAGTTTTTGAATTAGAACTAAAAATTCACATATTGTAAATTAAAGAAGATAAAATACTTGAATTATAATAATTTTTGAAATGATATTTATTTTTTTTTAATTAATTCAATTTTACGCTATCATAAAAGTGTAATAATAAATGACCAACGCTTAATTCTGGCAGCTACTCAATCGTCTGAATATATATCTCCCCAGAAAGTTACTTTTACCAAACTATAATTGAATGTAGCCCCTATAAAAACTGTTTGTTTATAAATATCTGAAAATGGATCTAAATTTTTTTTAAAAAAATTATTTACCTTCGAGATCCTGGATATTTGAGTAATTTTTTTATGTTACTTTGTTACAGATCTGTGATCCTGGGTTCTGCGCAAGATATTTTTTAAATTTTTCTAATCCTTTCTTTTCTTCCTTGAGATCTTTTCAATAATTCCAGATATAATAGGTAATATGTAGATTTAAAATATATTATTTATGAAATCTATCAATCAACAAATAAATAATGGATATTTTTATTAAGCTTGATTTTTCAAACCAAGTTATACATATGATCATTTTACTTCTAAATGGATTACACCAACGATAGTATTCCTGCCAGGCAGCAAATGACGACGATTCAGAGTATGAATTATATATATTTGGTGGAGTAACAGCATCTTTTGGAAAAGTTCAATGAAATGAATACATTGAATACTTCTTCAATGACTTGGAAAACTTTAAGCATAATTAATAATCTTCCTCCACTGAGTAGTGACTATTAAGCTAGTATTTACCAAATAAAATTATTGTTTATTTTGGTGGGATAGAAAGAAATGTCACTCTTGCAACAATAAAAAAAAATTAAATATTAATTGATGAATTATTCATAAATATTAATATTTCATTGTCAAATAGATTAGACTCTTTTTTACAAAAAAAAGATGAATGGTCATGTATGGTATCCATTAATTTATATAAAATAAATATAATATAATAACTTATCAATTATATTGAATTTTAAGTATGCCAGATTCTGTGTTAAGTAAATGTTTAAGTTATTTAATATTTCTGAAGCATAATAAAGTAAAAATTTTCTGGATGGGATATATTATTATATTTGGGGTTGTTTAATTCCAAACAAATTTCCGAATGAATAGTAGTTCCAAAGTCAATTCTCCACCACCTATTTATGGACATACAGCAAATTTATATTATAATTATATGATAATTACATTTGGTAAGTAAATAGATTTCAATATTTACAATAATCATTTTTCTATTATAATAATGACATTTATCAAATTTTTAGGACGCGACATAGATAATCGGATGTATAACTCTAAAGCATATCTTGGCGATATAGAAATAATACTTGGGTTACACATTTCGATCCTCCCCCTTCCCCTCAACGTTTACTGATTGGACTTGGAACAGGAATAGGTGTAATTTTTTGATCTTTATTGCAACTTTTGTTTGTTACAAAAGAAGATATAATTATATAAAAAATTTGCGCGAATTGCATCTTTTAAATCATGATTTTTGTATTATGGCCTGATTCTATTATTAAAATTTGTTACCTAGATCGAATTTTTAACGTAACGCACACATACTACTATTTTGATACAAACTATGAATCTGGTGCATATGAGCTTCAACACGGTATATAATAATAAACCAATATTTCGTATAAACGAACAAAAATGCTTTCCACAATTAATAAAACTATAAAACTTTATTTAATAAAATTAATATCTATAACCACTGTATTTTTATAATTCAATTTGAATAGTTTTTGTATCTCTTAAATTTTTGAATAGAGTAAAATAGCTTATACTGGATATTGTTTTAATCCATTCATATTGTCTGTTCTATAATAATTTTACTAAAATATGAACTTTTTAAATCTATCTAAAGTCTATTGTAGAGAAATAAATTAATTATTTTAAACTAACTTTTTTGCAATCCATAATTTGAATAAATATATTTACTGATTCTTATCTGATTCTTTATTGATTCATTACAAAAATTATTCAAAAAAGTAAATATTAACAATAGCATTTATTGTTAATATTTCTTTTTTTGAATTTCGGCACCAACCATAGATTCACCCGCCCACATTTTATTGTGCGAAATTGTTAGTGCGCTTAACTTTGAAAAAATATTTCTTATTTTGTGACGAGCTAAATCAGCCCATATTTCGATACGATATTAAAAGATGCATTTCCTATTCTGTTTAAATTATTTAATTCAATTTTATAATAATGTAATATATTTCAATATCAAATTATTTTAGGATACGATAATGTATAATTCTAAGACTGAATAACAAGATGTTTATATTTCTAATAAATATTGACCTCGATTTTCCATTTCCTCTCGAAATTATATAATTATCTCGAATTTTGAAAAATAATTATTGTTATTATTATTTTTAAATGTACATATTAAAATAGTATTATAATTTGAATAAATAAATAAAAATAAAACGACATTCATCTTACTATCTTCTGTCTTATTGCTAACGCCCAGTAAGTTTTTTTTTTATATAATTTAACGATTCAATTATAATATTTGTAGAGTTACAATAACTATCACTGCAGCAAAACTATCTACAGTAAATACTGCTTCTACTGAACCATCTACAGTAAAATTTCCAACACCACTGGTCCATCACTTACTATCACCTACTACGTAGTTCATCACCTACTGGTATATCACCTTCCGAAGGTTCAGCTTCTGCGTAAATTTATTTTTTATTTATTATTTATTAGAAAAAAAATATAAAATATCAATCTGAATAATTTGAATTTATTATTTTTAGTGGCAAACCATCACCACCAGGAGGCGGCCCCCTTCCTCTTTCCTTCTCTTTCCCCTTCCTCCAGCTTTAATCACTTTACTGAAACAGGAATAGATGTAGTGGTTTTGATCTGTATTGCAATTTTTATTTTTATAGAAAAAAAGAGTTCTTAAAAATAGCTGGCAGCATATAAATGTTAGAGATTTTGAAATTAGAACATATTTGTTAATTACAGAGGATAAAAAAAACTTGAATTATAATTAGAATGGTCATATTTATATATAAACGACGAACTCTGAAACGGCACAAAATAAATTTTTATTAATAATTTTGTAATCAAGTATTAAAGTATTTCTTATTTAAAATCGTAATATTTTTGAAATTAAACATATCCAACTATTATTATAAAAAAAACTAGATACTTGATTTCATAACAAGCTAAAGATAAAAAATAAGAATTACGTACGTTATTAATAAGCACATCTCAATCACACGAGAGAGATTAGAAAATTTGAAACATTCAAACTTTCTTCATTCACAGAAAATGGAATTTATTATTGAATTTTGACTTGAACACTTACATAATAAAAATTATGTTCATTTAGATTTAAAAACTGTTCCTTACATTACATGTAATTTTGTGTATACGAATTTTAAACTTTCGAAATTTTTTATTTTTTATTTTAAACGAGCGATCATATATATTGAATGATGATAATTGTTCCGTACTAATTTCTAAAGAAGCTACGATCTCAACTTCTCTACCATGAAGTTAGAAATAATATTTTTCGGTTAAATAAAGATTCCTAAACTAAATGGCTTCTTTCTTGTTTCTACATATATATTTATTTATACTGGTTCTTGCGCTCATGGGAATTATTTTTGAAAACATAATCTTATAAATCACAAACACTCGAAAATTTTCATCTTAGGAACAAGATGAAAATAATGGTTGAGTTTAGAAGTATCAACCTTAAATATATAACATACTTTACTACGATCATTATAATAATTAATAAAGTAATTTCCATATATGTCCTTTTCAGGAAAAGATTCAACTTTTTTCCTATCTGGGGGAATATATTTGGTTCAGTTATCAAAAATAATAAAAAAAAGCTTGGTCGACTAAAGAAAAAAATTTTCATTAATTGTATACCGTCAACGAATTTTGATATAACGAATATTTATTTGACCCCATTTTTTTTCATTAATAAAAAAATTCGGTATAACGATATAACATAATAAATATTAATACAATTTGAATTAAAATAATAAAAGTTACATTGTTGCATTGAAATATTTTAATATATATTATCATAAATAAAAATTTCCATTAATCAATATAAATTAACTAATAAATGGTTTCACATTTTCATTTAGTTTAAAGGGAATAGGGGAAGATTTAAGTAAAGAAGCTGAATTAAGTAGAATTAAAATTAAGGTTTCACATTAAATGGAACAGAAAATTTTGGATCATCAAAAGGATTGAATATTTCATTTATTTTAATTAATTCAATTCAATTAAATCATATTTTCAATACTCAAATATTAAAAATACTAAAATTGAATTAATTTCATTATTATTAATGTATTGAGAAGAAAGACAAGATAGTGAAATTAATGTAATAAATTAAAAATGGAGATTTATATTCAGGACCGATTATTTGATTGCATTCTACCAAACAATGATCATAATGACCTAATCTTGTTGTTTAATAAGGCCCATTTAATCGAAATAAGTAATTTAATGGCCTGATCATTGTAAACTATTTTATATATTTGTCGGAAAAAGGATATTCATACTATTGTCACGGTCTGCGCAGAACAAGATGAAAGTTACGTCAATCAGTCTCACCAAATTTAAGTGACTAACACGCTTTTCTTGTGCGCAAAATCACGAAACACAATAAGATCAGGCTATCAGTCGATCAAAACCTGCTTACTAACAATCACTAACAATACAATTACGTGTGATATCTGAAGGTACGATGAGTAAGTGAAGTAAAAGTATCTTTACTAACTACTTCGTACACTGCCGAAACTTGATAGACTTTTTAAAGTAACTTACAAAGAAATAAAAAGTAGTTTATTAAAAGTATTATAAAGATTTATTACAAAAATATAACAATAGAGATATATTACTGCTTTGGCGTATCTTATCCCTATTGCTATGCAAAAGTTATTTTATTATAAAAATTATTTTAGAATTATTAGATCACTACGAAATTATTTATTATTAAAATTAATTATCGCAAAGAAAATTATTTATTATTATTACTATTATTAATTACAAAAAAGTTTATTACTAAAAAAAAAAATTATTTCGGGACTATTTATTATTATTACTAAGATTATAAGAAATTTATTAATATTTCGAGTATAAAATGAATAAAGAAAATGTTTTCGCGAGAAGGGAATCTCTTGTTCTTCTTCCCAACCGCAGCTATTTTTATAATTTTCCCTCTTGTTTACCTTCATCCTTCGTTATCCATAAACACGTTTTTGTACCAGGATGAATAAATCTTCATCCAAGATACACAAGGATATTTTATCCCCCGTGACTTTTGTCCTCTTCGTGCCACCTCACTATCCAAGAAATTCATTATCGCCGATTTTTTAAAATACAAATTTACAGGTTTAACATTTTATCTATTTTCAAATAAAGAAAAATTTATTTTCATTTCCTTTACCAACTTGTAAAAGGGCTTTTACAAAAAAAAAAAAAACGAAATGGTTATGGACTTTTCTACCAAAAAAATATTTATATATTTAATTATTGATACAATTGCCAATTAATTAAAAACCAATTGAGAATATTTAATCAAATAACAAAATGAACAATTGAAATTATTGTTTCGAAGCTTTTTTTTTAAAAGGGCTTTTACAAAAATGAAATGGTGATCATCAAAGAAACAAATTGATACCACATAAAAAAAAATCTTCAATAATTACAATATGTATTTCTTATCGAATACCAATCACACGAAAATGCCGATGACAAAAACCACGAAAATCAGTGTCAAGTCGCTGCATCAAGCCTAAAAATTATAAGATGAACTATGTGATAAGGTATAGAATATATTTTAACAGATGAAAAAAAATGAAGAAAAAGCATTTGAATTATATTTAAAATTTTCAAAAGAGGAACTTCTAGAATCACAATATAATGTTGGTTCGTGCTATATGAAAAGAACATGCTAAAGGATTTCAATGGATTTTGAAGTCGGATCGGAAATATCATTGCAATACGTGAAATTGGTTATCATTATAACAGTGGTAAAGGTGCGGGTTGGGTAAAGACCAGAAAGAAGATTTTGAAGGTTGCTGAAAAGGGATTTTCTATAGAACAGCAGCATAACTTAGAATATTTTTATGAAAATGGTTATGGAATTGATGAGAATTAAGAGAAAGCATTTGAATGATATAAAAAAGATAATTGCCAATACATTCTTTTTTGATCAATATGAAACCAAGAAAGATATTGTAAAAGCTATATACTGGTTAAATAAAGCAAAAGAAAATAGAGATACTGATGTAATTATAAACCTTGAAAGAATATGATATTATAATTAAACTTTTCATCAATGTCTTAATGAAATTATTTCCAACAATGATATTTGCATTCTTGTAAAGAACATATGCATTCACATTCATTTGATTTTTTGAAAAATCAAATTATAGCTTCAATAAACTACTAATAATTAACTAAATTAACAATGTGAAAAGAAATCCAATAAAAGTATAATTCATCATTAAAGTTTTAACTCAGATATTGAAGGAACTTAAAAATTATTTATTAGTTGTACATATTGTATATGGAATGGAATTCTGGAAAAAATAATTTTTTTTCTCAAAATAAATAATATTTTATTGTGAAAATGAAATGAAATAATTAATCACATTTAACAAATAATTTAAATAGTAAGTTAAAATTGAACCTTACGAAAAAAATTTTAAAAAAATTCATTGCAGAACTTCACGGAATTACTCCAAATGTTCAAAGACTTTATTTCATTGGAGAAATTCTTGATGACAAAATGATCTTTGCGTTTTTGGTGAAATTATTTTTTGGTAAACCTTTTATAAATTGTTACAAATGTGATTTTCATGTTTTAATAAAATGAATAGCTCATCCGCGTGAACAAAAATTTTCGTACGATGTGGTATCTTTTTTCTTTATAGACGGAACGTTGAACTTGTAAATTTGTATTTTAAAATCGGAGTAACTTCGAGATAGCGAACTTCTTTTCGAAATTCCATCTTGGAATTGGATAGTGATGATAAAAATAGAGTTATAATGAAGTTAAAATATATAAAATAATCATGAAACAGATAGTAATAGTAAAAATAAAGTTATAATGAATGATAAAATGAACGTTTGTAATTTGAAAATCAAGTTTATACGGTAAAAGTAAATAATTAAATCAAATTTCGAGTAACATCATCACGATTGCCTTTGTTATTATTTATTTATTTATTTTCTATAATTTCTTTTAGGTATTTTTAGTGAAAAAAAAGATAATTACCTGCATGCACCCGCAAATGTATGGCAAGTGTTCCAGAAATTGAAAAGGTTTTATTACATTCAGATTGTGGACATTTTCCCCAATATGAGTTCTCATGTTATTATATTAGCTTCCAAAATTTACTTTTACAAATAGTAAATTGAAATGGTTTGTCAAAAAATCTTTATAGAAAAATGATAAAGGAAATAAAAGAAAAAACATTCAAATAATTAATTATTTTAGTTTTTTACCTGTATTGGTTTGTATATGTCTCATGAATTTTTAATGTTGTAAATGGACATCCTCGATCACACCTTCACCAATAACATATATACTGACTTCAATCATTTCCAATATGACCTTTACTAAGATGTCCGTTAATTCTTTAAATGTTTGAAATCATAAATAAAATTATTTGCATTTACAACTATGACCTTATGTCCTCAAATGATCTATTAATTCATCACTACTTCTTCGTTGGTATATGATTCCCATCACAAATTTTCTTTATTACGACCTACCACATGTAATCTTGAAAGATGAGGTATTAATTCATCAATAGATCTGAACACTGCAGCACAAGTGGCCCAAAGGCATTGTGCTTCATCTAATATTCATCATTATTCCTTTTAGATCCTGATACAGATGATATTGTTGATGATGATGGTGTAGATGTTACTTTCATTTCAGGTGAATAATTTCCAATCACACTCTCAAATATGAAATAAAAACTTCTCCGTGATAAAATATCATGAATATCATGTGTTGGTGAATTGTTGTAGTTACTAATAATATCAGGACTCGAAAAAAAAAGAATTTGATTACAAAATAAACAGTATATCGAAAATCAAAACCTTTTAATTAATTAAATAAATAAAAATATTATTTACCTGTATTTCGAGACTCATCATGTTATTCATATTTATTCATATTCCCATTATTTGTACCAATAGTACGAACTAAAGTTGAAAGAGAATTTGATGATTCAACTTGATCTCTTATAAAATTGTGGCAAAGTCATTGAATGACATTCCGGACCGTTCTCAAAAGTTCCTTGATTTAATATTGTGAAAGATTTTGATGATTCCCCATGATTATCAGAAAATTAAATTTGTAACTCTTGCATTATTTTACAAAGTTGTGGTGATGTTATTGAATAACATTCTAATAGATTTCGAAAATTTTCATGAGGAATGTAATGAAAATCGTTGATAAGAAATATATGAACCATCAGGAAATGATTCTTCGAATTAAGTGTCATGACTTGAAGATAAATCTGTTACTTCTTCTAGCATGTGGATTATTATTATTTTTTGTTGTTATTGTTTGATTCTACCATTTGTTCCGTTGCCACATGGCTTATTCAAGGATCATATTAGTCAAGTATCAGTTTCCGTAAACACTAGTAATAATAAATAATATAAAAATAATATTTATTACTAATATAATGATAAATAATAATAAATAATAATAATATTATTATTATTATTATTATAAATAATAATAATGAATAATAGTCTTAATTCCCACTTTCCTATCCCTCCCGCTTTAGAATGGAAAAAAAAAGAGACGCAAACTATACCAATAGTTCTATGTATAGAAACTATCATAGAAAACTTTGTATAGCGAACCATACATTAGAAGTCTATGTATAGTAAACTATACAATAGAAAACCTCACATATACCACACGAGCGAGATCAGTACTAGTGGACCCTCAAAGAGAGTGCTCACCTGGGATTAGTACCTATAAAGCCCCACATTTTCCTTAGTTAGGTGGTGGATAAGCTTTACAACCAAGATCCAGACCAGAGCGTGCAGCGTCCTTGATCTTCTCATTAGAAACAGTAGTCCTATAACCTACTAAGAAAAAATTTTCCTAGTAAGAAATAGTAAAACCATTTCTGAACAAGAAGAGAACAATGTAAGTTCTGTTTAGGCGAGGAAAAAAATTGGAGAGGGAAAAAGGGGGGTATTTATATCTTTTAGGACGATATGGGATGAATCAGTCACGCTAGTTAGCCGTGACTCATGGGATCATCTTTTTCGCTGATTATGTAAACAATAAATAATAAGGCGTACCTTTTATGTAAATCACTATCACTATTATTATTGTTCTTATCATATGATATTCGCGATTTCATTGCCAATAAATAAATAAACTCTTGTTTACAAGTGATAAGCAGGATATCTATGAATTTTATCAAAATATTATTGATCAACATAAAATTCCCACTTGTATTCCGAAAGATTGGAATAATAAAATTATTATGGAACAAATTATCTAAAAAAAATTGGCATCAGTTTTTCTATTTACGATTTTTACAATTCCAAATATCCGAAAAATTATAAGTTCAGCGATTGTGAAAAATAGACAAATACAGAATCAAAGGTAATATTTATTTTTATTTTAATAAATTGAAAAAATAAAAATAACGAAGGTGATAATTGTATTTATAATAATTACAAATAAAAATTTATTTTATTATAATAATTTTTATAGTATCAGTTTTGGACCAAATCTTCTCGATCCGATTATGAACGTATAATGCTTGCTAGTACCCTTATTCACATGCCTAATACAACTAAATATTTGGCGGGTACACATAAACCCGATCTTTTCAAAGTTTATATTGAGGCAACACGAAGGTAACCAATGTCACGGGGGATGAGAAAGGATGATATGTGTCACTATTTGGATGAATTATCCTTGTGCATCATCCTTCATCTTGGATGAGATTTTATTTTTTGCCTAACACAGGAACGTGTTTATGGATGATGGAAGATGAAGGTAAACAATAGAAAATTTATAAAAGAAGCTGCGGTTGGAGAAAAGAACAAGAGATTCCTTTTGGGCAGAACATTTTTTTATTCAATTTTATACTCAAAATTATAGTAATTTCTTTATAATCCTAATAATAATTGAAATAGTTCCAAAATATTCTTTTATTTTTTTTTGTAATAGACTTTTTTTTTGATTTTTGATTAATAATAAAAATAATAAATAATTTCTTCGCAATAGTTAATTCTAATAATAAATGATCCCATAGTGACCCAATAATTCTAAAATTATCTTGTAATAAAATAAACTTTTGCATAGCAATAGGGATAAGATACGCCAAAGCAGTAATATATCTCTATTGTTATACTTTTGTAACAAATCTTTATAAATACTTTTAATAAACTACTTTTATTTCTCTGAAAAGCTACTCTAAAAGGTCTATCAATTTTGGTAGTGTGCAAGCAGTAATAAAGGTACTTTTACTCCACTTGCTCATCGAACCTTCAGATATTACACGAAATTGCATTGTTTAAGAGTGTTAGTAAGCAGGTTTAGATCGACTGATTGCCTGCTTCGTGAAATTGTGCACAAGAGAAGTGCGTTAGTTAAACATTGAATTGTCGTGAGATTATCTTGAGTTTATTGAGACTGATTTGCGTAACTTTTCATATTGTTCTGCGCAGACCGCGACAATATATATATAATTAAAGTTTTTAAAAAAAAAATTTATATCCAAATAATAAATAAAAAAATCTATTCATATTTAAAAAATTATTTATGGTTGGACTTTACAAAAAAAATTCTAAAGAAAAACCAAANGAAAAGAACAAGAGATTCCTTTTGGGCAGAACATTTTTTTATTCAATTTTATACTCAAAATTATAGTAATTTCTTTATAATCCTAATAATAATTGAAATAGTTCCAAAATATTCTTTTATTTTTTTTTGTAATAGACTTTTTTTTTGATTTTTGATTAATAATAAAAATAATAAATAATTTCTTCGCAATAGTTAATTCTAATAATAAATGATCCCATAGTGACCCAATAATTCTAAAATTATCTTGTAATAAAATAAACTTTTGCATAGCAATAGGGATAAGATACGCCAAAGCAGTAATATATCTCTATTGTTATACTTTTGTAACAAATCTTTATAAATACTTTTAATAAACTACTTTTATTTCTCTGAAAAGCTACTCTAAAAGGTCTATCAATTTTGGTAGTGTGCAAGCAGTAATAAAGGTACTTTTACTCCACTTGCTCATCGAACCTTCAGATATTACACGAAATTGCATTGTTTAAGAGTGTTAGTAAGCAGGTTTAGATCGACTGATTGCCTGCTTCGTGAAATTGTGCACAAGAGAAGTGCGTTAGTTAAACATTGAATTGTCGTGAGATTATCTTGAGTTTATTGAGACTGATTTGCGTAACTTTTCATATTGTTCTGCGCAGACCGCGACAATATATATATAATTAAAGTTTTTAAAAAAAAAATTTATATCCAAATAATAAATAAAAAAATCTATTCATATTTAAAAAATTATTTATGGTTGGACTTTACAAAAAAAATTCTAAAGAAAAACCAAATCCAATGACTACTCAACTTACGAAACCAAATAAAACTTGGAAAACTCCAATTATTGAAATGAAAGGTACATACATGTATATTTGATTTTGAAATAAATATCTTATACTAATTGATTTGATTTTTTTAGGTAACGAAGTGATTCTTATTTATATCTGAATTTTCTATCTCGCTTTTGTATTCGAAATTAAATCCTTTTTTTTATAATCTAATTATAAAAATATTTATTAGTCATAAAAAATTTTATAAAGGGTGGGTACTTAGTTTAATCAGTTTGTGAACTCCTCAGAGCTTGTCCATTTTGGTATGAACGGCTTAATTCCAAAAAGCAATTGATAAACTTTTCTTCTGTACCTTGCCACCAATCTTCTGATACAAAATCAATATCAATAATGATGTATCCTTCCTCAAATGAAATCTTATTAGGCTCTCCTGTAGCAATAATCATATAAAGTTGATGATGTTCTTCTGATTCGACTTCATGAACTTCTTTGTTGTTCAATCTCATGCTTTTCATTATAAATTAATTAATTAGTTTATTCTCAACGTTAAAAAATGGTAGAAAAAAAATGTGGAGTATTAAAATGAAGGTGATTTCGTTACCTCATCCCGATTTAAATCTTCATTATAACCAAAAACTTCATTATTTCTATTTGGTATTTCCTCGGGATCAATAATTTCCACCAAAATTTGCTATAAAAATAATTTTAAAAAATAATTATTAGTATGCTATGTTGATAATAAATAAACACATTCTTTTTCTCTAAATTTACCAGGGAATAATTTCAGTAGTACCTTACCATCATCCATTTTAATAATGTCTCTAATTAATTCTCCTAATGTTAATTCATTATCTCAAAAAGAATACGCGCCAAAGGGTTGAAATGGGTATGGCATAAAAACGCACTTCTTTTGTTAACGTTCTAATTCTTGTCTTTCATATTCTTCTTGTTCCCTCCTAGTACGTTCTCTTGTTGTTATTCATCTGTTGTTCTCGTTCATAAGCTTCTTGTTCTCTTTCTTGTTGTTGACGCTCAATGATTGATGGTCGATCGATGATGACCGATGATCGATAATAATAACAATATACAATATTCGAGAACTGAAGCGATTTCATTATTAGTTAAATAAAAGAAAGGAATTATTTTTATGCCTATTCGGATATAAAATGAAACAACGATCAAGTAAGAAGAAATCAAGCGATGAATGAATTTTCGAAATCGTGGTTTTCGTAGGATGGTAATTATGATTTTTTTATGACATGCGTGCAACACACACACACACATATTTTATTTTTAAAGTATTACATTTTCTTATATTAAAAGATCCAACAAAAGGAATAATTACTAACCTCGGTGGAATTTCAAATGGTTCCAAAAAATATAAAAATATGGAACATCTAAACACACATTGGTTATATTGGTTATATATTAAAAGCAGGACTCAACAGAATCTGTTTTAAAGGTGAAGAAATGGATTACAGTTTATTTCTTTCGAGAATCAGCTTCGAAATTTTTTAGATTAGTTAATGTCTTATACCTTTTAATTTTAGATTCAAGGAGTTAATACTCTTTACTACAAATAAAATTTGACGAATTAATTATAGCAAATATATATTTATATTTTAATACATACATAATTATATATAATAGATTAAGTATATTTATCTCCATTTATTATAGATGTGTTTTTCGATTTCCTAGTATTGGATCAAATATATTTAAATTCTCCCCGGTACGGATAGAATATCATGATGGTGAGAAAATTTCTGTAACTATTAAACGAGAATGAGATTTGGTTAAAAGTATAAATTCTAGAAGAGAAACTAAGTTCTTTTATTGAGATTTATTTATATTGACTAAAAAAACTCCTTATATATATTTTTTTTCTTTATTTACCTGGATTAGTAGCTAAGATTAAAATTATTAATAGAAGATAAATATAATGATCCAATAATATTCGTCAATAAGAAATCAATTTCTTTTCTCTTAATGCTTCCTAAAATAATATTTATTTTTAGTGTTGCTAATTTTAACTGTTAAATGTGGGGTTTCGGTAATTAGTATTTTACAATTATGAATTTTAAAATAGTACAATGGAATTTACAGTAGCATAATTGGAATTACCTTCGTACATTGTAATTATTCTATTTATTAAAGACATGTCTATAATAAAGGATTGGAAAAATATTAAAAATAGAAATTATTTATTACTAATAATAATAAAAAATATAAAAATAATATTTATTACTAATATAATGATAAATAATAATAAATAATAATAAATAATAATAATAAATAATAATAATGATAATTCCCACTTTCTTATCCCCTCCCGCTTTAGAATGAAAAAAAAAGAGATGCAAACTATACCAATAGTTCTATGTATAGAAACTATCATAGAAAACTTTGTATAGCGAACCATACATTAGAAGTCTATGTATAGTAAACTATACAATAGAAAACCTCACATATACCACACGAGCGAGATCAGTACTAGTGGACCCTCAAAGAGAGTGCTCACCTGGGATTAGTACCTATAAAGCCCCACATTTTCCTTAGTTAGGTGGTGGATAAGCTTTACAACCAAAATCCAGACCAGAGCGTGCAGCGTCCTTGATCTTCTCATTAGAAACAGTAGTCCTATAACCTACTAAGAAAAAATTTTCCTAGTAAGAAATAGTAAAACCATTTCTGAACAAGAAGAGAACAATGTAAGTTCTGTTTAGGTGAGGAAAAAAATTGAAGATGGAAAAGGGGGGTATTTATATCTTTTAGGATGATATGGGATGAATCAGTCACGCTAGTTAGCCGTGACTCATGGGATCATCTTTTCGCGTCGCGTCTCACTGATCATGTAAACAATAAATAATAAGGCGTACCTTTTATGTAAATCACTATCACTATTATTGTTCTTATCATATGATATTCGCGATTTCATTGCCAATAAATAAATAAACTCTTATTTACAATAAGCAGGCTATTTATGAAATTTACCAAAATATTATGTCAACATAAAATTCTTACGCGTATTCTGAAAGATTGGAATATTGTTATTATTTTTATTAAGAAACAACTTACATAAAAAAAATCGACATCATTTTTTTTCTTGAAAGGTTAAATCAATAATTAAATTATATTTACGATTCCAAATATCTGAAAAATTATAAGTTAAGCATTGTGAAATGTGTGCATGGCAAGCTATGCTCTGGAAAGCTATAACGAAACTCCATGGACAAATACAGAATCAAAGGTAATATTTATTTTTTATTTTAATAAATTGAAAAAGAATAACGAAGGTCATAATTGTATTTATAATAATTACAAACAAATATTTATTTTATTATAATAATTTTTATGACATGCTATCCTATCAAAGATTTGGCAGGTATCCAAGTAGCACACCACACACATAAATCCGGTCTTTTCAAAAGTTGGGCAGAATGGACGTGGCCAAATAAATAATGAAAATGAATATATTTATGGATGGACTTTACAAAAAATTTCTAAATTTATTTTTGTAAAACCAAACCAAATGACTGCTCGACATACAAAGCCAAATAAAACTTGGAAAACGCCAATTATTGAAAAGAAAGGTACATATATTTGATTTTGAATCAAAATCTTATACTAATTGATTTGATTTTTTTTAGGTAACGATACGATGTAGAAAATAATAAATATTCAGATAATAAATTAGTGAGTAGTTTTACTATGGGAGATTTTTTTTTTAATAAGAACAAATGTTTCGATTAAATTTTGAGGATGCCGGAATTGTTGATTGACTTATCAAATTATATATCCCAGAATCAAAAAAGTAATTTTTTTTATAACTATTATAAATTTGAATTCTTATTTATAAAAACACACTTCTCTTTGTTGAAGTTCTAATTCTTGTCTTTCATATTCTTATTCTTGTTCCCTCCTAGTACGTTCTCTTTCCTTTTCTTCCTCTATTTGTTGTTGTTCATATGCTTCTTGTTCTCTTTCTTGTTGTTCTCGTTCATATGCTTCTCGCTCGATGATGGGTGATGATCGATGATGATATCGATTATCGAGAATAAGTTTGTATCTATTCATTATTTAATTAATAAATTTATATTCTGTATTAATAATTATATATGAATATCAGGTACGACAACTTTGCAGCAGTTAAATTAATGTTAACCAAAATTTGTATGTCAAAAATCAATTACTTCAAGTTATATTTATTATACTAATTAATTATTATATCAATTAATTATTTATTAATTCAATTATTGTATACAGAAACCTTGTTCGTCTTGCTACAACACGGGTTATTTCAGTATCTGGAGTTGGAATGGATCATTTCAATTTTTATATCAATGCTGTCAAAGCCCACTTGCTATTCCAACGAGAGGTATAATTAATTAATATAATTAAAATAATACAAAAATAATATAAAAATAGATTGGAATATTAATAGTCTTCTTATTATTGGAAGTAACCGAAGTATTTATGTATCATCTTCTACAACTTTTATAAATATTTGCAGTTGCTTTAAATGATCCAGAAAGTAAAAATGTTCGCGTAACCACGTTGCAGGAAGTTTTACAATTTTATTTTTAAATAATATTTAATTATTTATTAATCAATTATTTTTTATGTTTAATAAAGGGCTTTGGGAAAAGTAGTAGAATTGATGATAAAGAAGAAATTGTAATTAATTTATTTATTTTAATTTATTATCCAATTATTTTAATTATTTAATTATTATTATTTATTATTTGAAATTATAATCATTATCATTATTTAGTTATTATTTAATTTAATCAAATTAGCAAACGTTTCGAGATTTGATTCCGTGCATGATCTTCAGCAATGTTTAAATGATGGTGATAATGATTCCGTCATTAAAGGTTTCGAATTGATTGATTCATTATTACCTTTATAATATTTCTATTGATATTTTTGTTAATATTTCTATTAATTTTTTTATTAATATTTTTATGTATTAATTTTTATAGAATACGCCACTTATTTCTCGTTATTTATGCAAGCCAACCTAATTATGATGAATCTATTCGTGTGATGGCTTTACAAGATTATTAATTTATTATTTTAATTAATTTAATTGATTCATTATTTAATTCATTTATTAATTAATCATTAATTAATTATTCTAATCATTTCAATCATTCTAATTATTTCAATTACAGTAAAAAGGCAAAAGTTCAAATATTAAAACTTGTTGGTGAGGATAATCCCGAAGATATGGATGAGGAATCTCATTCACGGGTAAACAGTGTTGTCAAGGGACATTTTGGGACAAAGTTGGGACAAAAATTATTTTTTACCCAATCACAGATTCGTTTTCTTCCTTACATAATGTGCGTTTCAACACAATCTATAGAGCAAGTGGCCACAGCGCAGTGCTTTGAATTGAAATTCAAACATAGTTTTATTGCAGAGCTTACACGAATGGAATTTTGATATATGGTCGTCAGCAGGGATTTGGAAATATTTTAGCTCCATAGGTAATTTAACGAAAATACCTCAAGGTCACTTCTACTCTTGGAGGATGCTTCCTCACTTGCCATTTTTACGAGAACATCCCGCTGTCATTTTTGTTATCATTCTCTTATATATCTGCTCAAGACACAAAATAACGTTTTCCAAAATAAAATAAAAAAAATCATTTTAATAACAAAATACTAATGTGAGAAATTTGGATTCAATATTACCCATTAAAATTCCCTTTTTTAAAATAAAAGAATTGTGTAGTATTGTTGTATTAAAAATGGTGGTGGTGGTTATTGATCCACTCTAGTTAATTGAATAATAATTACTTGATTGATATATTGTGCGATTAATTATTATTTGATCATGATTTTTTGGTGGATGTCAGTATCAATCAAATTATTGACATATGCTTTGGGTAAATAAATATAAAAAAAATTAACTTTTTTTTTCTGGTGAGTTAACATAATATAATAAAATAAATAAATAAAAATAACTTGTTATGTCATAAAAAATACATATAATTATGAATGCATTCTATTTGTAATTAACTAAATGCTCCATGCACTTAAGTTATTAAACATGATATTGTCGCGGTCTGCGCAGAATAAAAGAAAGTTACGTGAATCAGTCTCACCAAATTTAGGACAACCACACGATAATTCAATGTATAACTAACGCACTTCTCTTGTGCACAAATTCATGAAGCAGACAATCAATCGATCTAAACTTGCTTCCTAACGCTCTCAAACACTGCAATTTCGTGTATTATCTGAAGGTACGATGAGTAAGTGGAGTAAAAGTGACTTTATTACCGCTTACACATTGCCAGAATTTGATAGACGTTCAAAGTAACTTTCAAGGAAATAAAAGAATAATTTATTAAAGGTTTATTATAAAGTAAACAATAGAGATATATTACTGCTTTTGGCGTATCTTATCTTTATTGATATACAAAAGTTTGTTTTATTGCGGGATATTTTTAGAAATATTAGGTCACTATGGGATCATTTATTATTAGGATTTATTAGCTTATTTACAAAATTATTTATTATTTTTAATCAAGAAAAGTTTATTACAAAGAGATTATTTAGAAATTCATTTATTATTGCTAATTATTCACAAAATTTATTCTATTATTATTTATTTTATTATTTTTGAAGTATTCGGAACTATTATTATTATTATTAAGAGTGTAAGAAATTTATTTAGAATTTTAAGTGCAAATGAATAAAGAAGAATGTTTTTTCGCAAGAAGGAATCTCTCGTTTCTCTTCCCAATCACAACTTCTTTTATGGTTCTTCTCTTGTTTTTCTTTACCCTGGGTTGCCACCCATTTTGTCACTTGGGGGTGTTGTATGAGGGTGAATAATTACCTTTGTACTTCACCCAGGTGGTGGCACATATTCTGCCACCTTTGTTCGCCACCTTCGGTGGTCACGGTCATTTCCGTGTCACCACAATATACCTTGTATTGGAGTGGATCCTTTAGAATGGTATCTATCTTGATTTTACTAAGTTGATGATGGATTGATTAATTTTGAAATTTTTAAAATAGCATTTTTGTTATCATTATTATTTTCTACTCTTGCAATGACATTAGCTTCAATAATTATATAGGCTGATTTGTCTCCATTTGATTTTGTTACATAAAATAAGAAATAATTTTTGATGCACAAAGCTATACTTTAATTATTTTTCATCTGTAGCACAATAAAATCAAATAAATAATGAGATGACCTCTCAAGTAAAAAAAAAATCATGGATTATGGATTATTGATTTTTGTGTTTTTTTGTTACTTTGAAATATATTACCAATTGGTTTCTAATTAGATTAAGGAATTGGCAAGGAATCAATTAGGAATCAATAAATGCATTTAACACAAATTATAAAACTATACAGAATATTTATGTATATGGCAATAAATATATTTTTAAATCATTAGCAGGTTGAAATTTAGTTTATTTAACAACACAATAGTTTTAACTGTTGTAGTAACTTTTATTATTTCATTATTACTGTATTACAGGTTGAAAGAAAGTTAATATCTGGTTTATATAAAGTTACAGACACTATTTTAAATTTATTGTAAAAAATATAAATGTTTTCATGTTGAAACATTGATATTAAAATAATTATCATGTGTAAAATGAACAAATGTCACATGAAGTGATATAAATGTATTTAGCGGAGCCAAATTAGTCCATATGTTCAGAAATTGTTTGTTTTTTTAATGCTAATGATTGCATCAATTACACAAGTTTTATTTGAAATATTTTGAAATAATAATATTTTTTTTAATCAGTTTATTTTTATTTTTTTTTAATTTTATAAAACTTTTTTTTATAAATCAACCTCAGGTTTATTAAAAAAACAAATAAACAAATGTTAAAATTTTTATTTTTTTATCAAAATATACTTTAAAACAAATTTTTTTCAACCATTTTTTTTTTAAAAAAAATCAAGAAACACAAACTTTTTGCACACACATAATTGATCTTTGATCTAGAAAGCTATAAACTGATTAACACATATTTTACTGTTTTAGAATAATCAAATACAAAAATAAATCATACCAATAAGATATATGTTTAGTACACTTATATGTAAATTTTGAATTGAAATTTTGGTTTTCTTTGCTGAGACAACAATTATCTATAATTTAATTATATTATTATAAATTTATTATTATAATACAAAAATTATTACAAAAATGTAAAAAACTTACTTTTATTTCATTTGTTTTTGAAAATTCATTTAGATTAACTTTCCCAGATATTTCATAAATCGTACCTTCTATTATCTTATCAACAAATGAAGGTATTGATAAATTTCTATTATAAAATGCAGTTAAATAAAGATTAAAAGTACCATCTATGTTATTGTTGTTTTCTTCCACTCTTGCAATAGCATTAGCTTCAATAACTGTGAAATTGTTTGTTTCTTTAGTGTTAGCAATTGAATCAATCAAACAAATAGTAGTTAATTTAAATGACATTTTTTTTAAAAAAAAAGGTTTATTTTGGAGAATATTTTAAATGTGTAAAGTTTTTTTTAATGGACTTAATTAATGATTTTTTTAAATATTGTAAAATGATTTTTTTTTGTTTAGTATTAACCTCAGTTCAAAATTAAAATGTTTAAATATTATTTTTTTTTTTTAAAAAAAAAAAGAAATAAAAACTTTTTTTTAAGATATATATATAATAATTTGTTTTTTATGCGTAATTTATCTTTTATCTAGAAGACTACAAATGATTTGTGCACTTTATTACATGATTTTCCAAAAAAAAAATCTATTTTACTTGTTTTAGAAAAAAATATTTAAAATACAAATAATAATACTTTAATTTTTTTTAAGGAATAAATAATTCTCTAAAATAATTAAATCTCAAGTCTCAAGATATAATTTCGCATGATTTTTTTTTTTAGTAATAAATAACAGTTTAAATTAAAATATCAATTTTGATAATCCATTTTTTTTAGAAATTTAGAGAAAAATGAATATTTTTTCTAAAATAAAATCTGTTTTACCATTTTTATTTTTTTTAGAAAATAATAATTCTCTAAAATAATTTATTTATTTGTTTACCTGTTTTTTTTAATAATTATCTTATTTTTTTCTAAATATCAATTTCGAAATTAGAAAAAAATGAATATTTTTTTTTTATAATTATAAAATAAAAATCTGTTTTACTATTTTATTTGTTTAGGTAATAAAAATTTCATATGATTTTGTTTTTTTAGCTAAAAATATCAATTTCGAAAAAATGAATATTTTTTTTTCTAAAATAAAAATTTCACATGATTTTGTTTTTTTTGATCCATTTTTTTTGTTAGTATTAGCGTTTTTCAATTTTTAAAGATATGCTAATAATAATCTAAAAATATTTTTTATTTATAAAAACTAAAAAAAGAAATATACATATATATTTTTAGATATTTTTTTTTTAGTTTTTTTTTATAGATTTTTTTTTTTAGATTTTTTTTTTTATTTATAAAATGATAATATACATATATATAAGAAAGGTTCGTAGTTTTTTATGCAAACAATTTCCTTATTTGTAATTCTTTGGTCAAGATTGACAAGGGTTTTTAACACAAACATGACTTTTTTATTATAAAAACTGAACACAGACTTTTCATCCATTCTTATCATATAGTCCAGTTTTACTGTCGATCATTCACGGAATATGCAACATTTAATCTTACTTTAGAATTGGTTATGGTGCGAGACTTGGTGTAGTGATAAATCTTGATTTAGTAATTAATTAATTATTTATATTTATTTACTCGTTTATGTTTATTTATTAAATAAATTATTATTATTAAATTAATTATATCTTTAAAAAGTGCAATAACCCTTTAATGGGAATCATATAATAAAGAAGTTGCTAAATTGGCTGATAAAATTGCTCAATAAAAGATTTCATTTCAGTGAGTAATGAAATTCAAGATCAAAGATTAAATATGAAACTGACTAATGATGTGACTTATGACAAGTAACTTACGATGAGATTAATTGTAAAAGAACCTAATAATGTCTAATCTATCTTATCTGCAAGTCCTGCTGCTCATATAAAAGGTGATTTGTAAGTTATTTTATGGTCATTCACCTTAATTTAGTTTAAATAGAAGATGCTTTATTTTATATTCTGCTATTTAGAAATAATATGAATGTCATATTATTTGTTATTCATTGCTTTTAAGATTATAATAATGAAGACAAAAATCATGATCATAAATCGAATGGATTTGTCTTGTCTGTGCATAAAACTCAAGGTCTCACTTTGCCAAAAATATGTCTTAAATTTGTAGTGCAAGTTTTTATAAGCCAGCGAAATACAGTTCGCGTACATAAAAAATAATGTTATAATNTAATTCTCTAAAATAATTTATTTATTTGTTATCTGTTTTAGTACAGTCAGGTATACATGCTGCCTAAAGTCAAAAATATTTTGGGATTTTGACATCATAGTATTTGGGATTTGGGCTTTAGTCATTGGTAATTGGGATTTGGGATTTGGAATTTAGGATTTGAATTTTGACAGCACCTAGAATCCAGATTTCAAGATAATAATTTTGCATGATTTTTTTTAGTAATAAATAAATAATTCCTTGTAAAAATAATTAATGAATTAGTTAGTCTGTTTTGTTTAAATAAAAATATTAATTTCAATGATCCATTTTTTTGAAATTAGAAAAATAAATAATAATTTCCTAAAATAAAAAATCTGGTTTACTGTTTTAGAATAATCAAATACAAAAATAAATCATACCAATAAGATATATGTTTAGTACACTTATATGTAAATTTTGAATTGAAATTTTGGTTTTCTTTGCTGAGACAACAATTATCTATAATTTAATTATATTATTATAAATTTATTATTATAATACAAAAATTATTACAAAAATGTAAAAAACTTACTTTTATTTCATTTGTTTTTGAAAATTCATTTAGATTAACTTTCCCAGATATTTCATAAATCGTACCTTCTATTATCTTATCAACAAATGAAGGTATTGATAAATTTCTATTATAAAATGCAGTTAAATAAAGATTAAAAGTACCATCTATGTTATTGTTGTTTTCTTCCACTCTTGCAATAGCATTAGCTTCAATAACTGTGAAATTGTTTGTTTCTTTAGTGTTAGCAATTGAATCAATCAAACAAATAGTAGTTAATTTAAATGACATTTTTTTTAAAAAAAAAGGTTTATTTTGGAGAATATTTTAAATGTGTAAAGTTTTTTTTAATGGACTTAATTAATGATTTTTTTAAATATTGTAAAATGATTTTTTTTTGTTTAGTATTAACCTCAGTTCAAAATTAAAATGTTTAAATATTATTTTTTTTTTTCAAAAAAAAAAAGAAATAAAAACTTTTTTTTAAGATATATATATAATAATTTGTTTTTTATGCGTAATTTATCTTTTATCTAGAAGACTACAAATGATTTGTGCACTTTATTACATGATTTTCCAAAAAAAAAATCTATTTTACTTGTTTTAGAAAAAAATATTTAAAATACAAATAATAATACTTTAATTTTTTTTAAGGAATAAATAATTCTCTAAAATAATTAAATCTCAAGTCTCAAGATATAATTTCGCATGATTTTTTTTTTTAGTAATAAATAACAGTTTAAATTAAAATATCAATTTTGATAATCCATTTTTTTTAGAAATTTAGAGAAAAATGAATATTTTTTCTAAAATAAAATCTGTTTTACCATTTTTATTTTTTTTAGAAAATAATAATTCTCTAAAATAATTTATTTATTTGTTATCTGTTTTAGTACAGTCAGGTATACATGCTGCCTAAAGTCAAAAATATTTTGGGATTTTGACATCATAGTATTTGGGATTTGGGCTTTAGTCATTGGTAATTGGGATTTGGGATTTGGAATTTAGGATTTGAATTTTGACAGCACCTAGAATCCAGATTTCAAGATAATAATTTTGCATGATTTTTTTTAGTAATAAATAAATAATTCCTTGTAAAAATAATTAATGAATTAGTTAGTCTGTTTTGTTTAAATAAAAATATTAATTTCAATGATCCATTTTTTTGAAATTAGAAAAATAAATAATAATTTCCTAAAATAAAAAATCTGGTTTACTGTTTTAGAATAATCAAATACAAAATAATAATTTAAACAATTTTCTTTAATTTTTTTTTTTAGAAATAATCATAATTCTCTAAAATAATTTATTTATTTGTTTACCTGTTTTTTTTAATAATTATCTTATTTTTTTCTAAATATCAATTTCGAAATTAGAAAAAAATGAATATTTTTTTTTTATAATTATAAAATAAAAATCTGTTTTACTATTTTATTTGTTTAGGTAATAAAAATTTCATATGATTTTGTTTTTTTAGCTAAAAATATCAATTTCGAAAAAATGAATATTTTTTTTTCTAAAATAAAAATTTCACATGATTTTGTTTTTTTTGATCCATTTTTTTTGTTAGTATTAGCGTTTTTCAATTTTTAAAGATATGCTAATAATAATCTAAAAATATTTTTTATTTATAAAAACTAAAAAAAGAAATATACATATATATTTTTAGATATTTTTTTTTTAGTTTTTTTTTATAGATTTTTTTTTTTAGATTTTTTTTTTTATTTATAAAATGATAATATACATATATATAAGAAAGGTTCGTAGTTTTTTATGCAAACAATTTCCTTATTTGTAATTCTTTGGTCAAGATTGACAAGGGTTTTTAACACAAACATGACTTTTTTATTATAAAAACTGAACACAGACTTTTCATCCATTCTTATCATATAGTCCAGTTTTACTGTCGATCATTCACGGAATATGCAACATTTAATCTTACTTTAGAATTGGTTATGGTGCGAGACTTGGTGTAGTGATAAATCTTGATTTAGTAATTAATTAATTATTTATATTTATTTACTCGTTTATGTTTATTTATTAAATAAATTATTATTATTAAATTAATTATATCTTTAAAAAGTGCAATAACCCTTTAATGGGAATCATATAATAAAGAAGTTGCTAAATTGGCTGATAAAATTGCTCAATAAAAGATTTCATTTCAGTGAGTAATGAAATTCAAGATCAAAGATTAAATATGAAACTGACTAATGATGTGACTTATGACAAGTAACTTACGATGAGATTAATTGTAAAAGAACCTAATAATGTCTAATCTATCTTATCTGCAAGTCCTGCTGCTCATATAAAAGGTGATTTGTAAGTTATTTTATGGTCATTCACCTTAATTTAGTTTAAATAGAAGATGCTTTATTTTATATTCTGCTATTTAGAAATAATATGAATGTCATATTATTTGTTATTCATTGCTTTTAAGATTATAATAATGAAGACAAAAATCATGATCATAAATCGAATGGATTTGTCTTGTCTGTGCATAAAACTCAAGGTCTCACTTTGCCAAAAATATGTCTTAAATTTGTAGTGCAAGTTTTTATAAGCCAGCGAAATACAGTTCGCGTACATAAAAAATAATGTTATAATTCTTAAAAAACGTCTATTTACAATTTTACAAGTTTAACGTTCTATCTATTTTCAAATAAAGAAAAATACCACGCACGAAAAAAAAAATCCAATTACAATTACGTGACTTTATAAAATAAAAATTCAATCGAGAAAACGAATATTAAACCAAATAACGAAATTAACAATTGAAGCTCGTTTTTTTGAAGATGAAATTGATCATACCGCAAAGTGCATCATATAACTTTTAGGTTTGATGCAGTGGCTTGACATTATGGTTATGGACCCTTTGAATAAAAAAACTCCAACGCGAAAAAAATAAAATGACTTTTTATTTACCCAGTGAAAAACACAAAAATAAAAATTTATTTTTTTTATTTTTTTTATTTTTTTGTTTTTTTTTTGATTTTCCTCAAACCAATTTATTATTAATATTAAATAATAAACAAGTGTATGCATACAGTATGTACATACAAAAGCGTATAATGCATTAATGTTTGGAATTGACAACAGAAAAACCATTGAAATCATTGGAGAAAAGTTAACTATCTGTGAAGGTGCATTTTGTGGTCGTTATTCTTACATCCAAATTAAGCAACTGCCGTAAGAAACACTATTAGATTTTTTTCTCGAATCTTCAATAAGTTTAAACGTTTTTATTGTAGGATTTTTATATTTTAATTGTCAAAATAATTTTATTAATATTATTATAAATTTATAAATATTATATCTATTAATTACGCATTGATCAAAATTAAAATAAAGGAGGTCCTTAAGCGATAATTAAAAATAATTCAAAAACAAAAGCCAATAATCTAATAACGTATAAAGTTCTTGGTAACAACTGAAGGGAAGTAGCAAATGATGTAGTTGTAGCTGGACCTGCAATTTCAAGTTAGAAGAATTTATTATTTATTGCTGAAAATTATAATAATAATAATAACAGTTAAAATAATACTTTTGAAATAATAAAGAATAAAAAATAAACTTACTAGGTGTTGGTACAGGTTCAACCGAAGATTTAGTACTTTTCGGGGGAGGTGCGCCTGCGCCTGTACCGGTTGGAATAGACGGAAAGGTAGACGAAAGGGTAGACTGAAGGGTAGAAGAAAAGGTAGATGGAAGGGTAGATGGAAAGGTAGATGTAGATGGAATGGTAGATGAAATGGTTGCTCCAGTTCCGGTTGTTTGAACAACTATTGTAGAACCATTCAAAGTTACAGTTACTTGTTGGGGATCTGGTGCTGAAATTAAAATTTAAAAATAATTAATTTAATTAAATTAAAAGAAAAGAAATTAAATAAAGTAAAAGAAAAATGATATATACATCCATTAACAATTAGCGTAAGCAAAACCGTAAGAACCAGCACGTAAGAAATTTTTGATGACATTTTTTTTTAGTTGTAAATGAATTTTTTCATTGACGCTTAGATAGCTTAAATGGATATTTTGATAATTTTATAGCGAATTAATAATATTAAATAAAAATAAGAATTCCTTGTTTTAAAGAAAAAAAAAAAAATTTTTTTTCTTTTTTTTTAAAACAAGGAATTCTTATTTTTATTTAATATTATTAAGTTTAAATTTAAACTAAAATTTTTTTTCATATCACATTCGCGCGCTCCTGAGAATCTTAACAATTAAAATTTAAAAATAATTAATTTAATTAAATTAATTATTTTTAAATTTTAATTGTTAAGATTCTCAGGAGCGCGCGAATGTGATATGAAAAAAAATTTTAGTTTAAATTTAAACTTAATAATATTAAATAAAAATAAGAATTCCTTGTTTTAAAAAAAAAAAAAAAAATTTTTTTTTTTTAAAAAGAGAACAAGTTAAATAAGAGGGGATTTATTTTTTAATTTTGAGAATTAAACACATATAAACAAATATTAAACACAAAAACTCATCTGACTTTTGACCTTTTTTAAAAACGTGAAATTCATTTTACATATTATTACATATTATTACATAATATTTTATTACATTCAATATTTAGTTAATCGATTCGTTAAATTTATTCTTTAATATTTAATTCATGAAAATATTATTTTATTGAATAGTTCATTTAAAAAAATAATAATTTATGTTAAAAACTATTATCTTTTATCTGAAACAAAAATATCAATGTAATCCCGCTGGAAATAATGTAGGTAGAATTACTGTGAATATGGATTTCTAAAAATATTTTTTCTTAAATTAATAACAAAAAAAGACTTTTGCATACCACGAGGTCATATTACACTATGTCTCATTCTACATTCTTATTCTCCAAAGTCAGGCATTTTACAATTGATTATTTATTAATTATAAATGACAATTTTGGATATAAAAAAATTTTTCCTGTTTATTGAAACAGTCCAATTGTGAAGATTCCCTCGAAATTATAAAAACTTATTGAAGACTCTTTAATGTTACTTTTTATCTAATAAATTGACATTGAGCAATATTTAAATAAATAAAAAAATTAAATTTAATAAAATTAAACTTTTCTAATAATAATCTGAATTCTATTTTTAGTGATACTTATTATATATATATATATTTTTACAATATTAATTCTGGCTGATAAGGAAGAATTCACATGTATTATCACCTTTTCGTAAATGTTTTCTCACAAACAATGAATATTCACCTACATTGTGAAAAAAGAAAGAAAAGGGAAAAGGAGCAAACAAGTTAATTGTATTGCTTACTTTTCAATTCATTTTTTCCATCACAAAAATCATAGACTTGTACTTTCAAATCAATGAAGTTTGGTTCAGTTTGGCTTGACTTGGGTCTCAAGTTGGACCAAGTCAGACCATTAACAACACTAGTTTGTTTCAGTTTAACTTGATTTGTCAATGGTTTGGCTTGACTTGCATCAGGAAATTTTTTTAACCGTAAATTTACGCAAAATTATGTAAATTTGCATGGGTATCGTAAATTTATGTGAATTTTGCGAAAAATATTACATAAATTTATACAGATCGTAAATTTACGTAATATTTTATGTAAAATATTATGATCCATATATTTACGTAATATTTTTTGCAAAATTTTACGGAAAATATTACAATCCATATAATTACGTAAATTTATGATACCCATGCAAATTCACACAATTTTTTTCATAAAATTTATGGTTGAAAAAACTTCCTGATGTGGGTCTCAAGTCGGACCAAGCCAGACTGTTAACAACATTAGGTAAAGGTAGATTTGGAACAATACATTATACTAGGTTGATTGATGGATATATTAGAAAATGGGATATTGGAAATTAACAATGGAAAGATATGATAAAGATGAAAAAGTGGCATTAAAAAAGTTTGGCAATTTTGTGGATTTCAACAATATCTTAAATGAGGTAAATATTTTAAATTCGATTTTCAAATTATTATATAATGCTTTAACTATAAATTAAAAATGTTTATATTATTAGATGGCAATTCACTTAAAAACACACACTAAAGTTGCTTTGATTAAATTTTATGGAATTATGCAGAAAATAAAAATCTTCAAGAATATTAATTGGTTATAAAAATTAAGGAATTTTTAATTATCTGAAAAGTTGAATAATATTCATGAATTAAACATGACTTCCATCTTGGAATATTTTATCATCCAATTTTGAAGATATTATGTATATTTCAGATTTTGGATTAAGTAAACTAATAGGAGCAAATCCAAATAATCCTGAAAAAAATAATATATTTGGTGTATTACCATATATTGCTCCAGAGATATTAAGTGGTGAAAAAGAATATACAAAAGCTGATGTACATTCATTTGGAATTATTGCTTACGAAAAGTTACGGGCTTTCCTCCATATCCTGATATACCACATGATTTATAGCTATGAAAATATGCAATGGATTACGACCAAAAATTCCATTTCATGCTCCCAAATTAATTACAAGAGGTGTTTGGATGCTCGAGTTACACATAGACTCACTTTTGAAGAATTGCAAAAAGAGTTGGAGAAATACTATAATGATTTTTATGAATATTCGGACAAAGGGAAAAATAAAGATTCAGAAATTGTAATTCAAATTAAAAAAGCTGAAGAATTTTCAGCGAATCAAGAGTCAGCCAATATAGCAACTACAACTCCCGAATCTTTTTCTCATATAATTACTAGTAAGTATTACATTTTATTATTTTTTATATTTTATATTTTATTTTCTGATTAATTATTTTAATTTATTTTTTGTTTAGATGATGATATCGATGAATTCTAAATATTATAAATATTTTTCATTTTATTATTTTTATTTTATTTTTATATATAAATATCTTTGTAGAATTAGTTTGTAAGCCTATTCACATAACTTAATAACTTTTTAAAAAAAAAAATCAAGGAAATTGTTAGCAACAGTTATTTATTTATTTATTTTAAATGAGAATTGATTAAAAAATTAATTTGATAAATTAAATTTAGTGATCATAATAAGCATTAAATGGAACATGTGATATAAATGTGCAAGAACCAATATTTTAAATATAAAGATTCATAATTCATGGTATTTCAAGAACTCGATTTTCCATTATTTTACGATAAACGAAAATTGCAATACAGATCAAAACCACCACACCTATTCCTGTTCCAAGCCCAATCAGTAAAGGTTTTAAAAACTTTTTAGAATGAGTGGAAGGGGGAGGAGGGTTAAAACGTGTAACCCACGTATTATTTGTTATATCATAAAGATATACTTGAGAATTGTACATTTGATCATCTATGTCGTATCCTAAAAAGTGTCATGTTAATAAATGAATGATTACTGTAAGATATTGAAATCTGTTTACTTACCAAATGTAATTATCATATAATTATTATATAAATTTGCTGTATGTCCATAAATAGATGGTGGAGAATTGGCATTGGAACCACTTGGAACCGACCATTCATAAATGTTTGTATCTAACACGGCAAGCTTGGGGCTGACACTAGAAAGAGTTAAAGTACAACCCCCAAATATAATAATATATCCATCTGGTGCTATATAAAAAATTTTACTTTAACTTAAATTTTTAATGTTTCAGAAATAATAAATAATTTAAATAATTTAAATACCTACTTAACACAGAAGAAAAAAACCATCTTGAATCAACATTATCACCATTGACAGGCTTGGAATTAAATAAAATTGATACGTTATTACATTATAATTATTTTATATAAATTAATATCAAATAAATACCATATATGACCATTCAACTTTGTTTGTATCAAATAGTTTAATCTATTTGACAATAATATATTAATATTTATGAATATGATTCGAATAATTTATCAGTTTATATTTAAAATACATACATTATTCATTTTTACAAGAGTGCCAGTTCCGTCTTGTCCACCAATATAAACAATAATTCCATTTGGTAAAATATTAGCTGAATAGTCACTGCTCAGTGGAGGAAGATTATTAGTTATGGTTAAATTTTTCCAAGCCATTGAAGAAGTATCCAATGTATTCATTTCATTGTAAACTTTTCCAGTAAGTGTTGTAAAATTAGTGATATTAAATCCACCAAATATATATATGATGCCTTTATTGTCAATTACTCCTGTCATTTGTTGCCTGATAGGAATATTTCCAGTAATTGATGGTGTAGTCCATTTAGAAGTATGATAATCATATGCATAAACTTGGTGTGAAAAATCATAATCGATTGTATTATTATTAACCATATATCCTCCAATTAGAAATATTATAGAATTATCTAAACTAACGATAGCAGTTGAACTGTACGTATATATAGGAAGATCTCCATTGCGAATTAATTCCCATGATAAGGTTGAATTATCAAATGACTTTGATAAATCCAAATATAATAGTTCAGACGATTGAACATCTTTACGTCCTCCGAGAATTAAGAGTTTTTCATTTATTATTACACTATTATGATATGTTCTTTTACTTGGAACATAGCATAAAATTGAATTAATTAAAAAAATAATGTAAAAAATAAATTTAAATAAATTATATAAGAAATTCATCTTCTAATACTTGTTGAAATAATATAATTTAATGATTTTTTTTCCTTTTCGGAGTCGTCTATTTATTTATATAAATTTGTACCATCAAAATAGTAGTGTGCGTTGCGTTACGTTACATTACTATTGTCGCGGTCTGCGCAGAACAATTTGAAAAGTTACGCAAATCAGTCTCAATAAACTCAAGATTATCACACGACAATTCAATGTTTAACCAACGCACTTCTCTTGTGCACAATTTCACGGAGCAGGCAATCAGTCGATCTAAACCTGCTTACTAACACTCTTAAACAATGCAATTTCGTGTAATATCTGAAGGTTCGATGAGCAAGTGGAGTAAAAGTACCTTTATTACTGCTTGCACACTACCAAAATTGATAGACCTTTTTAGAGTAGCTTTTCAGAGAAATGAAAGTAGTTTATTAAAAGTATTTATAAAGATTTGTTACAAAAGTATAACAATAGAGATATATTACTGCTTTGGCGTATCTTATCCCTATTGCTATGCGAAAGTTTATTTTATTACAAGATAATTTTAGAATTATTAGGTCACTATCGGATCATTTATTATTAGAATTAACTATTGTGAAGAAATTATTTATTATTTTTATTATTAATCAAAAATCAAAAAAAAGTCTATTACAAAAATAAAAGAATATTTTAGAACTATTTCAATTATTATTAAGATTGTAAGAAGATTTATTATAATTTTGAGTATAAAATTGAATAAAAAAAAATGTTTGCCCAAAAGGAATCTCTCGTTTTTCTTTCACACCGCAGCTATTTTTATAAACCTTCTTCTTGTTTACCGTCATCCCTGTCATCTATAAAAAACACGTTTTTGTGCCGGGATGAGTAAACAGTCATCCTTGGCGATGGATGACACTCATCCAAATAGTGACACATATCATCCTCTATCATCCCCCGTGATTTTCGCATTCCTCGTGCCACCTCACTATTATAAACAGAAATTTTTTGGCAACGAAATTTGAATTGGTCATTAAAAAGTAAAAATATTTTCTTAGAATATGAGTCATTATTTTCATAAAAATTGTTCACTTTCCATTGTGTAACTTTACTGAATTACAGGAAAGAATTTGAAACGAAGTTTCTTTTTTAAGAAAAATTAGGCAAAATAAATACAAAGCGCATTTTCTTATATCTCGTTCAAAAAAGTTTTTTGCGATACATATGTGAAATTTTACTAGTATATAGTAAACTTTTTTTTCTATTGCCTCTTTTTTTTTAGACCCTTATCTCGGATTTTGTAAATAATAATTATTTTTATATGTATAAATATTAAATAGTATTATAACTTTGAATAAAAATAAATAAAAAAATGAAGTTCACCACCACAAAGACATTTATCTTTCTTGCTATCTTTTGTCTTATTGTTATTGTCGTTGTTGCCAATTTAACTTTACAAAGATTATAAAGAAATTTATTCAATCGTTAAATTATTAAATTATATAGAGTACCAACACCACCACAAACGGACTTACCTACTATCAATCAACCTACTGATACTGATACGCCTACCCAACCGATTTACTACCTACTGGTCCTGATCCATCACCTACCAGTTCATTACCTGCCGGTTCATCACCTTCCTCTAGTTCCAAAGCTCTTAATCACTTTTCTGATTGGGCTTGGTAGTGGTTTTGATCTGTATTGCGATTTTTTTTTTTTTTAAAAAAAAAAAGAGACGATTTTTATGTTTTTGAGCAGATAAATGTTAGAGATTTTGAAATGATCATATTTATTTTTTTTAAAAAAAAAATAATGTAAAAAAATAAATTTAATTTTATACTATATCCCATGCGAAAGATATTATCATAATAATGTAATAATAAATGAATTCTTGCTGCTATTCAATCTTCTGAATTATTCTGAAATATATTTCCTTAGAAAGTTACTTTTACCAAAACTATAACTGTAATGCAACGCACCTCCTATAAAACCTGTTTATTTATAAAATATCCGAAAAAGCCTTTGAGATCTTGGATATTTAAGTAATTTTTTTATGTTACTTGATACTGTTCTGTGTAAGGTAATTTTTTTATTTGATTTTTTTTAATTCTTTCTTTTCTTCCTTGGGATATGTTCTATAATAGGTAATATATATATACGATTTATAGAATCTATCAATCAATGAATAAATAATGGATATTTTTAATAAGTTTCCTGCCGGACAGCAAATGACGACGATTCAGATTGTATACTTCTACAATGACTTGGAAAACTTTAAGAATAATTATTAATCTTCCTCCAATGGGCAGTGACTGTTGAGCTAGTATTTTACCAAATAGAATTATTGTTTATTTTGGTGGAAAAAAAAGAAATTGACACTTGTAAAAATGAAAATTTTTAAAATAAACTGATGAATTGTTCATAAAGATTTCTTTGAAAATTGCTGAATATCACCGCAGGTGATTGTCACCACTGGGCAAAATTTAATTTACGCGGGCAAAGTTAGGGGTTAGGATTATAAAATTTTGCCTAGTGGTGACAATCACCTAAACTCTTTTATACAAAAAAAAAAAAAAGATGATGGTTTTAATAATTAAATTATAGGTTACACAAATCTCACAACGTTGCTTCTAAGAGAAGACAATACACCTTTGTCTATTAATTAAAGTTTCTTCTTTAGTACTAAACTTAAAAAAAAAATAACAAAAAATAGAATAAAACAACTATATTGAGTATTAGAAGGAAGAAATAAAATAAGTTGTCTCAGGTTGGAGGGTAAATCAATTGGTTAGGCAGGCACTGGAACAATTAGTCAGACATTTATTTATTCGTTTATTTAAATGCCCTAACTTAAATAATAAAGTCTTATAAATTTTTTATCTNCAATGACTTGGAAAACTTTAAGAATAATTATTAATCTTCCTCCAATGGGCAGTGACTGTTGAGCTAGTATTTTACCAAATAGAATTATTGTTTATTTTGGTGGAAAAAAAAGAAATTGACACTTGTAAAAATGAAAATTTTTAAAATAAACTGATGAATTGTTCATAAAGATTTCTTTGAAAATTGCTGAATATCACCGCAGGTGATTGTCACCACTGGGCAAAATTTAATTTACGCGGGCAAAGTTAGGGGTTAGGATTATAAAATTTTGCCTAGTGGTGACAATCACCTAAACTCTTTTATACAAAAAAAAAAAAGATGATGGTTTTAATAATTAAATTATAGGTTACACAAATCTCACAACGTTGCTTCTAAGAGAAGACAATACACCTTTGTCTATTAATTAAAGTTTCTTCTTTAGTACTAAACTTAAAAAAAAAATAACAAAAAATAGAATAAAACAACTATATTGAGTATTAGAAGGAAGAAATAAAATAAGTTGTCTCAGGTTGGAGGGTAAATCAATTGGTTAGGCAGGCACTGGAACAATTAGTCAGACATTTATTTATTCGTTTATTTAAATGCCCTAACTTAAATAATAAAGTCTTATAAATTTTTTATCTCTATAGATCTTTGTTGATATAATAAAGGATCTGAAGAATGCGCCATATGTATATAAATAAATATAATACAATAACTTACCAATTATATTTAATTCTAAGGATGCTATTGGTGATGATATTGATTCAAGATAGAGTTATGCTTCTGTGTCCAAGTTATTTTTTATATTAAAGTAAAAACTTTTCATATGAATATATTATTATATTTTGATGATGTACAAGTTTTTCCAATTGAACATTAACTGTGAATTATAATTACCTTAATCGTAATTTAATACCGTATGTTTCACGTTAAATTTCTTGATTGGAGATTTGTTGATTTGAAAATGTAATAGTTCTAGATAAGGATCCCATGTGAGACTAGAACCCGCATTACTGGATAAAGATCAGTCAAACATACTGAAAGTCTTCATTATGAACACCATCAGAAAAATCATAAGATCATTTTGATTTTGATATAATAGTGAAGCGTTCGTATATGGTCGGTCGAAATAAGATTGTTTTTTGAATTGGCCATTCTGCAGCTCTTTGCAAAGTTTCATATAGGTCTGTATTATTATTTGTTATATTATTTGTATATTCTAAGAATGCTTCTACTACTCCATAATATAAAGTATATCAAATATTGTGGAAATAATTAATTGTTCCAGCTAAACCTCAATATATTGAATAAGAATTACCATCTGGAGAGTTCTTCTTAAAGAGGAGATAAATTGTTTTAAATTATGAATTAGTTTTACAAAACGTGACCTTTTCGTATTAATACTTTATTACGACAATACTAATTATTAATTAATTAATTATAAATTATGACGTGTAATGAAAAATTAACCTGTTTTCCAGAAAAAAAAATATCATTTTGTTCTGGTTTATTCATGATTGGTATTTAAGGCTGAATAGTATGAACTGGATCGCGTAATCGATTACGTAATACTAATATTATAATGGGCTTAGTCGATTTGAAAAAACAGGAATAACAAAATTAAAAAAAAACTTGTTAATCATTTTACCCTTGAAATGTAGTATGAAGAAAAACTACATCTATTAAATATAGTAAGAAAAAGTAAAGTTCATGTAACTTTTACAAAACGTTTTATAGTTTGAAGTCTTTAGCATTAAAAACAATATGTTCGAAGCGTTTACTACTGTTTATATCGTTTACATGTAAGTCCAAATCTATAGAAAATATTTTTTTCACATGAATTGGTAAATCTGTGATACTTGAAACACTTAATTAGATTTCAAAGTACAAGATTTAAGATTTTAAATTTTTAACTATTTAAGCTAATAATTTTCTATAGTTAGTTTTTAGTCAGTTTCAATAGATATATTATAAATTTTCATGTATACATTGTAACTTTAAATTTATTAATAAAGTTTATTGGAGCGTGGCTCCGTTGGATAAAAAAAAAACTATTTAAGCTAATAATAAAATAAAATAAATAAATATTTATCAAATTTTAAATATTTATTTCTTTAAAAAATAAGGTTGCATCGAACAAGTTGAGTAATAAAATTAGTTTAATTAATTAAATAAAAACAAATAAGGTAATATTTTTTCACATTATTTTTGCTTGGAATTTAAACAAATAGTTTATGTATTGGAAACGAAGTTTTTGCATTGCTTGCATAATTTTTCGTTAAATCTCGATTAATTTAAACTTTAATTAATTGAATAAATTATTTAATAATTATATTAAATTTTATAAACGAATAAATTAATGCATGAGTACATTTTATTTGAAATATAAAATACATTATATAAGAGCTAAATTCTTTCTTTCTCTCGAGTATTTCTTTATCAGAAGATTTAAATTAAATATTAATTACTCTATAATAATTAATTAATAACGCTTTTTTTTTATAGCTTTATTTTTTGATTAAAAATACATTTTAGTTTAATAATTTATATATTATAAACATTTACTATTTTAATTCTAAAAATATCAATTACAATTATACCTTTTCGTGACGATAAAAAATAGTGGATAAATGTTTTTCAAATTAAAATATTTTTTCCTCACCATCATCATATGTTGATATTCTGCTGTGTCTCTGGAATCTCAACTCTTTTTTATATTATTTTTATTATATTTTATATATTTTATATATTTTTTTATATTTATTATTATTATTATATTTATTATTTTTAGATCGAAAATTTTGTATGTAATTATAAATAACTATGAAGAGAAACAATATACAGTAAATTTCCAATAATCAGGAATGTGAAATATTGTGGTAACTGACATGACATTTTAATACCTACAACATGATTAATTAACGAAAAAATATTTTCTCACTAATTTATTGACAAGATTGCTTCACCAAATCATGTGATATAAATGCGCAAAGATCCAATATTTTAAAGATTCATAATTCATTGCTATCAGCTATTTCAAAAACTCGACTTTTCATCTTTTTACAAAAAATGAAAATTGCACTAAACCCAATCAGTAAATGTTTTAGAGATGAAGGTTAAAATGTGTAACCCATCATAATAATCTTAAAAAATTTGATAAATTACTATAATAGAAAAATGATTATCGTAAATATTGAACTCTATTTACTTACCAAATGTAATTAAATATATTAATTTGATCTCCAAAAATAGATGGTGGAGAGATTTAGGATGAACTTTATTGAATTACAGGTAAAAAAAAAATTTTGAATCGAAGTTTCTTTTCAAGATTAGGCAAAATAAATACAAAGTGCATTTCTTACATCTCGTTCAATGTTTCTTTTCAAGATTAGGCAAAATAAATACAAAATGCATTTTCTTACATCTCGTCCAATATAATCAAAATTTTTTGTGATACAATGTGAAAAATATGTACTTATTATATTAGATGAGAAATTTTACTAGTAAGCCGTGTTTGAATTTTTTTTTAAAAAAATTTATTATTATCATTGGACGAAGAAAAGTGGCGTCAAGACCGAATAACAAGAATTATTCGTGAATCTAATAAATACTGGCCTCAGTTTTCCATTGCCTCTTTTTTTCAGACCCTTTTCCTCTTGATGAGGTTTCCATCAAAAATTATTTAATTATCTCGAATTTTGAAAAATAATAATAATTTTTTTTAAATATATAAATATTAAATAGTATTATAGCTTTGAATAAAAATAAAAAATAAAAATGAAGTTCACCACAAAGACATTTATCTTTCTTGCTATCTTCTGTCTTATTGTTATTGCCGTTGTTGCCCAGTAAAATTTTTTCCAATTTAACTTTATATAATTTAATAATTTAAGTACGATTGAATAAATTTTTTTATAATCTTTGTAGAACACCATCACCTACTGAAATACCTACTGACGCTGCAACCGAAATACCTACTGATGCTGCAACCGAAATACCTACTGATGCTGCAACCGAAATACCTACTGATACTGGAACCGAAGTACCTACTGATACTGGAACCGAAGTACCTACATTACCTACCGAAGTACCTACTGAAGTACCTACAATCGAAACACCTACCGATTCTGCAACCGAAATACCCACAAATACCGTAACCGAAATTATAACTGAAATACCTACAAGTCTAAATGAAACACCTACTGGTCCTGCTCCATCACCTACTAGTACAACTTCACCCACTGGTCTAACTACTGGCTCACCATCTACTCGTCTAACTACTGGTCCATCACCTACTACTGGTCCACCTCCCACAATCGTATCTACGTGAGTCTATTTTTATTTATTATTTATTAGAAAAAAAATATATAAATTAATAATAATTTATTTATTTGAATTATTTTAATTTATTATTTTAGTAGCAAACCATCAACACCGGGAGGCGGTCCATCAAGTACCCCTTCTATTTCCTCCTCTGGTCCTCCAAAGCTTTTAATCACTCTTCTGATTGTGTTTGGAATTGGAATAGGTGTGGTGGTTTTGATCGGCATTGCAATTTTTATTTTTATTTATTATAAAAAAAAAAAAAAAAGATTTGTTCATTTTCAAATAGCTGGCAACACAAGATAAATGTTAGAGATTTTGAAATTAGAATTAAAAATTCACATATATTTGTAAATTCAGACGATAAAAAACTTGAATTGTTTGTTAGAATGATCATATTTATTTCTTTAAAAAAAATTTTCACGAATTGCACCTTTTAAATCATAATTTCCAGTTTTCATAAATAAACGATGACGAACTCTGAATAATTAAGTATTAAAAGATGTATCTAAAAGCGTAATATTTTTGAAATTAAACATATTCGTACGCAAGCAACTAATATTATCATTATTAATAAGGGTTCAGGGTCAGGGGAACTTTGTTAGCTTAAATTTTTAGTTTACCCTTATACATTTCACAATTCAAAAATGTTAGATTTAAAGATCCAAATTCACCAAGTTCATTTCCTGAAAAATCAAGTTCCATTATTTGATCTGGCGTGGTGTGTCATTGTTATTTTTTGAATTTTTGAAAAAAAAAACAAGTTCAAAGGGTGCCATCACCATAGTGCCAAGTCACCATTTCATTTTTGCAAAAGCCCTTTTTAAAAAAAATCAAGCTTCGAAACAATTATTTCAAATTGTTCATTTCGTTATTTGATTAAATATTCTGTTTAACTCTCACGCTTTCCTTGCTGAATTTTAATTATCTCATTTTATATAATTCGATCAATTGGATCAACTGTATCACGTTGGATTTTTTTTTTTAAAAGAGCCATAACCATAGTGTCAAGTCGCCTAAAAGTTATGAGATGTACTGATCAATTTGTTCCTTTGACAATCACCATTTCGTTTTTTGTAAAAGGAATGAATAGCTCATCGACATAAAAATAAATTTTATTTTCGTGCGATGTGATATTTTTTCTTTATTTGAAAATGAATTTGTAAAATTTGTATTATTTTTAAAATTCAAGTTAAAGAAATTCCGTCCGAAATAAGAAATCTATCAATCTAGATAATGACGCATTTTAATTTCGTGATAATTAAATATGCAATTCTGGAATGGGATTTTTGGGAATTAAATTTAAATAAACAAGCTTCAAAACAATTATTCATTATTTAAAAATAAACTCTATTTAGATCGTTTGTTTTTTTTATTAGCGGTATAATGTTAAATAAATAGAATAACTTTGTCATTTCTTTATTATTATTATAAAATAATGAAAAAAATTCTAGAATTTTTTTTTTTTTAAAAAAAAAAAAATGCAAAGAGAAGTACGTTAAGGAAAAAAATCTTTAATTTAAAATAAACATGTTTTTGATAATAATAAAATCTCAATATCGTACAATGAAACAGTAACAGTTAGATGTGCTTTCTGTATTGAGGGTGGAATTATTATTATTCCTCGCCTCCGTAAATATCCAAGGATTAACTTTACCCAATATATCCATTATTACAAAAAGACAGGCAATGTGGCTTATTAAAATTGGATTACTTGAAAAGGTGCATGCCACTATCTATTTCTAGACTGCACATCACTAATATGTTTATCACAAACATTTAATAAATAATTCAACCAATCATATGTATAACAATCATTAACTGTCGCTGCATCCAAAAATATCTAATTATNGTTTGTTTTTTTTATTAGCGGTATAATGTTAAATAAATAGAATAACTTTGTCATTTCTTTATTATTATTATAAAATAATGAAAAAAATTCTAGAATTTTTTTTTTTTTAAAAAAAAAAAAATGCAAAGAGAAGTACGTTAAGGAAAAAAATCTTTAATTTAAAATAAACATGTTTTTGATAATAATAAAATCTCAATATCGTACAATGAAACAGTAACAGTTAGATGTGCTTTCTGTATTGAGGGTGGAATTATTATTATTCCTCGCCTCCGTAAATATCCAAGGATTAACTTTACCCAATATATCCATTATTACAAAAAGACAGGCAATGTGGCTTATTAAAATTGGATTACTTGAAAAGGTGCATGCCACTATCTATTTCTAGACTGCACATCACTAATATGTTTATCACAAACATTTAATAAATAATTCAACCAATCATATGTATAACAATCATTAACTGTCGCTGCATCCAAAAATATCTAATTATGGAATGGATATAGTTTTCTAATATAGTAATTGGCTTAGTAACTTAAATTTATATTTTAAACTTTTTAATATATAAAATAAATGAAATCTAATAAATCCAATAAATCTAATTTTATTATTGGTTTTATGAAGACCCATTTTATAATTAATAATTACTTTAGTTCGTACTCAAATTAATCACAGTGGAATAATTGACTGATACTGAATTATTATTATTATTATTAATACATAATAAATATTTAACGAAATTAAAAGAAAGGAACAATAGTATTTTTATCTCTTTGTTATTTATATATTTTTTTAATCTTGCCGTTCTTCGTTGGACTGTGATCCACTTTTTTTAAGTTTATACATATGATCGCAAAAACTTCTAAATATGGAAACTGATCGCTAATTTATTTTGAATTAAATCGTAGTAGTAGTTTAATTGATAATAATGCTAAAAATGTTTTCTTATCTGCCATCCAATTCTTTAACACGTTCTATCTATAAAATTGAATAAAGAAAAATATCGCATCTCACGGGAATAAAAATTTCTGCCGATGAGTTATTTATTTTATCAAAAATCCATGAAAACCACAATTATAAAAAACCTTTTACAAAAAACGATAAAGGTGATCGTCAAAGGAGTAAATTGAATCATACCACAAAATGCATCTCATAACTTTCAGGGTCAAACCAACGAAGATCATTCCTTTATTCATTTTTCCATAATTACAGCTCGCACAAATAACTCTTTTAGAAATGATAATTTATATTATAAAATCTTAATTTGCACGTGTAAAATTAGCCTAATGCCTTTCCAAACTAACTGTTGGTGATAATGATACTGATTATTATATCTTTTCATGTCCTTTTGGTATGAGCAAGCAAAAAATGCTACTGATTGTCTTCTTGCAAACGAAATTCATATTTTCTCAACCCTTTCCTGATTCGAAACACTATTAGTAACACTGGAGACATACCGTGCAATTATTTTAGGTGAATTAGAAGATAAATAAATATGGATGATAAGGGAAAGATTTTTTGATCCAAAGGTGAGATAAGCTCAATTATTATTCAACATTCTTCTGCCAGTAGGATTACAATATTGAAGACAAAATCAAGATCCTCGTGTCTGAATGAATCGAACGATTGGAATCAACGTCGTTTAGCCTTCTAGCATTCTAGCATTCTAGCTTGAATTAAATTATTTGGATGTATTGTGGAGATGTATTCATTCGTGGAGATATATTAATTTTGTTGTTTCAGCTAAAATAGATAATTTTTTCTTTAGAAATAATTGTTGTGAGTCGGAATATAAAATTAAAGAAGAAATGGAAGAAAGAAAGTGAATTAATAGAATAAAAGAGTGAAAATGAAAAAGGTCGTAGATGAAATGCTTACGTGAAACATATTTTATTATATAGACCAGTTGAATTTTAACGGATAAAATTAAAAAGAATTATAAAATATTTATAAAATTTAAAATTAATGTCATTGGAAACATTGTGAACGAACTTAATTTCTATTCCATTACAAATTGTTTTGTCTTGACTGGTCTCACTTTGTCAAAAGTAGGTCTTGCATTAGATTGAACCATTTTTCATCTTGACAAGCATATGTTTTTCATTTTTTTTGCCCTTTCATAACGCTACCCGAAATTATTTTGTTCTTTTTAATATATTAGAATTCGCTTTGAATATTTTGCTTCTTGATCAATTTGATTTTTTCCGTGATTCGGACTTAAATTTTGTGGTTATCATGATAATTATCTAGAAGCAAAAAATATTATTATCAAAAGAAAAATGAAATATCTTACTTGCAAAAAAAAATAGATTATAGCTTTTTAATTGGCACAAAATTATATTATATATTTACGCTTGGTTTTATTACTCATATTTATATAGTATATTATTACTATCTATTCGTCAATTAATATTTTTTTGCCTAAATAATTTCTTGCGCACCTGTATTCCAATCACTAAACCTTATCCAGACATAACCACGTAATTTCATATTACATTTTTATTGTAAATAAATTAATAAACAATAAATTACACATAAATTATTTATTTATTCATTCATAAATGAAATAAATTAGGAAATGGCTGTTCAAAAAATTGTTTAAGAAGTTTTTGGTATAAATCATATTACTCTCTAAACGCCAATATTCATAAAACAGTTAGTGAAATGGAAGGATATCCAAAAAATATAATTGAAAATGAAAAATCTCCCACTAAAAATGAAAAGAATTTTTTACTTGATGTATTACAGAGTAATTGGCAGAATTGGCATTAATACTCTGTATTCGTAAATATTTAGAAAGTGAATTTGGGGAACATCTGATAATGAAATTGATAAATCAATTCAAGAATGCAGGCAAAAAAACACAGCCCCCAATAATGTAATTGAATGGATTGAATATGATCTGACAGAAGGAGGATGTGCTACCATTTATACATCAATTGGAAGGATGGACACTATGTCTTAACAACTCAAATAGTAATAATGTGCATTAGTTTCGAGAAGTAAGTTAGATTATTAAAACATTTATTATTTCAGTTTAATAGTTTGGGTGACATTAAGTTTCACACTTGATAGTACTCCCGATTTTTTGTTAGATGTTTTCGGGCTAACCAAAAATCCAAGCCCTCAAGATTATATGTTAGATTTATAGTGCCTGGCGTATTAGTGATTTAGGATTTAGTGACCAGTTGACAAATCATCAGATAGCATCTGAAGGAATCTCATACATTGCTCCTGAAGTTCTCTGTAGTGAAATTTATACAACAAAACCAGATATATTTAGTACGGACATATTAATGTGGGAAGTAATAAAAGCTCCATTTGATAGTGAATATGAACATGATTTTGATTTAGTTCTTGATATTGTCAAGGATGTCGACAAAGATTTATGAATATATTCCACGTGAATATGCAAGTTTAATGAAACAATGTTGTGATGCCAATCCTGATAATAGACATAGTTTGTGAAAAAAATGAAATTATTAATATACAACGAAATGAATAATCCTCTTTTAAAGTTGACCTTATTTTTAGGGTTTCGTGGTTATAGGGACGCACTGTACGTATCAAAAAAACCAAGCCACCGTCAAATATGGTAATCATTATCTTTTAAAAATAGCAAAATGATTGGCTAATATTTATAAAGGATTTACATTACATTTTGGGCAAATTACCGATTAAGATATTCAACCATTTAAATAATCAGAATTTTGACTAAATTGACTTACCATTTTCTTTCCAATTTTGGTATATTTATTTCCGACTAAGATTTCAAAATTTTAAATTAACTGATCATTTTTTCCGATTTTGGTATGATTGTCATCGGGATCGCGTTTTTTATCATTGGACGACGTCAAAACCGAATGATAAAAATTATTCGAAAATCTAATAAATACAGGCCTCAATTTATTACCTCTTCATCAGAAATTATTTAATTATCTCAAGTTTTGAAAAATAATAATAATTATTTTTATATATATATATATATCTATCTATATATCTATATATATATTAAAATAGTATTATAACTTTGAATAAAAAATAAAATAAAAATGAAGTTCACCGCAAAGACTTTCAGCTTTTTTGCTATCTTCTGTCTTATTATTATTGCAGTTGTTGCCCAGTAAGTTTTTTTTTCTAATTTAACTTTATATAATCTAATAATTTAAGTAATAAAATTTAACGAATAAATTTTTTTATAATCTTTGTAGAGCACCAAGCGACACTCCTACCCTTACTAGTAGTCCATCAACTACTGATTATGTTGACACAGGAATACCTACTAGCCCAACTGCTACGTAAGTTTATTTTTTATTTTTTATTTATTATTTATTAGAAAAAAAATATTAAATATTAATAATTAACTTATTTGAATTATTTTATTATTTTTAGTGCAGAAAGTACGTCCCCTTCCCCTTCCCCTTCCTCTTCTTCCTCTGGTCTTCCAAAGCTTGTAAAAACTTTTTTAATTGGATTTGGAGCAGTAAATGGGGCCATGATTTTGATCGGTGTCCCAATTTTTATTTATTATAGAAACAAAAAAAAAAGAAGGGGAGATAAAGCTCATATTGTTGAAACAGCTGGTAGTGCATAAATTTTAGAGATTTTGAAATTAGAACAAAAAATTCACATGTTTGTAAATTATAGAATATAAAATTTGCACGAATTGCATCTTTTAAATCATAATTTCCGTATTACCGTATAATTTTTTACCCAATAATAATAACAAAGTATAACTAAATAATTTTTCATAAATAAAGGATAAATTTTTATTAATCATTTCAAGTATTATAAGATGTATTTCATGTTTAAAAGTGTAATATTTTTGAAATTAAACATATCCGTGCACAAACAACTAATATTATATTATCATTATTAATAATAAACAAAAGTTCAGTTTTATTATCGAACCAGATCGGGCTCTTTTAATTTGGATCAAATAATATGCAACATTTAATTCCAATTTTACTTTACCTCAAGATTGGTTATAATGTGAAACTTGGTGTAATCAATTAATTATTAAATTAATTATATTTTTAATTAATCCTTTAACAAAAGAACCTAAACTTGATAGAGTAAAACCCCAAATTCTTGAATGGGAATCATAAAGAGGTTACTAATTTAGCTGCTATAATTGCTCAACCAAAAGATTCCATTTCAGTGAGTAATGACTATAAGACTAATGATGTGACTAATGATGTGACTAATGATGTGATGACGTGTGTAAAAGAATCCAATAAAATCATTTCATCTATTTTTACCCACAAATCCTACTGCTCATATAAAAGATGAATCGCAATATTCATTCATTTTAAAAGTTTTTAAATTATTTATTTAGTTTAAATAGAATATTCTTATTTTATATATACTCTATTTCGAAATTAAATGTCATATTATTTATAATTCAAAACTAACTTTTATTATTAAAGATAAATAATAGAAAACAAACAAATAAATAAATAAAAAAATAATTGGAAATATTTTTAGTGTATAAATTTCATAAAATAAAATTATTATATTTATTGTTTATTTAAAATCAAACATAATTAATATTCCTGCCATGTCATTTGTATTTTGTTCTTGCATGAGGAAACTCCAATTTTATTTAAGGTTGAAGGTCAACCTCTGTGATAAACTCAATAGACTTCCAAGTGATTTTTGACACATTATAACAATAGTTCTATTATTTTATTTCCTAAAAATTTTGATACAATTACTTATTTATTAAAATATATATTTCCAAGGCTATAATTTTAATGCAGCATATGCTACTATTTTGGTAGTACGAACCTATATATTACAATCAACAGGACGAGTTTTCATAAATCAACGAACTCCAAGAAAGGCAAAAAAAATTTACTACCATTCTATAATTCAAGAAAATCATATAAATCAAGCATTAAAAGATTTATTTCTATTTATTTTTTACATTATTTCATTATAATGAAAATTGATTTTCTTATCTCGTAATCATTCTCGGAATTTGTCCATTCCCGCCACCTTTGGAAATCAGACAACCCCTGCTACAATCTGTTGACTGGTTTTAATTTCTTCTAAATTGTCCAGCCCTTTCTTTTCCACCCCATTGTCATACATATGTTTAAAATTTTACAAACAACATCTTGGAATTTCTTCAAAGCATATGCAGGTTATTTCCCTTCAAACTGTGTATAACATTTAAGAACATATCTAAAAAAAATAATTAGATAAATAAAAATAGTAAAATTCATCAAAAAATATTGTTCACAATACTGGTTCAATTCATTAACAAATTTAGGGACATCTTTGTTTCAACTTATGAGTGAGTACAAAAACTTACGTAAATTGGCATAATGAAGTGTAATTGGATATGTATTTTGACCTTTTTACAGTTTTTTTGTGAACCCCGCATCATCATAATATTCTTTAGTTAATTACTTTTTCATCTTGTCTTTTCCATTTACTTTTACAACAACACAGTTTGGATCAAGTTCAACATGCCGCTTTCCTGCCAGATCTGCAATACTCCAACATTAATTCCTTCACATACCTCAATTCTTTTGTATGTGCAAAGAGATACTTATTCCAATATCAGCACTATATAATCTAAATTGATTACCATATTACTTGTTTGAGCCGGAAAGTAACGCCCGATTTTTTATTAAAATAAAAATTCATATTATTTATTCTATTTCTATATTATGTATGTGAAGTTTTTTTTATAATTATCTAATACTTTGTTGGAACTCCCTTTGTACCCAATGCTGTTTCAATTCTTTGTGGAATTGAGTCCACAGCCTTCCTAAGAATCATTTTGTTCACTCCTCACTCAAAGCAGTCTTGAGCTCATCTGCAGTTAATGGAATTTTTTTTTGTTTCTGAATATTGTCCTTTAACAAGTTCCAGATGTTTTCTATAGGGTTAAGGACGCGAGAATTTACTGGCCAGTCCAACGTTATAATTTTTTTTGTCTTAAACCATTTTACGGTTTTTTTTTTGTGATATGGATTGGAGAATTATCTTGTTTAAACATCAGTTTTGGATGTCACTTTTAACCATACAAATCATTATATAACATTCATACAGTCATAAAAAATAAATGGGGAAGGAGTTATAAAAATATTGTATATTGTTAAACTGGAAAATCGGGCGTTGCTTTCCGACGCGACTGTACATGCCGGAACGTTGGGAGATCAAAGATTGTCCTATTTTCCATTTTTGCAACTTTTATTAAATTAAAAAAAACATTTAAAAAAGTCTTTTTAAAAAATAGATCTCAGTTTTCTTCAAAATTCAAAATTGTTATTTTTGCTTTAAGAAATCGTAAATTTTATACTAAAGGATCAATTTTTTAAGAAAAAGTGTAAATTTTTTTTAATATGAACTTGGCAATTAATTAAATATTCTCTTGAAAGAGCCAAAACTTCAGAAAAATATCTAATAAATAAAAAAAAAATTAGCATTCTTTATAAAATAATAATATAACATTTTTTTTTAAAACTTGTTACATAAATTTTTGATCCATTTGGGTTGGGTAATTCTATATAATTTATAAAGCAATATAATATAAACAATTGAAGCTTTGAAGCTTTGAAGGTTATTTGCGTATGATACTCTAAAGCATCTTGAAGAATATTTATAAAATTATCAAGGATTAAAAATTTTGATAATGTGCATTGTGGTGTTAGTCGAGATTCTTGTTTTCTGAGTTATCCGGAAATTTTAGATAAATGTTGTCACTTTTCTCTTCGAGGCTTATATTTTTTACATAATCTTGTTTATTTCTTCCTAGACCACCACCACAAGTTGCACAAGTCATAAAAAATTACAATGGATCAAAATTAATTATACATAAATATAAAGAAAAAATAGTTGGCTCTGTGATTTATTAAATATTTTAGGTTTGATTTTAAAATTTAAAAGAAAGTTGAAAAAAAAGGACATCCTTATATCTATATATATAATTTAGCGTTAACTGTTATTATGTTAATTCAACAATTATTATGCATCTTGTTAATTACAATTGTTATGGATTAATTACTTTTTATAATTATGTTAAACCTTTGTTTATTCGCGTATTTGATAAATTCGAACTTTTTTTCGCAAAAAAAATACGCCTTTTAGAAATCAGATATACAAAAATTTTATACTAAACGAGGTCATTTGAAACAATTAGAACAATAATGGTATTTTTGTGAGAAAAATGACCTTTAAAGTAACAAAATAATTGCCGGATTTAAGAAGAGAATTTGATTTTTTTTAAAAAAAAATCTAATAAAGTAAAGCAGAAACGATGAAAGCGATCAATGAGCCGAATAAAACTTCAAAACCACTCATACGGGAAAGTGTTGAAATCCCTCCTTTGGATGGTGTTGGTGCTGGTGAAGTTGATGATGATGGTCCGGGTCCTCCTGAGGAACTTTTATCACTTGTAGAAGAACCTGGTGGGGGCACACCTAATGGACCGCCTCCTGATGTTGATGGAGTTCCTCCTGATGTTGATGGAGTTCCTCCTGATGTTGATGGAGTTCCTCCTGATGTTGATGGAGTTCCTCCTGATGATGGAGGTCCTACTGATGATTGAGGTCCTGATGGTGGTGGTTTTCTAAAAATAATAAATTTAAATCATTCAAATAAAATAATTATATTTTTTCTAAAAAATATAAATAAAAAATAATTTACGAAGTTCCCGTAGATACAGTTGCAGGTGGTATAATTTTAGTACTAGTTATAGTTTCTACAATAGGTGAAGGTGGAACGGAAGTTGGACTAGTAGGTATAAGGATTGTTAAATCTGATGTTCTACAAAGATTATAAAAAAATTTAAAAGATCAAATTAAAAAAAAAGCTTACGGGTCTTGGGCAACAACGGTAATAACTATAAGACAGAAGATAGTAAGAAAGATGAGTGTCTTTGCGGTGAACTTCATTTTTATTTATTTTAGCTATAATACTATTTTAATATTATTATTTTTCAAAATTCGAGATAATTAAATGATTTTTTTTATAGAAGCCTTATCAAGAGAAAAAGGGAAAATTGAGGCCAATATTTATTAGAAACATAAACATAGCTTGTTACTTGGTCTTGGTCTTCGTCCAACGATAATAACAGGTCATGATCGACATGTGCTTTGTCAAACAAAGTACAATGCATTGCAAAAAAAATTTTGTTACTATTTCTTCCTTGAAAGTCAAAATTTCTTTTTTTTTTGCTTTCCTGTAATTCAATAAAGTTACACAATAGAAAGTAAACGTTTTTTATGAAATTTTTTTGAAATAGAAGATAATAAGAAAAGTAATTTTGTACTTTTAATGAAAGGAATTACTAAATGCTTTGGAAAACAAGAATAAGATAATATTATTAATATTATTCGATAAAAGTATACTGAAGAAAATGATATAGACTTAGAACAAGAAATGCAACAAATAAATGAAGAATTTTCACAGATAATAAACGAATCAACACCGATAGATATTGTTGGTACAGTTTTCAAAAAAAGATTACACGGATTAATAGATCATTGGCAAATTGATATTGTATTGTTAATCAAGTGAATAACGTTTTGCCTCATTTCAACTTTGATCAAAAAATCCAAGGTACGGAGCAAAGTCATTTCAATTTCAACAATGTTTATTTTGTTTTCATAATCATTAAGAGGAAAAAGTTGTAAACAGCATTCTTCTAATATTATGATAAATTCTAGTTTTGTTGCTTAAACAAAATATCTACCACATTTAAGAACTCTTCATCTAAATTTGTAAAATTATCAAACTTTTTTAATACCGACCACATCTTTTCCATTGTTGATTTCCAATATCCCATTCTTCAATATATCCACTCAGCATAATATATAGTACCAAAACCACCTTAGCAATCTCTTCAATAGATTTAAATCTATTATAAGTTATCCATTCTATTACTTTCCATCAATTATTTCCATTTAGTTGAGTATCCCGAATAAATTTATCTATTTTTTCATTTTCACTTGTCCATTTATCAAAATTATTTTTGAAATGTTTGAGTTGCATGGTTTGCACCATGTATATTCATGATTGCATTCTTCACATATACCCATTTTATTTTCTTAATTTTTGATGAGATAATTGAAAAAAAAGTTGATAAAACCTTCTTATTTTTTTCTATTTAACCAGTGTTAATAATTCTTATATTGAAGCTAACATAAATAAAAAAAATACATTATATTGTTTTGTTTGTTAGAAGATAGTATTTATTATTTATTATAATTAAGAATCTCGATTACATACTTATTCATATAAATATGATAGTAAATACATATTAACATACCTATTATTAATATTTTATCAAATTCCTACATTAAAATAATAATTAATAAATATTTTTATTTTTATTTTTATTTTAAATGACCAGTATGGGCTTATCTTTTTTCATGAAATTATAATATACAATACAATAAATCATATCTTAAATTACAATTTACTACAGAATAAAGAAGTGCTAGCTAAGGATTGGTTACCCGCACGGCATACCCAGTTACCGCCTCAAGGTTAATCCACCTCCATTTTGAATTACTTCAAAACTGTCCAATTTAGTCCCTTACGGAAGGAAATTTAATGGTAACCCCTATTGGAAATATAAGTTGAAGCTTATATTTGTCAATTTACAAAATGATTTTGAGAGGAAAACAAGATCATATAAAAACCTCTACAGGACATTTTTTACCAACTAACTACTACCTCACCCTCCTACTAATTTAACACCCAAAACTAAACCACTAACCAACAATCACTTTTCCAACAACTAATCACATTACTTCCTCCTACACCTATCGCCATAGGTCATCTATTAACTCAACTATAACCCCCAATTATTATTATAAAGATTAGTTCATTACTTTTACAACTACCAAGTGTGGTTATTTAACGGATATACTCTTTTTTCGAAAGATGATTATCTCCCAGCCTTGCTCCAGACATTGGACATACAGGTTANTACCCAGTTACCGCCTCAAGGTTAATCCACCTCCATTTTGAATTACTTCAAAACTGTCCAATTTAGTCCCTTACGGAAGGAAATTTAATGGTAACCCCTATTGGAAATATAAGTTGAAGCTTATATTTGTCAATTTACAAAATGATTTTGAGAGGAAAACAAGATCATATAAAAACCTCTACAGGACATTTTTTACCAACTAACTACTACCTCACCCTCCTACTAATTTAACACCCAAAACTAAACCACTAACCAACAATCACTTTTCCAACAACTAATCACATTACTTCCTCCTACACCTATCGCCATAGGTCATCTATTAACTCAACTATAACCCCCAATTATTATTATAAAGATTAGTTCATTACTTTTACAACTACCAAGTGTGGTTATTTAACGGATATACTCTTTTTTCGAAAGATGATTATCTCCCAGCCTTGCTCCAGACATTGGACATACAGGTTAAACAAACGTCCCCTATTCCCAACCCCATTAGTCCCTATGCAAACATAAAGAGTAACAGGTAACCATCTCTCTCCCAAACTCTGCTTGATGCTCACACTTTCGCTATCAACTATGACACCCACCATGCGCTCTCCTAGTATCCAGAGCCCAGCACTTGCATGCCTCAATTTGGTAATAGAGCTCCTTTCGGATATCCTCCCACTGACACCCAAAACAGGAATCACCCTGTCTTATATTTGGTAAGACAATATAAAAAGCAACTTACTTCACTTCATAATAATAATTCAACACCTTCCTTCAACTTACATCTCACACCCCCGTCCTCCTAACAAACATCACATCACACACCGTTACCACCATTCTACCCCTTAGTACTAATGTACCACCACAGAAAATTAATCTAACCACTAATCACCCAACTTAACGAATTTATTGAATAAAATTATTTATCTATTCTTATCATGACCCAATACTGACGCTTGTTAAACCTTTAACAATAAACCAATCGTGACATAAAACATCAGGAAAATATTTTATTCATAGTATTCATGTAAACCGCATGTAAACTGCATGTACCTATATGTGGTTTACATGCAGTTTACATGCGGTTTACACCACCCTGCATGTAAACCACGTATAATATGCATATATATCGCATGTAATATATTATATGTGGTTTACATGCAGTTTACATGCGGTTTACATGAATACTATGAATAAAATATTTTCCTGATGAACTTCAATTTGTCGACCTAACACCTACATAGAATTTCATTCATGCACTATTGTTTATCATAATCCTAATGCTCGTGCGCAAAAGGAAATTACGATCATTAGCTATGCGTCTCTATGCCACCGCAGGCACCAATCAACATAGGACAATAACGCCAAGAATTTCAGCCCAACGCACAACTCCATGGGTTCCCCCAGAAGATTTTACAGCTATCGAGACATATTCTACGAAGAGACTTTAATAATATGTTGCGCTATACGACTAGTTCACTCTACTAACTCCTGACTTGGGGAATCTAACCCTCACTATTGTATCTCACACAACGGCGATATGCAAGCTCAGTTTTTCATGTCGTTGGTAAGTAAACCTTGTGTTTATGCTTGACCCGAAAGAGGATATCGTCACTAAGGAATACTGCCTGAAAATAAAGAGACCAAAGTGCTTCCATAAGCATATTAATTCACATGTAATAAAAAGCTTCTACTCCTGACTTGGAGAATCTAATCCTCACTATTACGCATCTATAACTACATAAAAGCTCAGTTTTTCATGACGTTTTAGCGACTCATTATGACAGTTCCCTAACAAAACTTACTCGCATTTTGTTAAGCTAAGGAGATAAATAAGATTATGAGGAGATGGTTAATATGGTTATTGAAGAGAAAAGAATGAAAAATAGCTATTTTAGCATAGTTATTATATAAACAACTAGCGAACACTACATTGGAAACATCTTCAAAAAATGGTAAAAAATGATTAGCGGAAAGAGTTGAAATTGTCCTTATAATAATTAATAAATATAATTGTAGAATTAGGTATACTTACATATATTAATTGATCAAAATAAAGATACAAATACATTAATAAAATTATTTCAATTATTATTATTTCATGAAATTTGAAATAAAAAGAACAAGAGAAATCTACAACATTAAATAAACTAATGATAAATATAGAATATAAAAATATTTATCATAAAATCAAACTGGTATTCTGTCATCATTCAAACATTGTATTCTGTTGTGATTGTTGTGATTGTTCTTCTGGAAATATTGTGGGGACGTTGTATAAGTTCTTTTTGTTAACTGTTATTAATTGATTATGAAGATTTTTTTTTAAATGTTGATATTGCAGTTGCAGCTGTTACAGTTGTTGCAGTTGTTGTTGTGTCAATTTTTGGTGTTGATGTGATGTTGTTGTTTGGAGACCAATGAACTATCTTATTTCAAAACATATAATATTTAAACTCAAATGGCTTAAAATTTCTGCAATTCTCCTGTTGAATTTATTAATTGAAAATTTATTTAATAACTCTTTTGTAAATTCTATTTAATAGTAATATAAACCTAAATTCAAGTGATATATTCTATTGGGAACAGTAATATAACATCATAAATGTTTAAGTCTCTAAATTAAAAATTATAGTTAGTATCAGGAAATTTTAATAGGCAAACATTTGTACAAATTTCACTTCAAAAATTTCCACAAATTTTTGACATCTCCGGAGGTTTGCACAAAAAAATTTCACAATATTTTCGCAATATTCACAAAAATTTCCACAAGATTTTGCAATATTTTGTAATATTTTGCAAAAATTTCTGTAACATTTTCACTAAATTTATAAAATTTGTATTTATATACAGGTAAATTTTTTTTTTTTAATGTAAGATCTTCTCGTTGTTGATTAGTAAAAATTTAATTGATAATTACAGAGTCTTGTATCCTGACCAAGGTGGCTACATATGGAACTGAAACAACTTAACTGAAAAAAGCTGTATCGACGCTATATAGATCCCCTATGAATGGATAAATAAACTTGAGAAATGTGAATTAAATAATTTGGCAGTGATAACTGATAGTGACCATAAGTGGCCGGGCGTCAAAATTAAAAAAAACTGGCGAATAACAAGAAATAAAGAGTTAATTGGAAACACAGGTCCTAAATATAATTTAAAAGAAATGTGTGACGAAAAATGGACGAAATTTACTGACCATATTAGAATACAATTGGAAAAATCAATGTTTGCAAAATGAAGTAATGTATATACAGCAAATTACAAGACACTTAATAAGAATTGGAAAACTTTTAAAAACATTATTACAGAAGCTGCTAATCGAGCTATATCTAAAAACAAAATACTTAAGCGTAATAAAGTATTAAAAAGAATACACTAAAAAATTTTAAAATAGCTAAATCCATAAACAAAATATATAGATTCGTAATACTTAACAAACATAAATCATTTAAATAGATTCAAGAACAAGCCAAAATTGACCAAGGAAAAACAAAACTCATCAATTTTAATTATAGTATCGAGAAATTATTTAAAGAAAACAACTCAATCCCTAAATTGATAGATACTTTAAGAGTAGAGAGTCTATATTATTAAGGAATTACATGTGTAAAAAAAAGTCCAACGCATTCAAAAAGCAATTGAGCGTTGTTGGGATAATTTTAAAACAAATTCAAAACATATGATTAACAGTATCTTGGATAAACCTAAACAATCGATTGTGATTATACTTGCACGCAAAATTATTTTGGGGCCCCGAAATTGTAATTTCGGGGAAAAAAGTAGAAATAGTTTTTCATAGAAGACGAAATTATTTTATTTAAAACCTGAAATTTTTTGACCACCCAGATTTATTCTTTAATTGAAGATACACATAACTGGATATTTTTTTACTTCTATATATAGAATAGATTCTGTATAAATCTCAAAAAGTCGAAATATCTCAAAAATCCAAAATCAATTTTGGAAACATGTATAATTGTGATAGATCACTTGATAATGACAGATGTTCATGACAATCCGGTGATAGTTAATGACGGGAAAACAATTAAGGTGATCGTAAAAAGTCATTTCAGTAACTGGACTAAAAACAAAATTTAGACACTAATCTTTTGCGAAAGCGGGAAACATTCTATTTATCTATAGAAAGCATTAATGTATCCTGATATAATACATTACTTTCAGAAGTAGGCACTGATAAATTAGAAGATATTATTTCTAAGCTGTCTAATAAGAAAGTGCCGGAACAATCAAATTTACAATATAAATGGTTTAAACACTTGCCAGATAATGCTGTTGAAGTATTAAGAAATATAATAAATATGTCTTTGAGTATAAATGACATGCCACGCGAGTAGAAACTAGGATACATATATTCAATTCCAAAAACTACTGCATGGACTAACGATTTGAATATAACGAAACCAATTACACTCCTAGAAACAGGTCAAAAAATCTTTATGAAAATAATGAATAATAGGTTAGCTAATATCTTCAGTATTAAAAAAATCCTATCAAAATACAACTATGCTGGTTTACCAGGAGACGACACGCAGAGTCTTATTCATATTATTAACAATATTATGGAAGATGCTTGTGATAACAAAAGAGAGCTATGAATTATGTTTCAAGACATAAGCAAAGTCTTTGATTCGGTTAGTGCAAAGTCACTTGTATTGGCATTATATTAAATTAAAATCCCTGAACGCTTTGTAAGTTTAATAGAGAAACTATTACATAATAGAAAAAATCAAGTCCTTACGTCTCATGGTAATACATTAGTTTATAATATAGAAGATAGTATAGATTAAAGAGATATTATCTCTTCTCTTTTCTGGCAGATCTTTTATGATCCTTAGTGCATTGAATAGCAGAATCAAAACTGGGTTATATTATAAAAGAAAAATAGGTTAATAACTTACATTTGCAATCAAAGAAGAAACTTAGTGTACAAGTTTCTGTGGTTACCTATGTGGATGATACTAATTGGATCACTTCTAACAAACAAAATATGGAAAAAATACTCACAATTGCAAATGAATTTTATCAAATAAACGACATTACAATTAATAAAAGTAAATCATACTTAATTGTCATCAACGCAAACTCTCAAACTAAATTAGATGACTTACTAATGGGAGACGAAATGTTACACCCTGTGACAAATGACTATCCTATTAGATCACTTGAAGTCTACGTTATGGAAAATGGTTCCAAACAATTTCAAAAGGACTGACTTAAAAAGATAATAAACTATATGGCCAATATTCTTAAAGGAAAACCTATTACAGATAAATAAGCAATTTATATTTTTAATGCGGTTGTAATACCAATACTAGAGTATAGTCTAAATGATATGACACTGTCAGAAAAGAAATGTTTAAAGATTACAACTAAATTTATTTAGATAATTAAAAATAAGACATTACTACCTACTACAACACCAAATACACTGATACATGCAAAAGAAGTGTATAATGTATGCTATTTGTGGGATCACCAGTTGCAAATGCATAGTAATAATTTATTTAATAGATTAAATGATAAAGGTATGTTGGGTTGTTCCACGCGAGTACGCCTACAACACCTTATACCTGCCGCCCAAATTCAAAATTCAAATGCCGAAATCCCAAATACCGAAATCTCAAATCCCAAATCCCAAATTATAATTAGTATCTTTTGCCGAAATCTCAAATCCCAAATACTAATAATTTGTGCATTTTGGCATCTCAAATCTCAAATTATTTGGGATTTGGGCAACACGTATACAACACCTCTAAAATTTTTTTTGGTCAAGATAAAGTATAACTGAATCATTATTCACGATGAAAACTAAATGGAGACGGTCCTTGCTAAATGATATCACTGGTCGAAAATTTATAAAAACTACACCTATCGGGTACCAGATAGATGTAGTATCCGTGCCTAATATCGTACACATATCGGGTACCCGATAGGTGTAAAAAATGTTTTTTTACACATATCGGGTACCCGATAAGTGTGAAAAATGTTTTCTCACACCTATCGGGTACCCGATATGTGTACGATATTAGGCACGGATACTACATCTATCTGGTACCCGATAGGTGTAGTTTTTATAAATTTTCGACCAGTGTATATTAGCTATTTGTAAAACACATAATATGACATTTAAGTTATCCAGAAACATTAACAACAATCTGTTAATTAAGAGAGGTAATATTACAATAGAAGAGATATTAGATGATGAAAGTCAGTATCGGTTGATTAGAAAAAGTTTGCGAAACAGGCAATTGATATTCTTGGAACAGTTAATTTCACATGATAGTAAAATACTCTTACATTGGCAAGAAATTACTAATAATAATTGACGAGGTCCTAAACCTGGTTGGTTCAGAATACTCAAGAACAAATTATTAACAGACATTAAAACACGAGTGCTATCTGCAGAATTACAGACAACTCTGGGTGAACGATACANTAATGTTTCTGGATAACTTAAATGTCATATTATGTGTTTTACAAATAGCTAATATACACTGGTCGAAAATTTATAAAAACTACACCTATCGGGTACCAGATAGATGTAGTATCCGTGCCTAATATCGTACACATATCGGGTACCCGATAGGTGTAAAAAATGTTTTTTTACACATATCGGGTACCCGATAAGTGTGAAAAATGTTTTCTCACACCTATCGGGTACCCGATATGTGTACGATATTAGGCACGGATACTACATCTATCTGGTACCCGATAGGTGTAGTTTTTATAAATTTTCGACCAGTGTATATTAGCTATTTGTAAAACACATAATATGACATTTAAGTTATCCAGAAACATTAACAACAATCTGTTAATTAAGAGAGGTAATATTACAATAGAAGAGATATTAGATGATGAAAGTCAGTATCGGTTGATTAGAAAAAGTTTGCGAAACAGGCAATTGATATTCTTGGAACAGTTAATTTCACATGATAGTAAAATACTCTTACATTGGCAAGAAATTACTAATAATAATTGACGAGGTCCTAAACCTGGTTGGTTCAGAATACTCAAGAACAAATTATTAACAGACATTAAAACACGAGTGCTATCTGCAGAATTACAGACAACTCTGGGTGAACGATACAATATATGCAACTGGAACATTGGCAAACAAAACACTAATATTAATTGGGTAGCAATACAGAATAACGGAGGAACTTACCCACTTATTGGGAAAAAAGAAAAATGCTTAATAATGATGAATTCATGATTCAACATCACACTAACGAAGTTAATTCACAAAGCTTGGGAAACTCAATTTTAGAAAAATGTACAGGTTGTACTCAGGGTAACATTGCCAATATTAAAAACCAAAATGTATGTCTTATTAACAATTGAAAACAAAACTTGTCATGTTTATCGCATTTCACCTGCAGATTGATGGTCAAACAAAACAGATAAATCGAATAATGGAAGAAATGTTATGTGCTTATACTAAGGGTAGAAGGCTCAATTGATATCAAGGCTGGCTCAATAATTGTGCTAAGGATGGAAGGCTCAATTGATATGAAGACTGGTTCAATAATTGCGCCTTTGACTAATTAATTTTGCGCCAGCTAAATTTTAGCTAAATTCTGGTTCAAAGGCTAATTAAATTGTGCCGACTAAATTCTGGTTCAAAGGCTAATTAATTTTTTCTGGCTAAATTCAGGTGCAATTTCTGATTGGCTGGTGCAATTTTGGTCACGTGACAAAAGGTTGATCAGATAAAATTATTAATTAATTTTACCAATATTAATATTTTAATATATTGTACATCAGTAAATTTTTTTAAACGTAAGTCTTCGAAGTCCTTCACTTCGATAACCTTCGAATACCTCCAACATAAACGTAATATTTACAAAGGTTATTGGTATCAAAAACCTTCATTTTTATTAATAAAATGTAATACTCCAGAGGTTATTGATATTGATAACCTTCAATAACCTTCATTTTATCATAATAAACGTAATATTTGTGAAGGTTATTAGTCCGATAAACTTCAATAACTTTTGAAAATGAAATTATTACAATAACCTCCGATATAAAAAATTTCCAGATGTATTATCATTGTAAAACTCTTTCTTTCTCTTGGTCGCCACTTACAGTTCCGCAGTAAAAACTTAAGTACTTGTAAGGGGAGTGGTCTTTGTCGGAGATTGCTCTTACTCCAACCGGATAAGACTTAGACGAGCAGAGTGAGATATAAAACTGAAGAGTAACGAACGTTGGAGCTGTGGAGTTGGTTCTGTTTTTTTTAAAAAGAAGCGTAAACAACGAAAGGTAACAGGTCAGAATAGTACTCAGCGGATAAGCTCTAGGAGAAAGCCTTGGGGATAAAACCTGATAGAGAGTTCAAGTTTTTTAAGGACTAGTTTTCCTCCTCTTGACCTTGTTAGTATCTGGATGAACGTGAAACTTAAAAATATAATATGGGGCTATTTGGTTTCCTTGGGTGAGAAAGAGTCTGCGTCACGAATTTTCATTTTTCATGTATTTGGATGGTTTTTGGAGAATTTTCAAATTTCGGTTTGACCCTGATTGTCGATCTTGTCTATCAAGGGGTGACACATTGATACAAAAGTGTGGTATGGTTATACTTGCACGCAAAATTATTTTGAAACCCCGAAATTGGTATTTTGGGGAAAAAAGTCAAAATAGTTTTTCATAGAAGACGAAATTATTTTACTTAAAACCCAAAATTTTTTGACCACCCAGATTTATTCTTTGATTGAAGATATACACAACTGGGTACTTTTTTTACTTCCATATATAGAATAGATTCTGCATAAATCTCAAAAAGTCGAAATATCTCAAAAATCTAAAATTAATTTTGGGAACATGATAGGTATGGTGATACCTAAGGGGATAATCGGTGAAGCCGCAGGGGATGTGATGTTTTGTGGGAGGATGGGGAAGTGTGATGTCTTTTAGTTGTCGCCGGGGCGTAAGTTGCTATTATTGAGTAGAGAATTAGTTATTGGGTTGCTAGGGTTGTTTAATAGCTTTTATTTTTTCTTTTTCCTCTTTAACATTGTAATACTAGCCTTCTATATTTGGAACGAGTCCATCAATTCAAAACAAAGTCGGGATTCTATAGGTATGGAAGAAACGTACGTTTCGTTAAACCAGTGTAATACGATGGACAGGTTTGAGCTTTTTGAAAGGGGAGCCTAAGGTAAGGGACTAGTAAACTTTGGCTGAAGACAGTCTGACTATCTGAAAACTGAAGCCATGCACTGCGGAATCCTGGAAGGATCTTAGGGTCCGTTATCAATACCAATCTATAGAAACTGCCGTAAATACCAACAATACATACTGGGAGAACTTTATAGTTCGAATACCATGTTAATGGAAGGAAGCCATTTAATGAAGGACAGTAACTAGGACTCGCCGTTATTACCAATATGTTCCTTGCTGGAAGAATATCTGATAGTTTGTTTTAAACATGGGTAGCAAAATATTATGATGTCGTAATGGATAGGTTGGTTATGTGAAAGGGAAATTTCAAATTTTTGTGCGGTGGAGGATGTCGTTCCTCTAAGGTGATGGGTAGGAGTGGACCTTTGGATGTTAGCAACAGCATACCAAATGGGTAAAATACAATTTTTTTGTTTTAGGTAGCCTATCGGGTTGTTCTGATGGGTTCGTTTGGGTCAATCCTTCGAAGTGGTTTGGTTCAATTGTAATTTCTTCTAAAAAGAATTTAGTTAGTTTTATTTTTATATGTAAATCTACTTATGCATTTTTTTAACATGTTATAAATAAAGTAAGCCTTCGTTTACCGTTAAAAAAAAAAAAAAAAAAAAATATTTTAATATATTGTTTTAAAATAGCTATAATTTGGTCAATTTTAATGTTACAATGACTCAGAAGCAAAACACGCAATCCAAACTACCTTCTTAAACCTCCGAAAACAAAAATGAGAGAAATGGCTCAAAAGATGTGAAGAATTTCTGGAATGAGAAAAGGAACAAACAAACATTACAAAAGAAACAAAACTACAATGCAAAAAGAATCTCAGAATCATCACTGACGAATACAAGTACCTTAAACAAAATCTTAGAGAAACTGCTGACACACTAACGCATCATATTTTGAATAAAATTTACCTCCAAGGTTATGATATACATGACCTTTTTTATAGCANGATGTTAGCAACAGCATACCAAATGGGTAAAATACAATTTTTTTGTTTTAGGTAGCCTATCGGGTTGTTCTGATGGGTTCGTTTGGGTCAATCCTTCGAAGTGGTTTGGTTCAATTGTAATTTCTTCTAAAAAGAATTTAGTTAGTTTTATTTTTATATGTAAATCTACTTATGCATTTTTTTAACATGTTATAAATAAAGTAAGCCTTCGTTTACCGTTAAAAAAAAAAAAAAAAAAAAATATTTTAATATATTGTTTTAAAATAGCTATAATTTGGTCAATTTTAATGTTACAATGACTCAGAAGCAAAACACGCAATCCAAACTACCTTCTTAAACCTCCGAAAACAAAAATGAGAGAAATGGCTCAAAAGATGTGAAGAATTTCTGGAATGAGAAAAGGAACAAACAAACATTACAAAAGAAACAAAACTACAATGCAAAAAGAATCTCAGAATCATCACTGACGAATACAAGTACCTTAAACAAAATCTTAGAGAAACTGCTGACACACTAACGCATCATATTTTGAATAAAATTTACCTCCAAGGTTATGATATACATGACCTTTTTTATAGCATAGACGAATGTGGGGTCTTGACCTCTTCGGAATAAATTTCTTATTCCGTAGTAGCTGGTCAGATGGTAAAAATTTATTTTTTAGCCTTTTTTTATTTTTAAAAAATTTGTATTTTGTGTCCGTTTTATATATATAACCAATGTACATAAATAAAATTTTTAAATAAAGATGAGACCTTACTAGTCTGTTAAAAAAAAAAAAAAAATTTTAATGTTACAGAAATGAAATATATATTATTTTGTAGCTAAGAACTAGATCTTTCGATCTGTCATAGGAATATGATAGTAGAAAATCGCTCCTAGTTATGTAAAATTGATTTGAAATTAAAGCTAAAATTAATTATTTTTAAAAATTTAAAAATAATTATTTAATAAATTTTATAATTGCGCCAGCCAATCAGATTTGCATCATTATTTAGCCTTTGTGCCAGAATTTAGCCATTGCGCCTGATTGCGTCGTGGCTAAATTCCAGGCTCAATTGACTAAATTAAATCTGGCTAAATTCCTGGCTCAATTCGTATTGCGCTGTTACCAAAGTAATTATTGGGATGTATTTAATTATTATTATATATTATTAACTTATATTATTTATTATATTATTATTATATTTATAATTAGTTATTTATTTATTTATTTATTATTTATATTCTTATCTGTAATACGAAAAATAAATTGATTTACAAATATGTAGTTGTGTAATGTAACTGTGTCCTGTAATAGATTTACCATAGATAGTAGTAAATTAATATGTAGATCATGTATTACGAGTATATTTGCACACAAAATTATTTTGGGGCCCCGAAATTACAATTTCAGTGAAAAAAGTCAAAATAGTTTTTCATAGAAGACGAAATTATTTTATTTAAAACCCGAAATTTTTTGACCACCTAAATTTATTCTTTGATTGAAGATACATATAACTGGGTATTTTTTTTACTTCCATATATAGAATAGATTCTGTATAAATTTTAAAAAGTCAAAATACCTCAAAAATCCAAAATCAATTTTGGAAACATGTATAATTACGAGGACCTAAAGGACCTAAAGGATCTAAAAGACCCAAAGGACCTAAAGGATCCAAAGAACCTAAAGGATCTAAAAATTAGTTATATAAAGGATGGATTTTGGCTTGAAGCAAAAGAAAGAGGGCTCGAGTTCAAGTTCGAGTTCGAATCAGAGATTCTTTTAGTTCTGTTTAATTTTTAGTTTGAATTTGTTAGTTTAGGATTCTATCCTTTAAATAGGAAACCTTTTGTAACTAATTTATTTGTAAATTAGTCTCTTTTGTATTTGCAATTACTATTAATAAAGATTATTATTACCTTGAAATTATCAGTATTATTGTTTTATTAATAATAACCAAACCCTTTGTATTGAATCACCTACTTTATCATTTGGAGCGCTGTCTCGTGATATTAGTAGTTAACATTAATCAATACACTTATTAACAGTAGTTATTTAACTTCTAGAACCTACCTATTAGTAGTAGTTATATCTATTTTGACTAATAGTTTCCTTGAATAATATCTTTAATATTATTTCAAGAGTTCCTGTTCATCCCATGTGTTTATTGAGAAGGATAAACCTCTGTCGGTAACAGCGCCTACCATCCTTAAATTGCACCTTTGGCTAATTAATTTTATGTTAGTCAAATTCTGGTTAAATTCTGGTTCAAAAACTAATTAAATTGCACCGGCTAAATTCTGGCTCAAAGACTAATTAATTTTTTTTTAACTAAATTCAGGTGCAATTTTGATCATGTGACAAAAAGTTGATCAGATAAAATTATTAATTAATTTTACCGATATTGATATTTTAATATATTGTTTTAAAATAGAATAGTTATAATTTGATCANTTATTATTACCTTGAAATTATCAGTATTATTGTTTTATTAATAATAACCAAACCCTTTGTATTGAATCACCTACTTTATCATTTGGAGCGCTGTCTCGTGATATTAGTAGTTAACATTAATCAATACACTTATTAACAGTAGTTATTTAACTTCTAGAACCTACCTATTAGTAGTAGTTATATCTATTTTGACTAATAGTTTCCTTGAATAATATCTTTAATATTATTTCAAGAGTTCCTGTTCATCCCATGTGTTTATTGAGAAGGATAAACCTCTGTCGGTAACAGCGCCTACCATCCTTAAATTGCACCTTTGGCTAATTAATTTTATGTTAGTCAAATTCTGGTTAAATTCTGGTTCAAAAACTAATTAAATTGCACCGGCTAAATTCTGGCTCAAAGACTAATTAATTTTTTTTTAACTAAATTCAGGTGCAATTTTGATCATGTGACAAAAAGTTGATCAGATAAAATTATTAATTAATTTTACCGATATTGATATTTTAATATATTGTTTTAAAATAGAATAGTTATAATTTGATCAATTTTATTGTTATAACATTTTTTCTCTTTTGTCACAAAAATCGAAAAACAACAAAAAAATTTACAAAAGGTTCAGTGTCATAAAAATGTTAACAACGTCATATAAGGAAGGCCAAAGCTTAAGTATTTAATACCACTCTTTCTGAGGCAAGGGGCTCTGCCGGACGAGACTGAGTTAGGGCCTAATATTTACTATTAAATACTTTCACGACGGTCTTCCTCTAAAAAGAAAATCTTTCGTCCTGGGAAGAAACACTAACAAAGAAGACTTCGGGTAACTACCACAACACTCTGGAGTATAGTGAGGAAGTACGACTTTGTGAGTGGCGGAAACTTAGGACATTTTCACTTAAACGACACGGCACAAAAAACTCATAAAAAATATTTTCTTTTGTTTTTTATTTGGGGCTTTACTTTTTATTTTATTTGGGGTTTTCTCTTCTGTCTTTAATTTACATTCCTTAAACAAAACAACACAAAAACACATAAAAATATTTTTTTGGACTCTTTTTTGGTTTCTGTTATCACTTTATTTTTGTTTTCCTGGTCTCTTTCTTGATTTTCGTGAGGAATTTTCAAATATTGGTTTACCTCTATTTTTGGTCACGTGAGGGAATTCGTTACACTTGAGATGTAAACAAACTAAATTAGATACGACAATAAGGGGTAAAATTGGTCACATGCGGAAACATTATATGACAGATGTAAATAAACAAAAAAGGAAGTAACACGAGATTAATAGTCACATGATAAGTTCTCATAACAACAATTGGCCAGGGGAGAAATAATCAACACATGATACTCAAGTAGTTCTTCGCCAATGAAATCATTTAGATATGCTTGGTCACTGACTTGGATCTATAGCATTACCCGAAGAGAGGTATCTATACGTGAAAAGTCAAATAGCAAATATCAGAACGTTAGACTTCGGTAATAAGGAATGCATTTCTCTCCTGGGACCCAGGTAACATATAAAGTTACGGGACACTAGTTTTCGACCAGAAGAAACGTCAACACGTGACATCGAATGAATTTTCGCCAATGGAAGCATTTAGGTATGCCTGGTCACTGACTCTGATCTATAACGGCTACCTATCGAACGGTACCTATACGTGAAGAGTTAAACAGCAGATATCAGAACGTTAGTTATCGGCAATACAGAAACAATTTCTTTTGGGAGGTTAACAGTCTCTAATAGAAAACGAAAGAAGAGTGATGAATTGTGGGAAGACGGAGATGTGAGATGTTTTATTAAGTTGTGCTGGGGTGTGAGTTGGGATATTGAGTAGAGGGTCAGTTGTTGGGTTGTTAGGTGTTCGGTTAGATGTATTATATTTTAATAGGTACTTTAACTTACAATCTGCAGGGGTTTAATTGAAGAAACGTAGCTTTCAAAGGGCGAGACTTCAAGTGGGAGAACTTAAGTTCACAAAATAATATACCAATGTAGACTCGTCTTGGACTGATCCACTATTAGTCATAGCTAGAAGGTCCACTGGAGTACTGTGTTAACACCGGGGAGTAATGTTTAAAGTATAAAGGGTGAGAAGTTGTTCTCTAAGGTGTTGTAGGAGAGTAGTAGTATATTTGGTGGATACGATGTTGTTCGTAAAGGAGTGTATAGGGGTGTTAGTTGTTTTTTAGGTTACGATTAGTGACTGTTTTTTTTTTTTTTTGACATGAGGGTGTTTGTCTCTTCGGAATAAGTTTCTTATTTCGTAGTTCGAAATTAGGCGGTAAAATATTTTATAATGTTTTTAGTTATATTTTTTTCTGATTGTAATTTTGTATATTTATATGTAAAAGAGCAAATGAATAAAGGTTTATTTCAGCTAGTCGGCTTAAAAAAAAAAAAAAAAAAAATTTTAATGTTACACATTACAAAAAGACTCTTTCCTAAAAATTTAAAAACACTAAATAACGGAAAAACTATATTTCTTCTTTTACGAGATATAACAATAACAAGAGTTTATTAAGTTCCTTTTATATATACCGTTGGATTAATAAATATATATTTTATTAACTTAGAAATAAATATGACATGTAAAATAAAAAAAAGTAAAACCAAGAGTTCTCACATCAGGAAATTGTTGGAGTCGAAAATATCCGGATNTTTTTTTTTTTTTTGACATGAGGGTGTTTGTCTCTTCGGAATAAGTTTCTTATTTCGTAGTTCGAAATTAGGCGGTAAAATATTTTATAATGTTTTTAGTTATATTTTTTTCTGATTGTAATTTTGTATATTTATATGTAAAAGAGCAAATGAATAAAGGTTTATTTCAGCTAGTCGGCTTAAAAAAAAAAAAAAAAAAAAATTTTAATGTTACACATTACAAAAAGACTCTTTCCTAAAAATTTAAAAACACTAAATAACGGAAAAACTATATTTCTTCTTTTACGAGATATAACAATAACAAGAGTTTATTAAGTTCCTTTTATATATACCGTTGGATTAATAAATATATATTTTATTAACTTAGAAATAAATATGACATGTAAAATAAAAAAAAGTAAAACCAAGAGTTCTCACATCAGGAAATTGTTGGAGTCGAAAATATCCGGATATTTTTCAATTTAAAAAAAATCTGGATAAATTCGCGAATTTATGCAAATATATTCGCATATATTTGAATTTATTCGATTCTCAAATATATCCAGATATTTTTATCCGGATATATCTGGATAGTTTTAATTTGAATATATGCGAATATATTCGCGAATTTATGCGAATTTATTCGAATATTATTCGAATAAATTCATGGGATATAGTTGGATGAAAACATGCTAATTAATTTATTTTTCATTTTGTTTTGCAAATTTACGCATTATTTTATTAATATTTATTTTTATTTACATTATTTTTTTTCAATTATTTGTAAATCATCTATCGTCTTCAATTATTTGAAAATCATCTTCATTATTAACATTATTATTATTATAATTATTATAATTATTATTATTATTATTATAATTATTATAATTATTATTATTATTATTATAATTATCATTATTATAATCATTATTATTATTATTATTATAATCATCATCGTCATCACCGTTGTCATCTTTTTTTTGGGATTTTCGAAGGGTTACGGTTTGTTTCATCTTTTTTTTATTTATTACTTTTTCTAATCTTGCTTGCGTTTCTCCAAGAGTCGGAAGTTCTGTATCATCATTCATTTGATTTTTTCGTTTTCTTTCAAAAGTTTCAGCAATTTCTTCTGAGTCAGAGTCATTATTAAATCCAATCTTATTTTCAATTTTTTTCTATATTTTTATATTTTTATATTTTTTTATATGTTTTCGTTAGTTTTTGAATTTTATTTAACAATATTAATTATTTCAATTACTCACTAAATTTTTTTCGACAAAAGGCTGAATAACATCTTCAGTGATTTGGATATATTCATTATTGGGATTTAGAAGAATTTCAGCAATCGACACACACCAGGCAGTGTGAAAATTTGGAATGAATTCTTTTTTGGGCCATGCATTTTTTATGATACGTACGATATATTTTTCAGAAGTGTTTTCGATTTCTGTAAACAATTTCTTGTAACATTCTAGTACTATAGGACTTCTCTTCCATGCAGTAATTTCGGCTGCTGTCGCATTGCTGTTAATAGGTAGTAATTTATCGAAGATTTTAAAAATAGATGCTTTTACTTTTGTACTTAAATTGCTGCGTAAATTTCGTATCTTTTCGCCAATCTGTAAATTTTAATAACTATTTAATATATAATATTTATAATTATAAACAATTATAGAATGATACTTGCAGCTTTTTTCATTTTTTTTTCAAAATAACCATCCCACTGATCACTCAAACTCAAAAAAAAGTCATTATTTGTTTTCCTTAAAACTTCTTCGCCATTTCTTTATAATCACCGGGAATTGGATATATACTATGTTCTATAAATTCTTCTGAGGATTTTTTAATAATAACCTGTATAATAAATAAATTTTGAATATTTTATTAAAAATTACTACTGAAATATATAATATTGCAATTCAAAGACTGCTCTTTTAAATTATAACTACAAATATTTTATGAATTTAAATTTATTACATCCAGGGATTCTTTATTAAATGAAAGCACAGATATTTTTTCTTTTATTGATTTCATATCTTCTCCCAATTTACATAATTTCTTTTGGTTGTTTTCATTTATTTTTTGTAAAAGTTCAATTTTCGTCAGAATTCGACGTAATAATAGAACTAATAAAATAGATAGCTTTTCAATTTAAGTTTTGTCGAATAAATACGAATATTATTAAAATTATACCGTCGTCACTTCTTGCTCGCACATTAGATACAGAAGATAATGGTGTAATTGAGTCATCACTTTCGAAGGATTGTATAGAGGAACCAGAAGACTGTGAAATTAAGCGGGGGGGAATGGCTGTACTTGCGGAGGCTCTACTTGTGGATGTGGAGACTCTATTTGCGGAGGCTCTACTTCCGGAGGCTTTCGAATTTGTAGAAAAAAGAGCATTTAAATTGCTCATCCCTTTTAAATNTTATATTTTTATATTTTTTTATATGTTTTCGTTAGTTTTTGAATTTTATTTAACAATATTAATTATTTCAATTACTCACTAAATTTTTTTCGACAAAAGGCTGAATAACATCTTCAGTGATTTGGATATATTCATTATTGGGATTTAGAAGAATTTCAGCAATCGACACACACCAGGCAGTGTGAAAATTTGGAATGAATTCTTTTTTGGGCCATGCATTTTTTATGATACGTACGATATATTTTTCAGAAGTGTTTTCGATTTCTGTAAACAATTTCTTGTAACATTCTAGTACTATAGGACTTCTCTTCCATGCAGTAATTTCGGCTGCTGTCGCATTGCTGTTAATAGGTAGTAATTTATCGAAGATTTTAAAAATAGATGCTTTTACTTTTGTACTTAAATTGCTGCGTAAATTTCGTATCTTTTCGCCAATCTGTAAATTTTAATAACTATTTAATATATAATATTTATAATTATAAACAATTATAGAATGATACTTGCAGCTTTTTTCATTTTTTTTTCAAAATAACCATCCCACTGATCACTCAAACTCAAAAAAAAGTCATTATTTGTTTTCCTTAAAACTTCTTCGCCATTTCTTTATAATCACCGGGAATTGGATATATACTATGTTCTATAAATTCTTCTGAGGATTTTTTAATAATAACCTGTATAATAAATAAATTTTGAATATTTTATTAAAAATTACTACTGAAATATATAATATTGCAATTCAAAGACTGCTCTTTTAAATTATAACTACAAATATTTTATGAATTTAAATTTATTACATCCAGGGATTCTTTATTAAATGAAAGCACAGATATTTTTTCTTTTATTGATTTCATATCTTCTCCCAATTTACATAATTTCTTTTGGTTGTTTTCATTTATTTTTTGTAAAAGTTCAATTTTCGTCAGAATTCGACGTAATAATAGAACTAATAAAATAGATAGCTTTTCAATTTAAGTTTTGTCGAATAAATACGAATATTATTAAAATTATACCGTCGTCACTTCTTGCTCGCACATTAGATACAGAAGATAATGGTGTAATTGAGTCATCACTTTCGAAGGATTGTATAGAGGAACCAGAAGACTGTGAAATTAAGCAGAAGGGAATAGCTGTACTTGTGAAGGCTCTACTTGTGAATGTGGAGACTCTATTTGCAGAGGCTCTACTTTCGGAGGCTTTCGAATTTGTAGAAAAAAGAGCATTTAAATTGCTCATCCTTTTTAAATAAAAAGTTAAAGATTTAATTCAATTATTTTACATTTTTGTTATTTTTGTTATACTACGTACCTTAGTTGTAAAAAAAAATTATTTAAAAAAAGGTATGAAAGTGAAAAATTATATAAAAATTCATTTTGAAGATGAAAAATTATTTAAAAATTTATTTTGAAGGAGTATAAAGCATAGCAGGTTTGGATATGTAAGGAGAATGAATAAAAATAAATATTATCAAATTATAACTTGAAAATGATAAATATATTCGAATATATACTATATTTAGTTAGTTACATTCTTTACATTGCCCCAGTTTCTATTATAGAAAATAAATGAAGGTAATGAATATTTTTTTTGACGCGAAAGTATAGTTGTAAAGAAAAATTTCTTGATTACTAAAAAAAAAACATAAGAATTTGAAAAGTATAAAAGAAATGATAATATTTTGTAAAGTATCTTCAAAATAATTAAATTTAAAATTTCGAAGTATTTCAAATATAATTTTATAAAAATGCCCAAAGATTTCAAATGCCTATACTGTGATCGTTATTTTTCATCCCGACAAGCATACGTCCAACATGTTAATAGAACTCATTATGACATAAATGATACGTCGCTTGATGACAAAGATTTTAATCGAATTAATCGATTTGAAGAAATGCAAACTGGTTGGGAAGAAAGTTTGCCATCTATAACTAATGAAAATGAAGAGTACAAAGATCAAAATATGCCACCTGTGTCTCATGAATATGAAGATGTCTTAGAAAATACTAATGTTGTAAGTAATTTTTCGAAAAATTACGATATAAATCAAACTTCTCAAAGCAATTTTGATCAATCTGATCTATACCTGCCGCCCAAATTCAAAATCCAAATGCCGAAATCCCAAATGCCAAAATCCCAAATCCCAAATCCCAAATTATAACTAGTATTTTTTGCCGAAATCCCAAATCCCAAATCCCAAATACTAGTAATTTGTGCATTTTGGCGTCCCAAATCCCAAATTATTTGGGATTTGGGCAACACGTATAATCTGATTGATTTGAAGAGTCAAATATGGAAGATTATTATTCTTTTGAACAAGTTTCGCCTGATCGATTTGAAGAGTCAAATATAGAAGATTATGATAATTTTGAACAAGTTTCACCTGAAAGAGAAAAAAATGTCATGGAATTTCCAAATGAGGCATATGCTGACTTAATGAAACTTTTTATAAAGCATAATTTAAATAATAAAACCGGAAACGCAATTATAAAATTTTTTGACAAACATTCTAATTTATCTACTTCGTCTCTTCCTAAAAATATCGAGGCTGGTCGAAAACTTATGGACATAATGATTGTACAAAAATTATCATATTCAAAATATTGTATACTAGATTATAAAAATAAAGAATATTTCGTATATTACCGTCCTATTAAAAGTTGTATCGAGAGTCTATTATCAAACCCTGATATAATCAAAAATTTTATATATAAATATCAATTTTTGCAGGTAATTATTATATATATATTACAATATATATGAAGCATTCTTTATTTATTTATTTATTTATTTATTTTATATATTATTAATAAATAGTCCGATGGAGAAACGTTATATAGTAAACAATATTCCGGAAATTGGTGGAAAAATGCGAAAGCTTCAATTCGACCCGAGGCACACATTTTATCTATTATTCTCTATTCAGATGCAACTACTATTGATTCATTAGGAAAAAGCTCATTACACCCCATTTATATTTCTCTCGGAAATATTCGAACTTGGAGAAGAAATAAAGAAGATGCTAAGCAATTATTGGGATATCTTCCAATTTTATCTGCCAATAATGAAGGACAAACTTCCAGATTTAAGCGACTAGCGCGTGAAACTTTTCATAATTCTTTAAAATTCCTATTGGATCCTTTATTTGATGAAGATGGTATTGATTTTAAAATTAATAACAAAANCATCCCACTGATCACTCAAACTCAAAAAAAAGTCATTATTTGTTTTCCTTAAAACTTCTTCGGCCATTTCTTTATAATCACCGGGAATTGGATATATACTATGTTCTATAAGTTCTTCTGAGGATTTTTTAATAATAACCTGTATAATAAATAAATTTTGAATATTTTATTAAAAATTACTACTGAAATATATAATATTGCAATTCAAAGACTGCTCTTTTAAATTATAACTACAAATATTTTATGAATTTAAATTTATTACATCCAGGGATTCTTTATTAAATGAAAGCACAGATATTTTTTCTTTTATTGATTTCATATCTTCTCCCAATTTACATAATTTCTTTTGGTTGTTTTCATTTATTTTTTGTAAAAGTTCAATTTTCGTCAGAATTCGACGTAATAATAGAACTAATAAAATAGATAGCTTTTCAATTTAAGTTTTGTCGAATAAATACGAATATTATTAAAATTATACCGTCGTCACTTCTTGCTCGCACATTAGATACAGAAGATAATGGTGTAATTGAGTCATCACTTTCGAAGGATTGTATAGAGGAACCAGAAGACTGTGAAATTAAGCAGAAGGGAATAGCTGTACTTGTGAAGGCTCTACTTGTGAATGTGGAGACTCTATTTGCAGAGGCTCTACTTTCGGAGGCTTTCGAATTTGTAGAAAAAAGAGCATTTAAATTGCTCATCCTTTTTAAATAAAAAGTTAAAGATTTAATTCAATTATTTTACATTTTTGTTATTTTTGTTATACTACGTACCTTAGTTGTAAAAAAAAATTATTTAAAAAAAGGTATGAAAGTGAAAAATTATATAAAAATTCATTTTGAAGATGAAAAATTATTTAAAAATTTATTTTGAAGGAGTATAAAGCATAGCAGGTTTGGATATGTAAGGAGAATGAATAAAAATAAATATTATCAAATTATAACTTGAAAATGATAAATATATTCGAATATATACTATATTTAGTTAGTTACATTCTTTACATTGCCCCAGTTTCTATTATAGAAAATAAATGAAGGTAATGAATATTTTTTTTGACGCGAAAGTATAGTTGTAAAGAAAAATTTCTTGATTACTAAAAAAAAAACATAAGAATTTGAAAAGTATAAAAGAAATGATAATATTTTGTAAAGTATCTTCAAAATAATTAAATTTAAAATTTCGAAGTATTTCAAATATAATTTTATAAAAATGCCCAAAGATTTCAAATGCCTATACTGTGATCGTTATTTTTCATCCCGACAAGCATACGTCCAACATGTTAATAGAACTCATTATGACATAAATGATACGTCGCTTGATGACAAAGATTTTAATCGAATTAATCGATTTGAAGAAATGCAAACTGGTTGGGAAGAAAGTTTGCCATCTATAACTAATGAAAATGAAGAGTACAAAGATCAAAATATGCCACCTGTGTCTCATGAATATGAAGATGTCTTAGAAAATACTAATGTTGTAAGTAATTTTTCGAAAAATTACGATATAAATCAAACTTCTCAAAGCAATTTTGATCAATCTGATCTATACCTGCCGCCCAAATTCAAAATCCAAATGCCGAAATCCCAAATGCCAAAATCCCAAATCCCAAATCCCAAATTATAACTAGTATTTTTTGCCGAAATCCCAAATCCCAAATCCCAAATACTAGTAATTTGTGCATTTTGGCGTCCCAAATCCCAAATTATTTGGGATTTGGGCAACACGTATAATCTGATTGATTTGAAGAGTCAAATATGGAAGATTATTATTCTTTTGAACAAGTTTCGCCTGATCGATTTGAAGAGTCAAATATAGAAGATTATGATAATTTTGAACAAGTTTCACCTGAAAGAGAAAAAAATGTCATGGAATTTCCAAATGAGGCATATGCTGACTTAATGAAACTTTTTATAAAGCATAATTTAAATAATAAAACCGGAAACGCAATTATAAAATTTTTTGACAAACATTCTAATTTATCTACTTCGTCTCTTCCTAAAAATATCGAGGCTGGTCGAAAACTTATGGACATAATGATTGTACAAAAATTATCATATTCAAAATATTGTATACTAGATTATAAAAATAAAGAATATTTCGTATATTACCGTCCTATTAAAAGTTGTATCGAGAGTCTATTATCAAACCCTGATATAATCAAAAATTTTATATATAAATATCAATTTTTGCAGGTAATTATTATATATATATTACAATATATATGAAGCATTCTTTATTTATTTATTTATTTATTTATTTTATATATTATTAATAAATAGTCCGATGGAGAAACGTTATATAGTAAACAATATTCCGGAAATTGGTGGAAAAATGCGAAAGCTTCAATTCGACCCGAGGCACACATTTTATCTATTATTCTCTATTCAGATGCAACTACTATTGATTCATTAGGAAAAAGCTCATTACACCCCATTTATATTTCTCTCGGAAATATTCGAACTTGGAGAAGAAATAAAGAAAATGCTAAGCAATTATTGGGATATCTTCCAATTTTATCTGCCAATAATGAAGGACAAACTTCCAGATTTAAGCGACTAGCGCGTGAAACTTTTCATAATTCTTTAAAATTCCTATTGGATCCTTTATTTGATGAAGATGGTATTGATTTTAAAATTAATAACAAAAACATCTNCTCTTCCTAAAAATATCGAGGCTGGTCGAAAACTTATGGACATAATGAATGTACAAAAATTACCATATTCAAAACATTGTATACTAGATTATAAAAATAAAGAATATTTCGTATATTACCGTCCTATTAAAAGTTGTATCGAGAGTCTATTATCAAACCCTGATATAATCAAAAATTTTATATATAAATATCAATTTTTGCAGGTAATTATTATATATATATTACAATATATATGAAGCATTCTTTATTTATTTATTTATTTATTTATTTTATATATTATTAATAAATAGTCCGATGGAGAAACGTTATATAGTAAACAATATTCCGGAAATTGGTGGAAAAATGCGAAAGCTTCAATTCGACCCGAGGCACACATTTTATCTATTATTCTCTATTCAGATGCAACTACTATTGATTCATTAGGAAAAAGCTCATTACACCCCATTTATATTTCTCTCGGAAATATTCGAACTTGGAGAAGAAATAAAGAAAATGCTAAGCAATTATTGGGATATCTTCCAATTTTATCTGCCAATAATGAAGGACAAACTTCCAGATTTAAGCGACTAGCGCGTGAAACTTTTCATAATTCTTTAAAATTCCTATTGGATCCTTTATTTGATGAAGATGGTATTGATTTTAAAATTAATAACAAAAACATCTGGTTCTTTCCAAGAATTTCTACAGTAATTGGTGATTGGCTGGAAGCCTGTACATTTTCATTAACTTTTAAATCAGCAAATTCAAATTATCCCTGTCATTTTTGTCAAACACATAGAAATGATTTAACAAGTATAAGAAAAAATTGCATAATAATTCGCAATAAAGAAAATATGCAGGAATATTACAATAATGGTTCAGCTGAAAGTATTGGTCTGGAACAGGTTTATAACTACTTTTGGACTATTCCGTAAGTTTTTTAAAATATTTTATTTAAATTTATGCATATTTAACTAATACTAATCTTTTTTTATTTTAGAAATATAGATATTTATGCAGCCACAGTTCCTGATAGAATGCATCATTTGGATCTAGGCCTATTTCGGTATCAAATAGAATATACTAAAGAATTATTAGGAAAATCGTTAGAAGACAAAATGAATCGAAGAATTGCAATTATACCGAGGCACCCAGGATTAAAAATATTTGCAAAAGGAGTACAATTGATAACCCGATTAACCGCAAGTGAATTTAGAGACCTTATGAAAGTGATGGTATTTGTAGTAGATAATTTATTAAATAAAGATCTCTCAGAGGTCTACGTTAGATAGAATAGGATATATTTGATGAGTAGATTCGAAAGATTTACAGAAAGTGACTTAGAAAATTTTCAGGTATTTATTAGTAATTTTCAAAATAATTATAATAGTCTGTAATAAAGTTAATTGTTAATAATCAATAGATAGCGATTAATGAATGGGCTGATCTATTTATTACATTATTTTGGGATTGTTCATCGGGTATGAAAATGCCTAAACTTCATTTATGGATTTATCACATTGTTGATGCTATACGAGACTTTGGAGCAATAAACGGGTATACTACAGAGACATACGAAAGTTTACACAAGACATATGTAAAAATTCCATATCGTCTCAGTAACAAAAAAGATGTGGAGATGCAAATAATGAAAAATGTAATTAAAAAATTTAATATTTAATTTTTTGTAATATTTTGTCTTCATTATATTAATAGTTTTCTCTTATTATTATAGATTCGCTGAAGAGCAATGATATTGCGAAACCAAGTAAAAGAAACTAAAACTCCAAGAGCCTTAACATATACAGCAAAATTATTTATTATTAATTTTTCAAACATTACCGAACTGTGCAACCAACAAAAAAATAATCCGAATATTAACGAAACAATGAGAAAAGGTTTCAAAGAGTTTCAAAATTGTTTATATGAGTATCTTAGTGAGTTAAAGAAATCTTTTACTGAAGGAAGCCTAATAAAAATATTTGGTTCTGTTACATTAAAAAATGGCGCAATTCTTCGAGCAACAAATAAATTTCATGGTCGACCTTGGTTTAGTAATATTGCCGTTGCCATGAATAATGAAGAACTTTCCAAATATCAATCAGATAAAGGAATTTGTTATGCACAGGTATTATTTTATAACAATAATAATAATGAATTAAAAATCCAAATATTAACTATATCGATATTAATTATATTTAGACTTTACTGATAANCGAACTGTGCAACCAACAAAAAAATAATCCGAATATTAACGAAACAATGAGAAAAGGTTTCAAAGAGTTTCAAAATTGTTTATATGAGTATTTTAGTGAGTTAAAGAAATTTTTTACTGAAGGAAGCCTAATAAAAATATTTGGTTCTGTTACATTAAAAAATGGCGCAATTCTTCGAGCAACAAATAAATTTCATGGTCGACCTTGGTTTAGTAATATTGCCGTTGCCATGAATAATGAAGAACTTTCCAAATATCAATCAGATAAAGGAATTTGTTATGCACAGGTATTATTTTATAACAATAATAATAATGAATTAAAAATCCAAATATTAACTATATCGATATTAATTATATTTAGACTTTACTGATAACGGAAGTAAATGTACCAAATGAATCACCATTCCATCTTGTACTAGTACAGTGGTATGATTACCGGTTTGATCAAAATTCAGATTTATACGATTGTCCTCTATTAAAATTAGTAAAATGGTATAACTTTATAAAAATAGAAGTAATTGAGGACATTGTTCATATGGTTCCCCGTTTTGACGAAACTAATGAATATTTCGTAAATAAATATTTATTTTAAATATATAATAATTATAAAATTATAAAATTATATATATAACTATATTTAATAAAATTTTAAATTAAATAATAATAAATTGAAATGATTAACGAATAGCGAAACCTGTCGCAAGTATTTCTCCTTCCTCATCTTCTCCACTTCCTTTTATTTCTTCTGTTACTTCTTGTGTTATTTCCTTTTCTCCTTCCTCCTCCTCTTCTCCTTCCTCATCTTTTTCTTCCCCTTCTTCTTCCTCTTCATTAAATTCTTCTTCCAAGAATTGAATTTTTTCATTGGCATTCATTTTCTCCTAAAAAAATTTGTTAAATATATATAATAATATTCGAAAAATGATTTGAATTAAATGTTAAAATATAGTTACTTGTGTTTTTTTCATATAGTGATGAATACCTTCATCTTTAATTTGGATTGAATATATGTTTGGATTAAAGATATATTTAATCACAGAAATTGTAAATGCTGATTGCTCTTCAGAAGGACGTGACGTCCAACACCTTTGAANTTTAACTAATTAATAAAATATAAAAATTTTAATATTTATTTTATATATTTTATTGTAATCAAAAAAATAATTTTTATACCTTAGAGCTAATTTTTGTATCATAATAAAATGACCACCGTTTCTGGTCCCAATCTTCGAAATAATCTGGAAATTCTTTATACCCGATATGGGATGCTGCTTCTTTCAATTCATTTTCACTCGCGTATATTTTTTTGGTGATCGAATATTTTGTGATAGCATTTATAAATTTTTAAATAAAAATTTGTATTTAAATTTAAATAAATATAAATTACTAAATAATATAAAGATACTTACTTTAATAAATTCGTCAGTTGATGTAAAATTACCCATCCCACCCTTTTCCAAAAGTTTTCGAATATAAGAAACTTCAGTATCCAATCTTCGAATTATTTCATTCTGTTCTTCTAAATGGTGAAGTAAAATCTTAATATCTCGTCGAGTAATCGGGACATTATCTAAAACAGAAATAAATAATTTAATTCAAATATGCAAATAGATTTAATTGATTTATTTAATTAGAAATACCATCATCATCTTCTCTCCTTCTTTTTCATGATACAATTTCTTGGGAAGCACCAGTCTCCCCGTGAACGCTACTTGCTTCATGAGCGCCAGCGACACTTTCTTCTGTTCTATTTCCTTCCTCTTCCGTTCTATTTCCACCATCTTCCGTTCTATTTCCACCATTTTCCGTTCCATTTCCACTCTCATCAATTATTACTTGGGGTGTCGGTAAGCGGGCTATCTCTTCCGTTATATCTCGAAATAATGGTCTTCTTCTGGTAAGATTTTCAGATTGTTGTGCAGATCCAAATTCTTCTGGCGTTATTTGACGAGATATTTTTTTAAAAGGTGTTTTAGGAGATACTTTAGGATAAGGGCTAGTACTTCTCTTTCCTTTTTTTGAACCTCTTAAGATATTTAAAAAGTAACCTTGTTCTTTTGCTGCTTGGCGAGAAAGAAAGCTGGACATTTTAATTAAAATAATTGATTTTGAATGTATACAAATTTTATTGAGATGCAAATTCAAAGAATATATATAGACAAATTTTTATTCAAGTTCACAATATATAATGAATTTTATTAATTATAGATTTCTTAATACATGAATTATTATTTTTAATACGTATTTTCGCATAAGTCTATTCAATACAGAATGAATTTTATTTCTTGATACATTGTAAAATTATTATTTTTTCTAATACATATTCTATACAATACATAAATTAAATTTGATTTCATTGTAATATTTTTAATTTGATTATTAATATAATAATAATAGTAATCCAATTTTATTTTTAGTCATACATTGTACTAGGTATAATGATATGATTTGTGATCTGATAAAAAGTAGATAATCAATTCATTTTTAAATCAAAGATTTATTAAAATTACAATAACAAATGATAAAAACTTATTTATTTCGAATATTTACAAAAAATTTTGTAGTTTTTCAATTTTTTATTATTTGTTATTATAAATAAAATAAAAAAGATTATTATAATTAAACGAGTATGGACGTATAGACGCGATCAGTAAATAAATATAATTACTATAATAAATATAATTACTATGTAACACAAACCTGATCTTAGTATAAATAAACAAAATAAATCAACAAAGTATTTTTTATCCTTTTTTTCGAATATTTCTTAAGTTTACTTTTTGTTTTCGCAAGTTCACTTTTCATTTTCACACTTTATTTAAATAATCTTCAAAAGTTATCACTGATAAAGAAATTAATTCATAATATAAAGTTCATAACATAGGTATATATGTTTATCTTCTTCATTATTTATTTTTTAAAATATTTAAAATATCTTAAATATTTATTTCAGAAATTTACAATAAAATAAAGAAAAAAAGGTAATATTTTTATTATATTCATACTCTCATTTATGCCTTTGAATATTTCAACACTGACTTATATTTATTATAATTTTTCTTATTTACTTCTTAGAAAGAAATCAATTTAAAATATAAAGTTTAAAAAATAGGTATTCTTTCAAATATTTATAATTTTTTTATTTACTTTATTTATTTAAAAATCTTTAAAATATTTTAAATATTTCAGAAGTTTACAATAAAATAATGAAAAGGTAATACTTTAATATATTTATACTCTTTTGAATATTTTTATACACTTTTAAAATATGATAATAATCTTTCTTATATATTTATTTATTTAAATATTTCAAAAGAAACAAAAAAATAAAATATTTCCAGTTTTTAAAAGTAATATGGAAGATAAAATATTATATTTTGTAACATTTTAAAACTTATTGTAAATATTTAAATAATTTGTTATATCGAAATAAAAAAATTTAAATATAAAATATATAAAAATATTATACAAATTTGTTAAATTATCTGAACGTGTCTGCATAAATATGAATATATTCGAAATTGTATTTGGATGAATTTATATAATATAAAAAAATTATCTGGATAAATTCACGGATATGTATGAATATATTTATATAAATTCGAAAAATTATCTGGATAAATTCGCATAACATGCGAATATATTTGCACAAATTCGAATAAATCCGAATGACTATCCGAATAAATTCGCATAACATGCGAATATATGCGAATATATTTGCATAAATTCGAATTTATTCGAATNAAAAACTTATTTATTACGAATATTTACAAAAAATTTTGTAGTTTTTCAATTTTTTATTATTTGTTATTATAAATAAAATAAAAAATATTATTATAATTAAACGAGTATGGACGTATAGACGCGATCAGTAAATAAATATAATTACTATAATAAATATAATTACTATGTAACACAAAACTGATCTTAGTATAAATAAACAAAATAAATAAACAAAATAAATAAACAAAGTATTTTTTATCCTTTTTTTCGAATATTTCTTAAGTTTACTTTTTGTTTTCGCAAGTTTACTTTTCATTTTCACACTTTATTTAAATAATCTTCAAAAGTTATCACTTATAAAGAAATTAATTCATAATATAAAGTTCATAAAATAGGTATATATGTTTATCTTCTTCATTATTTATTTTTTAAAATATTTAAAATATCTTAAATATTTATTTCAGAAATTTACAATAAAATAAAGAAAAAAAGGTAATATTTTTATTATATTCATACTCTCATTTATGCCTTTGAATATTTCAACACTGACTTATATTTATTATAATTTTTCTTATTTACTTCTTAGAAAGAAATCAATTTAAAATATAAAGTTTAAAAAATAGGTATTCTTTCAAATATTTATAATTTTCTTATTTACTTTATTTATTTAAAAATCTTTAAAATATTTTAAATATTTCAGAAGTTTACAATAAAATAATGAAAAGGTAATACTTTAATATATTTATACTCTTTTGAATATTTTTATACACTTTTAAAATATGATAATAATCTTTCTTATATATTTATTTATTTAAATATTTCAAAAGAAACAAAAAAATAAAATATTTCCAGTTTTTAAAAGTAATATAGAAAATAAAATNATAAATTCGCATAACATGCGAATATATGCGAATAAATTCGAATGATTATCCGGATAAATTCGAATATATTTGCATAAATTCGAATAAATTCGAATAATTATCCGGATAAATTCGCACAATATGCGAATATACACGAATATATGCGTTTTTTTAATGCGGACAAATGCGCGGGTGGTTGAATATATCTGGATATAATGTAGTTCAAATATATCCGGATATTTTCGCCTTCAAAAATTTCCTGATGCAGCAAAAAAGAAAAAAATAGTTTAAAAGTATGGAAAGAAATACAGAAATTATTAAAGAAAAAAACACAGAAAATATTAAAAGAAAAGGAAGAAAAGAAAAAGGGAAAAGAAATAATACGTTGTTACCAGAGTAATTATTAAGATGTATTTAATTATTATTATATATTATTAACTTATATTATTTATTATATTATTATTATATTTATAATTAGTTAGTATTTATTTATTTATTTATTTATTTATTAGTTATATTCTTGTCTGTAGTGATGTTCTCTGGAAGTTGGAAGTACTATTGGACTTCCAATTCCAATCTTTCCAATAGGCTTCCAATTCCAATAAATTTTCATTGGAAGATATTTATTATAAGACACATGACATAAATATTATAAAAATTTATTAAATTTTATCAATATTGTATTTATATGATATAATTTATTAAATTTTATTAGTTTGACATTGTATTTGTATATTGTATTTAAGTATTCCAGAGTATTAAAAAAGAATTAAACAAATTTTTAATTTCCTATTTGCTTTTTTATCAATTATCGAATATTCATATTCATTTAAAAGATCATATTAAAAGCATTGGAAATATTGAAATTTTAGTTATTATATACAATAGCCAAAGTATTTAATTGAAAGATTTCAATGCACATTGTTACCGTAGTAATATTGTAGTAGCCATATTTTAATTATTATTATATATTATTGACTTATATTATTTATTATTTTATTATTATATTTACATTTAGTTAGTATTCATTTACTTATTTATTTATTTATTTATTTATATTTTTTATCTGTAATACGAAAGACAAATTGATTTACAAATATGTAGTTGTGTAGTGTAACTGTGTCCTGTAATGGATTTACCATAGATAGTAGTAAATTAATATGTAGATCATGTATTACGAGGACCCAAAGTACCCAAAGGACCTAAAGGACCCAAAGGACCTAAAGGACCNAAAACACAGAAAATATTAAAAGAAAAGGAAGAAAAGAAAAAGGGAAAAGAAATAATACGTTGTTACCAGAGTAATTATTAAGATGTATTTAATTATTATTATATATTATTAACTTATATTATTTATTATATTATTATTATATTTATAATTAGTTAGTATTTATTTATTTATTTATTTATTTATTAGTTATATTCTTGTCTGTAGTGATGTTCTCTGGAAGTTGGAAGTACTATTGGACTTCCAATTCCAATCTTTCCAATAGGCTTCCAATTCCAATAAATTTTCATTGGAAGATATTTATTATAAGACACATGACATAAATATTATAAAAATTTATTAAATTTTATCAATATTGTATTTATATGATATAATTTATTAAATTTTATTAGTTTGACATTGTATTTGTATATTGTATTTAAGTATTCCAGAGTATTAAAAAAGAATTAAACAAATTTTTAATTTCCTATTTGCTTTTTTATCAATTATCGAATATTCATATTCATTTAAAAGATCATATTAAAAGCATTGGAAATATTGAAATTTTAGTTATTATATACAATAGCCAAAGTATTTAATTGAAAGATTTCAATGCACATTGTTACCGTAGTAATATTGTAGTAGCCATATTTTAATTATTATTATATATTATTGACTTATATTATTTATTATTTTATTATTATATTTACATTTAGTTAGTATTCATTTACTTATTTATTTATTTATTTATTTATATTTTTTATCTGTAATACGAAAGACAAATTGATTTACAAATATGTAGTTGTGTAGTGTAACTGTGTCCTGTAATGGATTTACCATAGATAGTAGTAAATTAATATGTAGATCATGTATTACGAGGACCCAAAGTACCCAAAGGACCTAAAGGACCCAAAGGACCTAAAGGACCTAAAGGACCTAAAGGACCCAAAGGACCTAAAGGACCCAAAAATTAGTTATATAAAGGATGGATTTTGGCTTGAGTAAAAGTTAGTTCAGTTTAGTTTTTAGTTCGAGTTTGATAGAATTAGGATTCTATCCTCTAGTTAGAAAACCTTTTGTAACTAATTTATTTGTAAATTAGTCTCTTTTGTATTTGCAATTACCATTAATAAAGGTTATTATTACCTTGAAATTACTAGTATTATTGTTTTATTAATAATAACTAAACCCTTTGTATTGAATCGTCTACTTTATCATTTGGAGCGCTGTCTCGTGATATTAGTAGCTAACACTAATCAATACACTTATTAACAGTAGCTATTTAACTTCTAGAATCTACCTATTAGTAGTAGTTGTATCTATTTTGACTAATAGTTTCCTTGAATAATATCTTTAATATTATTTCAAGAGTTCCTGTTCATTCCACGTGTTTATTAAGAAGGATAAACCTCCGTCGGTAACAATTTGGTGCCTTCTAGCGGAAACGTAAAAAGAAATTATACTGTTAATGGTCATTGCTAAAAGACGCAACGATTGTGTGGACGAAGCAATCAAATAAAAGAACGAAGCTCTCTCCGAAATTGTTGAAAGAGAACTATCCTGAAAAGAAAAGGATTCTAACTACGAAGTAACCTATACCTTAAAGGACTTCAATCGAGTAAAGGATCATCTTGATTTGATTAAACATCACGTGTGGATTCGTGATAATATCCTTGTTGACAACGAAAGAACTGTCTTCAACATACCGACCAAATCTAAGCCAAAGAATAATTGAAATTCTTAAGCTAATACTTTGAAGTCGACACCTCGCAATTCGACAAGGCGAACTGTTCAACGGTTAATCCCGGAAGAAAGTACTAATGAAAGTGATNTATTTAACTTCTAGAATCTACCTATTAGTAGTAGTTGTATCTATTTTGACTAATAGTTTCCTTGAATAATATCTTTAATATTATTTCAAGAGTTCCTGTTCATTCCACGTGTTTATTAAGAAGGATAAACCTCCGTCGGTAACAATTTGGTGCCTTCTAGCGGAAACGTAAAAAGAAATTATACTGTTAATGGTCATTGCTAAAAGACGCAACGATTGTGTGGACGAAGCAATCAAATAAAAGAACGAAGCTCTCTCCGAAATTGTTGAAAGAGAACTATCCTGAAAAGAAAAGGATTCTAACTACGAAGTAACCTATACCTTAAAGGACTTCAATCGAGTAAAGGATCATCTTGATTTGATTAAACATCACGTGTGGATTCGTGATAATATCCTTGTTGACAACGAAAGAACTGTCTTCAACATACCGACCAAATCTAAGCCAAAGAATAATTGAAATTCTTAAGCTAATACTTTGAAGTCGACACCTCGCAATTCGACAAGGCGAACTGTTCAACGGTTAATCCCGGAAGAAAGTACTAATGAAAGTGATACTGAAACTGAAGAATTTGAAGAGGATGATGAAGAAATCATTTTCAAAAATACAGCAATTGAAGATGACGATGATGAAAATGATGAGGATACTGTACCTGTATTTTTGAGTAAAAAGTTAAATAAAAATGAATTGGATATTGGTCAATTAAATAGTCACCAACAACAAAAATTTGATAAATTAATGGAGCAAAATAAAGATTTATTTGCCAATGATGTTAGTTCACTAGGACGAACTAATATTATCAAACATCAGATTGACGTAGGAGAAGCAAAACCGATTAAACAACGCTTCTACCGAACACATCCAGATGAAGACCAATTTATTAAAGAGGAACTTGACCGAATATTGGACAAGGGTTTAATAAAAAGATCTAAAAGCCCTTGGGCCTCTCCTGTTGTCCTTGTTAAAAAGAAAAATGGTAAATTGAGATTTTGTGTTGATTACCAAAAGTTAAATACCGAAACACGAAAGGATGCTTACCCGATCCCTCGCATTGAAGATATGTTGGATGCACTTAGAGATGCAAAATGGTTTACCACCCTTGATCTTGTTAGTGGATATTGGCAAGTGGAAATGAATCCAAAAGACCAGGATAAAACTGCATTTATCACCAAACAAGGGATTTATGAGTTTACTGTAATACCCTTTGGACTTACTAATGCTCCAGCAACCTTCTAACGCCTTATAGATCATGTCTTAAATGATATATTATATCAAGGAGTTATTGTTTACCTTGATGATATTAATATTTACTCGAAAACCTTTGACGAACATCTAAATAAATTGGGAAAAGTGTTTCAATGACTACGAGCCGCCGGATTAAAACTTGGACCTGACAAATGTCACTTTTTACAACCTAAATTAGAATTTCTAGGACACATTATCAGTGGAGATAGAATTATGACCGATCCTGCAAAAATTGAAAAGGTTAAAAACTTTCCAATACTAACCACCAGGACTAAAGTTCGTAGCTTTTTGGGACTTGCATCATACTATAGGAAGTTCATTAAGGACTTTTCAACAATTGCTCAACCACTCAATAAATTGTTGCGAAAAGACTCCAAATTAAAATGGACTGAGAAATGTCAACAGTCCTTTGATGCTTTAAAAGGAAAGTTAATTACCGAACCAATTTTATCCTACCTTGATTTTACCCGAACCTTCTACTTAACTACCAATGGTTCTGCACAAGGGTTAGGAGCTGTTTTAAGTCAACGCAATGATGAAGGACATGAAAAAGTCATTGCTTATGCCAGTAAAAGCCTTGTAGAAGCGCAAAAACAGTATGGCGCAACTGAACTTGAATGTTTAACTGTTATTTGGGCAGTTGAACATTTCTATTTCTACTTAGGATTTAAACATTTTGTTTTAATAACTGATCATTCCGCATTAAAATGGTTATATTCAAGTGTACCGAAAGGAAGATTGGCAAGATGAATATTACGCTTACAACCGTATGATTTTGAAGTACAACACAAACCAGGAAAAGAAAATACTAACACTGATGCGTTATTCTGTCTTTAATTGAACAATTAATTATAAAAGAAATAAATTCGACGTAAAATACAATTCGGACCAAGTTGTCGGTGTCTTGGCAAAAAAATTTATTAGAGTTTATTAAAGTAACTAAATCAAGATGGATTTAACCTTGTACCAACAATTTTATAATTATTTAAACAATCAAACATTCCCCGAACCCCAATCACCTCGCGAACGCAAACAATTTTTGAATAAAGTGAAACATTTTCAGTTATACAATGGACAATTATTTAAGAAACCACAGAGAAATAACTAGCAATTCATCAAAGTAATAGGGAGACATGAAATGGAACCCCTGTTATACATGATGCATAACCATACCACATCAGGACATTTAGGCATAGAAGCCACTTATAACCGAGTTAAGGATAAATATTATTGGAATCAAATGTTCGATGACATTAAAGAGTATGTTCAAAGTTGTGATTCGTGCCAAAAGTTTGGAAGACCAAAAAGGACGGAACCCTTACACACCATACCTGTTGGACAACCTTTTGAACAAATTGGAATTGATATTGTGGGACCTTTACCAGTTACCCCACGAGGAAACCGATATATTGTAGTTGCTATGGACTACCTTACAAAATGGCCGAAAGCGAAACCTTTAACAAATGCAACTGCCGAAGCTGTTGCTCAGTTTATTTATGATGAAATTATTTGTCGACATGGTGCCTCGACAGTTTTAATATCAAACCAAGGCACACATTTTAAAAATAAAGTAATTGATGAGTTAAGTGATAAATTTAGGATGGAACATCGCTTTTCATCACCATATCATTCACAAACCAATGGACTAGTAGAACTTTTTAATCAAACCCTTTGTGAAGGTTTAAAGAAAGTCCGAAACCCTATAAATTGGGATAATTATATAACCTCTGTATTATTTGCTTATTGGACAAATAAACAAAATACTACTAAGTATACTCCATTCTTTCTAAATCATGGAAGAGAAGCCCGATTGCCAATTGAAATCGATGGTCAACAAGAAATTGTTGAATATGATCTTGAAAATACTATCCTGCAACGAGCTTATGAACTAATCGATCAATTACCAGTTCACCGACAAAAAGCTAGGGATAATATACAGAAATCTCAAAAGTCACAGGAACGACGACACTTGAAGAAAATGCCACAAGTTGTTAAATATAAGGAAGGTGATAAAGTTTTAATGTATGACTCTCGGTTGGATAAACAATGGTCTGGAAAACTTGATACCCGATGGAAAGGACCATTTACCATTAGTAAATACTTAGATAAAGGAGCTTATGCCCTGAAAAATCAATTTAATCAACCCCTGAAGGAATTGATACATGCTGATCGACTAAAATTGTATAAAGGTTGTACCATATGGGAACCACAATTAATAATAGATAATTCTGTGTAAATTAATAGAAATTAGATTACCAAAATTAGTGATACTATGCGTAACTTTAATTAATATTTAAACAACAAACTTTCTACTTTTAGAAAATTTAGTCAGCATGATACGAAACCAGCGATTTTTAGACAAAATGCATTTATATAAACAAGACCTTTTGAATATTGAAGGAAATGTACCTATCCAACAAATAGATCCATACAGACTTACTGACCTTTGGGAACAATCCATCGATACAGTATTTCAATTGTTGAGACAAGAAATTATCCATCGTAATCGAATCAAGACATTAATGTATACTTATTATCTAGAAAAGTTGTTAAGTTTTAGAACTCTACCTCGAATGTCATGGTTGGATTATGTGCAACAAAATGATATCTCTGATGAATATCGTTATTATTTAGGAGCAATGAAAACCTATAAAGTCTTTCAGGATAATAGAGACCAAATTTATAGAACAAATTACTTATCTTTATATGTAATGGCTTGAATGAGTAAAAATAACTTCGACAATAATTTCATGCCTTTTGTATAGGCTATTAGGGATAGGGATATTTCGGTGAATATAAGGTTATAAGAGGACTTATGAATTAATTGGGAGGGTAACTGTTACCGTAGTAATATTGTAGTAGCCATTATACATGTCATCAAAACTATTGAATTGAGTCAGACGTAATTAAAATTGAGAAAAATTGGAGTTGAGTCAAGGCAAATTTTGATTTTTACTAGTGGTTGACGCAATTAGTTAAGTCAGATGCAATTAAAAATTGAAATTTTAAGAATTGAGTCAAGGCCAAATTAGTTTTGACGACATGTATAGTAGCCATATTTTAATTATTATTATATATTATTGACTTATATTATTTATTATTTTATTATTATATTTACATTTAGTTAGTATTCATTTACTTATTTACTTATTTATTTATTTATATTTTTTATTTGTAATACGAAAAACAAATTGATTTACAAATATGTAGTTGTGTAGTGTAACTGTATCCTGTAATGAATTTACCATAGATAATAGTAAATTAATATGTAGATCATGTATTACGAGGACCCAAAAGACCCAAAGGACCTAAAGGACCCAAAGGACCTAAAGGACCTAAAGGACCTAAAGGACCCAAAGGACCTAAAGGACCTAAAGGACCCAAAAATTAGTTATATAAAGGATGGATTTTGGCTTGAGTAAAAGTTAGTTCAGTTTAGTTTTTAGTTCAAGTTTGATAGAATTAGGATTCTATCCTCTAGTTAGGAAACCTTTTGTAACTAATTTATTTGTAAATTAGTTTCTTTTGTATTTGCAATTACCATTAATAAAGGTTATTATTACCTTGAAATTACTAGTATTATTGTTTTATTAATAATAACCAAACCCTTTGTATTGAATCGTCTACTTTATCATTTGGAGCACTGTCTCGTGATATTAGTAGCTAACACTAATCAATACACTTATTAACAGTAGTTATTTAACTTCTAGAACCTACCTATTAGTAGTAGTTGTATCTATTTTAACTAATAGTTTCCTTGAATAATATCTTTAATATTATTTCAAGAGTTCCTGTTCATTCCACGTATTTATTAAGAAGGATAAACCTCTGTCGGTAACAACGTAAGACATTGGAACTTCCAATTCTTCCAATGGAACTTTCAATAGAACTTCCAATTCCAATAAAATTTCATTGGAAGCACATTTTGAACATCACTGCTTGTCTGTAATATGAAAGATAGATTGATTTACAAACATGTAGTTGTGTAGTGTAACTGTGTCCTGTAATAAATTTACCATAGATAGTAGTAAATTAATATTTAGATCATGTATTACGAGGACCCAAAAATTAGTTATATAAAGAATGGATTTTAGCTTGAAGCAANAGTTTGATAGAATTAGGATTCTATCCTCTAGTTAGGAAACCTTTTGTAACTAATTTATTTGTAAATTAGTTTCTTTTGTATTTGCAATTACCATTAATAAAGGTTATTATTACCTTGAAATTACTAGTATTATTGTTTTATTAATAATAACCAAACCCTTTGTATTGAATCGTCTACTTTATCATTTGGAGCACTGTCTCGTGATATTAGTAGCTAACACTAATCAATACACTTATTAACAGTAGTTATTTAACTTCTAGAACCTACCTATTAGTAGTAGTTGTATCTATTTTAACTAATAGTTTCCTTGAATAATATCTTTAATATTATTTCAAGAGTTCCTGTTCATTCCACGTATTTATTAAGAAGGATAAACCTCTGTCGGTAACAACGTAAGACATTGGAACTTCCAATTCTTCCAATGGAACTTTCAATAGAACTTCCAATTCCAATAAAATTTCATTGGAAGCACATTTTGAACATCACTGCTTGTCTGTAATATGAAAGATAGATTGATTTACAAACATGTAGTTGTGTAGTGTAACTGTGTCCTGTAATAAATTTACCATAGATAGTAGTAAATTAATATTTAGATCATGTATTACGAGGACCCAAAAATTAGTTATATAAAGAATGGATTTTAGCTTGAAGCAAAGGGAGGAAAGCTCGAGTTCGAGTTTGAGTTAGAGATTCTTTTAGTGAGTTTTTAGTTCAAGTTTAATTTTGATAGAATTAGGATTCTATCCTTTAATTAGGAAACCTTTTGTAACTAATTTATTTGTAAATTAGTCTCTTTTGTATTGGCAATTACCATTAATAAAGGTTATTATTACCTTGAAATTATCAGTATTATTATCTTATTAATAATAATCAAACCTTTTGTATTGAATTGTCTACTTTATCATTTGGAGCACTGTCTCGTGATATTAGTAGTTAACACTAATCAATACACTTATTAACAGTAGTTTATTTAACTCCTAGAACCTACCTATTAGTAGTAGTTATATCTATTTTGACTAATAGTTTTCTTGAATAATATCCTTAATATTATTTCAAGAGTTCCTGTTCATCCCACATGTTTATTAAGAAAGATAAACCTTCGTCGGTAACAACGTCCGGATTATACATGTCGTCAAAACTATTGAATTGAGTCAGACGCAATTAAAATTTAAAAATTTGAAATTGAGTCATATGAAAAATTGACGCAATTGATGCAATTGACGCAATTATTTTGACGCAATTACATAGACGCAACTAAATTTCAGTAGTTGAGTCAATGGCTTTTTACTTTTGACGACATGTATAGTCCAGATTATACATGTTCCCAAAATTGATTTTAGATTTTTGAGGTATTTCGACTTTTTAAGATTTATGCAGAATCTATTCTATATATAGAAGTAAAAAAAGTACCCAGTTATATGTATTTTCAATCAAAGAATAAATCTGGGTGGTCAAAAAATTTCGGGTTTTAAGTAAAATAATTTCGTCTTCTATGAAAAACTATTTTGACTTTTTTCTCTGAAATTGCAATTTCGAGGTCTCAAAATTACAATTTTGGGGAAAAAAGTCGAAATAGTTTTTCATAGAAAATGAAATTATTTTACTTAAAACCCGGAATTTTTTGACTACCCAGATAAATTCCTTGATTAAAGATACATATAACTAGGTACTTTTTTTACTTCCATATATAGAATAGATTCTGCATAAATCTCAAAAAGTCAAAATACCTCAAAAATCCAAAATCAATTTTGGGAACATGTATAGTCCGGATACCAAACCACCAGCTACAACTTATCATATACTAAATACTGCTTACCTACCTATTCCTCGACACATAGTTCAGGACAATAAACAACATAGCTGAACGACTTCTTATACATTCGATATACAAAAAGAGGAACGTTACTTATCCGCTGCTGATTTACTTGATATAGAAGATGAATACGACCAAGAAGCCTTTTCAGACTCAAACTATGAAATTTCTGACCAGTGTTGACCGTGACTACCTTATACCTGCCGCCCAAATTCAAAATCCAAATGCCGAAATCCCAAATGCCGAAATCCCAAATCCCAAATCCCAAATTATAATTAGTATTTTTTGCCAAAATCCCAAATCCCAAATCCCAAATACTAGTAATTTGTGCATTTTGGCGTCCCAAATTCCAAATTATTTGGGATTTGGGCAACACGTATAGACTACCTTTGAGACCAAAGTCAGGGTAGCAAAGCAACTATAGCAGGGATTATATATTATAAAAGGACTATAATTAATATATTAAAGTTGGGATGGTAAATGTACGAAGGTTTTATTAATGTGGTTTCTAATGTCGAAAGAGGCAAGTGTGAGTTTTTTTATACAAAATGCAAGCAACAAATGCTTAAACAATTAACAATTCACTAAGAATTATTATCAAATAGTCATTAAGACTTTATTTCTTGAGCTAATCAGAACTGTTTTTACATCTGGGCAAAAATATCTTCTATTTATAAGAAAATGCTAAAGTATCGTGAATTATAATTAATAATCTAAAGAACATTCTGGGACTTTCTATAATTTTCCGGTATAATTACTAAATTATTTTTAGTATAGTCATTATTTCGATATTTGTATTACATTTAGAGTTTTTATTATTTATGTAAAATTTTAAAGTACATCAAGAAATTTTTAAAGACGAATATATCCAGGTTTATTCGCTATTAATAAAACTGAATTATATCTGGATATATTCGCAATTTATCTAAATATAATCTGAATATATTCGGTGTAACATATGAATTAATCCGGATAAATGCAGATTAATCCGGATTAATGCGATTTATGCGGATAAACCTGGGGGTGGGCAATTATATCCAGATATATTCGCCTTTAAAAATTTCCTGATGTAGATCCTATATAATGTGTAACATTGCGTAACAAGAGATTTTCTTCCAATCAAACCGCTAAAACCTCTGATAAAATCTTTAAAAATAATTTAGTAATCGTACTGGAAAATTATAAAATTCGTGATATTTTAGCATTTTCTTATAAATAGAGGGTATTTTATCCAGATGTAAAAACAGTTCTGATTAGGATCAAGCTCAAGAAATAAAGTCTTAGTGACTATTTGATAATAATTCTTAGTGAATTGTTAATTGTTTAAGCATTTGTTACTTGTATTTTGTATAAAAAACTCACACCTGCCTCTTTCGACATTAGAAACCGCATTAATAAAATCCTTCATACATTACCATCCCAACTTTAATATATTAATTATAGTTCTTTTGTAATATATAATTCCTGCTATAGTTGCTTTGCTACCCTGACTTTGATCTCGAAGGTAGTCATGTTGTTGGCCTATTTATACCTTCAAAGAAAAATAGGGAACGACAACTAAAGCAGAGAAAAACTATATATAAAAGATCACACAGCAGTTATATGTAATATGCTATATAGTTGAAAGGTTTGTAAGTAAATACAATAATGAAGGATTTAGATATGTGGTTTTATTNCGTAACAAGAGATTTTCTTCCAATCAAACCGCTAAAACCTCTGATAAAATCTTTAAAAATAATTTAGTAATCGTACTGGAAAATTATAAAATTCGTGATATTTTAGCATTTTCTTATAAATAGAGGGTATTTTATCCAGATGTAAAAACAGTTCTGATTAGGATCAAGCTCAAGAAATAAAGTCTTAGTGACTATTTGATAATAATTCTTAGTGAATTGTTAATTGTTTAAGCATTTGTTACTTGTATTTTGTATAAAAAACTCACACCTGCCTCTTTCGACATTAGAAACCGCATTAATAAAATCCTTCATACATTACCATCCCAACTTTAATATATTAATTATAGTTCTTTTGTAATATATAATTCCTGCTATAGTTGCTTTGCTACCCTGACTTTGATCTCGAAGGTAGTCATGTTGTTGGCCTATTTATACCTTCAAAGAAAAATAGGGAACGACAACTAAAGCAGAGAAAAACTATATATAAAAGATCACACAGCAGTTATATGTAATATGCTATATAGTTGAAAGGTTTGTAAGTAAATACAATAATGAAGGATTTAGATATGTGGTTTTATTCGAAAGAGGCAAGAGTGAGATTTTAAAAGGATTTATAGAGAACAAATCTCTATCGTCACAAAGACAATTAATAAAGAAACCAATTCTTTAACTATGGGGTTTTCAACAAATGAAAAAAGTTATTATTTACCAAGAATAATAATATCAAAGTATATAAATTATAATATTCAATGTCACCAAGACTTTATTATCAATTTATTACTCACTACGAGCTAAATACATTTAATAGGTTTATACTAAAGTGTATTGAAACTTATATTGATTTATATCTAACTGAAGACTGAGATTAAGGGAAAACTCAGCTTATTTATAACTAATAATTCTTGCCATCATCTATGTCGTCGCGTATGCCATCAAGTATGCCATCATGCGTATCATCATGCATGCCACCATCTATGCCATGGCTCTTGTCATCACTTATGCCATCGCGTTACTGATCGACAATGAATTATTAATCTATATATACTAATTTAGGTAACAACTGATAATTCGTAATACATGACTAACATCAGGAAACTTTTCGGGACGTAAATTTACAGAAAATTTACGGGACCTACAGAAATTTACGCCTAAAAAAATCAATTTTTTTGACTTTGATTACTATTTATAAGACAGGGAGCGATTTTTTACTAAGATATTTCTATGACAGATCGAAAGATCTGGTTCTTGGCTACAAGATGATATGTGTTTCATTTCTGTAACATTAATATTCGCGAAGATATTCACGTTTAAAGTTTCACATTTGTGAAAAAATTTCCACGTAAATTTTTCGAAAATTTCCGTAATTCTGCCGGAAATTCACGTGACGTCATAGAAATTTCCGGCAGAATTACGAAAATTTTCGGAAAATTTACGCGGAAATTTTTTCACAGATGTGAAACTTTAAACTTGAATATCTTCGCGAATATTGATGTTACAAAAATGAAACACATATCATCTTGTAGCTAAGAACCAGATCTTTCGATCTGTCATAGAAATATCTTAGTAAAAAATCGCTCCCTGTCTTATAAATAGTAATCAAAGTCAAAAAAATTGATTTTTTTAGGCGTAAATTTCTGTAGGTCCCGTAAATTTTCTGTAAATTTACGCCCCGAAAAGTTTCCTGATGAAATTGATTTACAATAATATAATAACTATAATAAAGATAAGATATAAAATATAATAATAGAATAATAAGACAATACAGATAAGAAAATATAACTATAATATTAATAATAAAATAAAACTATATTAACAATGGTCAATAACGTAAAATAAATGCAATTGGTAAACTTGTGGGATTGGGTTCCAAAAAATTGTTGTAATAGTTGATTTATGTCCTTTAAATAATCCTTGATTTTTTAAAGAATTAATTCATTGTGAAAAGGTTTCAAATTTTTGATTTTTTTTCATGCAATATATTTATGCTCTTTTTTCTTTAGTATTATATATAAGAATATCTTCAAAATACTTATCTAAAGTTGAAAAAAAGTAAACTTTTTTTCCTTTAAGATCAGGTCGTATTCTTATTAGTTCTTGTAAAGATTCTTCTTTTTTTTGCCGTTTTTGTGGTGACGAAGTGTTATTATCTTCCTATATTTGAATTTTTATCATTAATTAAAAACCAATAAAATATTTTTATTAAAAAATTTGAAATATTTATTTTTTTTTTACCATTTAAAAAGGTTAAAATTCTTATTTTATTTAATTAAAAATATTTAAAATCACTGATCTGTTTTTATTCAAAATAGANTTTTTACTAAGATATTTCTATGACAGATCGAAAGATCTGGTTCTTGGCTACAAGATGATATGTGTTTCATTTCTGTAACATTAATATTCGCGAAGATATTCACGTTTAAAGTTTCACATTTGTGAAAAAATTTCCACGTAAATTTTTCGAAAATTTCCGTAATTCTGCCGGAAATTCACGTGACGTCATAGAAATTTCCGGCAGAATTACGAAAATTTTCGGAAAATTTACGCGGAAATTTTTTCACAGATGTGAAACTTTAAACTTGAATATCTTCGCGAATATTGATGTTACAAAAATGAAACACATATCATCTTGTAGCTAAGAACCAGATCTTTCGATCTGTCATAGAAATATCTTAGTAAAAAATCGCTCCCTGTCTTATAAATAGTAATCAAAGTCAAAAAAATTGATTTTTTTAGGCGTAAATTTCTGTAGGTCCCGTAAATTTTCTGTAAATTTACGCCCCGAAAAGTTTCCTGATGAAATTGATTTACAATAATATAATAACTATAATAAAGATAAGATATAAAATATAATAATAGAATAATAAGACAATACAGATAAGAAAATATAACTATAATATTAATAATAAAATAAAACTATATTAACAATGGTCAATAACGTAAAATAAATGCAATTGGTAAACTTGTGGGATTGGGTTCCAAAAAATTGTTGTAATAGTTGATTTATGTCCTTTAAATAATCCTTGATTTTTTAAAGAATTAATTCATTGTGAAAAGGTTTCAAATTTTTGATTTTTTTTCATGCAATATATTTATGCTCTTTTTTCTTTAGTATTATATATAAGAATATCTTCAAAATACTTATCTAAAGTTGAAAAAAAGTAAACTTTTTTTCCTTTAAGATCAGGTCGTATTCTTATTAGTTCTTGTAAAGATTCTTCTTTTTTTTGCCGTTTTTGTGGTGACGAAGTGTTATTATCTTCCTATATTTGAATTTTTATCATTAATTAAAAACCAATAAAATATTTTTATTAAAAAATTTGAAATATTTATTTTTTTTTTACCATTTAAAAAGGTTAAAATTCTTATTTTATTTAATTAAAAATATTTAAAATCACTGATCTGTTTTTATTCAAAATAGAAACATGAAAATTCAATAAAAATTATATATACAAATACTTTAGGATCTTTATAATTATGCACATTAATTTGAATTGGATGATTTATATAAATTTATTTTTAGATACATCACCAAAGTTATACTATAATTTTTCTACATAGTGATACTTAGTAAATTATATATAATTTTAGTTTTTGCCAATGATCATTTTATTTGCATATATATGTGTAACTATATATTGGCCCTATTTATTTATCTATCCTTTAGGTACATTTTTATTACCTGATCTACCCTAGTATCATCAACAGATTTTCACCCTTATATGATAATGATATTTCTAATTTTGTTAAATTTAATTGGATTATAAATTAGTAGGTGATCAGAAATATTTTACATATTATTTTTACTGTGTAATAAATATTAAGTAACGAATATGTTTTCCATATATAAAAAAATTCTAACATCAGGAAACTTTTGGGATGTAAATTTACAGAAATTTATAGAACTTACAAAAATTTACGCTTAAAAAAATCAATTTTTTTGACTTTGATCACTATTTATGAGACAGAGAACAATTTTTTACTAAGATATTCCTATGACTAAAGGTGATACCCGTAATTATGAATTAAGAGTTATGATATTACTGCTTATATCGTAATTATTAAGGATTTCAATGAAAAAAAATCTGTAATTCCGTAATTCGTAATTATCTGTAAGTCCGTAATTGTTCCGTAAGTCCGTAATTATTCCGTAAGTAAAAATAATACTCATAATTATTTAATTTTAAAATTTTATTATTAAATTTTTAAACATTTAAGTTTAAATATCTATAGTTATTTTAATTTTAATGTACAGAATTTGAAACTTCTACATAAAATACAAATTATTCTTAACTTTAAGTTTAATTATTAATACTTTTAATGTTTAATTATTAAAATTAAAAGTTTTATATGTAAAAACTATTAGTAATTATTTTTAAAATTAATTTTTAATTAATAAACTTTATTTTAAAATATTTCGGTCAAAAATTATCTGATTTGAATGAAAAAGGTATCATTTTGAAGCCAGAAACATGGAGATTTTAAATATATACTTTATTATTATACAAAAGTCCGTAATTAGTTACGGAATTACGGATTTGTATCGTAATTCATTTAAAAAATCTGTAATATCATCAGGAAATTTTTTCGGGCGTAATATTCCGTAATTTTAACATGATATTAAATTTCCGTAATTTTTCGCATAATATTACGGAAATTTTCGAAAATTTTCGAAAGTTATTGAAATGTTAAAATTCCGTAATATTACGGATGCTATTTTCCGTAATTTTGACGTTTTAAAAAATTTTCGAAAATTTTCGTAATTATTACGAAAATATTTGCCTAAAAATTTTCGAAAGTTTATCGTTTTAAAAAATTTCGAAAATTTTCGTTTATTTATTGTTTATTTATGATCTTGTTTATTTATGATCTTGTTTATTTAT
>PQFF01000374.1:10344-39518 GCA_003547095.1 Diversispora epigaea
GGCGAATATCGATGCTACAGAGATGAAACACATATCACCTTGTAGCTAAGAACCGGAACTTTCGATCTGTCATAGAAATACCTTTATGAAAAATCGTTCCCTGTTCCACAAATTGTGAGAGAAGTCTGAAAACGGAATTTTTATATGTAAATCTTGTAAATCTTTAAAAATATAGACGTTTTGACAATTGCTTGGCTTTAAACCTCATTATCACGGCGAATATCGATGCTACAGAGATGAAACACATATCACCTTGTAGCTAAGAACCGGAGCTTTCGATCTGTCTTAGAAATACCTTTGTGAAAAATCGCTTCCTGTTCCACAATTTGCGAGAGAAGTCTGAAAACGGAATTTTATATGTAAATCTTTAGAAATTTTTTTTTTTTTGTTCCAACGGAGCCATGCAATAGTAAGCTTTATTAATACAAGTTTCTTACATAATGCTAAACAAGTCAAACAAGTTTAGACTGATTTATACAAAAAAACGGAAAAACCATTCTTGTAAAAGTACGCCGACTATTACTATCTAGAAATACAATCAATTAAGAAAGCACCCCACCGATCGGCCCATCGTTGCCTGGATTGTTACGCCCCTGCAACTGATGTCCATGGCTCCACCCAATACTTAGAGATTAAGATCAATCAATAAGGCATCAGATAGAACATTGAATCACCCCCACAGAACACCTAACCCAAGAACCATACCATTATGTGTACGGCCAAAAAACAACGTCGTTATTTTCCTTCTCTTTTTATGACTATAAACCTCACAATAAACTAAAATAACGACTAATTAAAATCGAAAAATATAATAGTATCTGAACATAGCTAGTGTTCNCATACCAGGCCCTTTCCATAGGCCCAACCCACCACCGGATATCGATACAAGGCAAAAGCTATGTAAAAATACTATATGGAACAAAATTAAACCACGTCAACAACCCGACCAACAACTAACCCTCTAACACTTCAACCAACACAAACCCCACAACAACTAACCCTCTCACAAAACCAATCCGCTTTTCAACTCCTACACCTTGGTTCCTCCCTAATTCCCAACACATCGAAAATCACACCGGAATAAAATCATATCCAACATTTCTCGTGATCCAAATTATCCGAACCTGTTAACCGACCAGGTTTTTAATCCCGTAATATACACCGTAAAAGCTGGCACAAGATTCAGGTTTTTACGCTCATATATGCATAATCTTGGAGGTCCTCACATGCCCATACCTTATATAGTATAAGCTCAATGCAAGTGTTACCCCCTCCTTAATTACACAAAATATTCAGCCCATCGCACAACTCCCGTTATGTCTAAATTAAACCGGTCCCTGCATATGTTTTTCCTTCTTCAGAATAACACTCACACAGGTGTTACACGTACCCCTTAAATTAAACCTCAGCCTATCGGACAACTGACTGGACCCCCCTGGAAGATTTTATGGATACCTTCTGGCAAGAGAATTCATATTTTTCGATAAAGCTTTTAGCGCAAAATTAACCAACGGCTCGACAGATCCCTACCAAGTCTCGGCCCAATAATGCATATCTGGCTCGTTCATAAAAACCAAAGTAAAGATACGACAAGAAGAGATAAAGTGAAACCATGATATATCAACACTAGCAAAGAAAGGTCACTCGTTTCAAAACATCGAACCACATGGTTCAGTTTCTCGTTTGAAGTTAGAGTTCTTAATATAACTAGCTCCATAACATGTTGAGCAAAATGAAGTTGATGAGATTATGAGGAAAGATTACTGTAAAAACAGGTGGAATAAAGAAAGTGATAAAATTTTATTAATAAAATTATATAAAATAATTTATGAACATTTTTTTTGATGGTGGTTGCGGAAAGAGTTTAGAAGATCCTCTTATACTATATGCTCTGTAAATCTTTAGAAATAAAGTTACACAATCATCAAAGAACAAATTGATCGTGCATCTCATAACTTTAAAGCTTGATGCAGCGACTTGGTACTATGACAATGAGCCCTTTCACCTTTTTTTTTATTATTTTACCGTTTTAAAAATATTCCATACAAAAATAATATCCGCTATGCATTCTAATCATATAACTATAATAAAAATGATTATTATTATGCAAACTATTATTATTACTTTTCAAAAATGTATAATTCTATGCAAATAAATTCTTATGACATTTTTATTTTTTTTATATGATGGATATGCAAACTATTAGTATGACTTGTAATATAATATTTCGGGGTCCTGTTTCACTGGTCGAAAATTTATAAAACCTACACCTATCNTAAATAATAATAAATAAAAATAAACGTTTATCGTGAAAATATAAAATTTTGAAAAAATAAAATGAAATGAAACGAAAACAAGCAGATTATTTCGAAAAGCTTCAAAAATATTTTGAAATATCTAAATTACGGAAATTTATTATACCGAAAATTTTCGAAATTTTATTGCACGATAAATTTTCGGAAATTTATATTAACGTCAGTATTCCGTCATATTTTCGAAAATTTCCGTAGGTCCCATAATATGACGGAAATTTACGCCATGTTAAATTTCCGTAAATTTACGCCTATTAAAATTTCCTGATGTTTTTAGTGAATGATGTAAAAAAATAGTATTTTGGTTGATGATCTAAATTCTGAATCGAAGCAAGAGGCCACATCCATGTTTGCATATCTATCTTTGTAAGGTTGTTATTAGTTATCTAGTCTATTAAGTTATTATTAGATGTAAAATTCTTGGAATTGTTGTTTTAAACCTGTAGTAACAAATCTGCATTGTCGATCTCTATTGAATTTTTAACTGCCTCGGTATTTTTTTTGTTAAAAAGAATTTCACAATTATCATTAGAAATCGTGGGTGGTGGTGAAAGCGGTTCTAAGTAGTCGTAGTTTATATATTGTTTTCCTTTTGAGTCAAAATTAATTTTGTAATTTTCATTAAAAATTGTAGGTGGTAGTTAAAATAGTTTTAAGTGATTATTAAATGTGTATTGCTTTTTTTTTGAACTTGATTCTCCGTAGTTTTCGTATTCAAAGGTTTTATAGTTAGAAATCTTCAAGTTTGAGTCTGAGGAAGTTTCTTGATCGTATTTATCTTCTGTATTAAATAGGTCGGCAGCAGATAGGTAATGTTCCTCTATTCCTGTGTCGAACGTAGAAGGAGTTGTCCAGCTATCTTGTTTACTGTCCTGGACTATGTGCCGAGGGATAGGTGAGTGAGCACTATTGAGTATATTATACATGTCATCAAAACTAATTTGACCTTAACTCAATTCTTAAAATTTCAATTTTTAATTGTATCTGATTCAACTAATTGCGTCAATTACTAGTAAAAATCAAAAATTTACCTTGACTCAACTCCAATTTTTCTCAATTTTAATTGCGTCTGACTCAATTCAATAGTTTTGACTATACTTGCACACAAAATCATTTTGGGGCCCCGAAATTGGTATTTTGAAGAAAAAAGTCGAAATAGTTTTTCATAGAAGACAAAATTATTTTACTTAAAACCCGAAATTTTTTGACCACCCAGATTTATTCTTTGATTAAAGATACATATAACTAGGTACTTTTTTTACTTCCATATATAGAATAAATTCTGCATAAATCTCAAAAAGTCGAAATACCTCAAAAATCCAAAATCAATTTTGGGAATATGTATAGTTTTGACAACATGTATAAAGTATATGATAAGTTGCAGCTGGTAGTTCAGTATCCGAATGTATTGTTTCTTTTTCCTTTTTCTTTTCTTCCTTTTCTTTTAATATTTTCTGTGTTTTTTTTTTTAATAATTTCTGTGTTTCTTCCCATACTTTCAAATTGTTTTTTTCTTTTTTGCTGAGAACTCTTGGTTTCACTTTTTTTAGGACCCCGAGCAATCTATAAATAGGTCACATTAGAATTTGCTTAGCTATCATAGTAAAATTTTTAAAAAGTTGCTTATTTTTAATTAAAATTTAAAAATTTACTTACAAAAATTATATTTTTCCTTTCTTATTTCCTAATTTAGTATTATCTGACCTATTCATAGATTGCTCGGGGTCCTCTTTTTTGTTTTACGTGTCATATTTATTTCTAAGTTAATAAAATATATCTATTAATCCAACAGTGTATGTAAAGGAAATCTAATAAACTCTTGTTACTGTTATATCGCGTAAAAGAAATATAGTTTCTTCGTTATTTAGTGTTTTTCGAATTTTCAGGAAAGAGTGTGTGTTTCATTGTAACATTAAAATTTTTTTTTTTTTTTTTACTGGCTAACGTAGATTGTACCTTTATTTAAACTTTATTATGAAATTTCCAAATTACAATAACGCTCAAAAATTCACTAAAAAAAGCACATAAAATAAAAGTAAAGCTAGAGCTAATTCATATAAAAATTAATTTATAGATAAACCTACGACCCAATCTCGCTAAGAGTCACGAAATGTAACTCCAAGAGGAAACCCCACATTCGCCACTTTTAGTTAAGGACTCAATGCCCCTTCGCACAACAGCCGTACAGGTAAAAAAAAGGAGAACTGGGATACCAAGTCGCAAATGTCAATTGCATCAGCTCACATCAAAAGACTGCTCCCTTACCGCTCTTGTAAGGTATATCCCAAGGCTTGGTCGGAAATGACTAGGTCTTCAGCTCGTATACCTAGTCTTCTCCCCTATCACTCATATAGGGTAGCCATGATGGATGCCTAAAGACCTTGCACGCCCGAAGGAATCCGATCTCCAATAAAAACCATCAACTCCTCGCCAACCATTCAACTACCTGCCTACATCTCCTAAAATAAAATTACAACTAGCATACAACCCACCAAACAACAACTCACCCTCTAACACATTTCCCAACAAACCACCCAACAACTTCAAACCCTAACCTTCCAACCCATCACAATCACTTTAATCCCACCCCGTCCCCACCAACTTATCGTCGCGTCCCCTTTTTGTTACACTTTTAGAGACCGTAAACCTTTATTTGTCATTTAAACCCCAGAAGAAACTGTGTCCCATATTGCCGAAGTCGAACGTTCTGATATTTGCTGTTTAACTTCTCACGTATAGTTACCGCCGTTTGTTGACGCTATAGATCAAAGTCAGTAACCAAGCATATCTAAGTGTTTCCATTGGCGAAAAATTTACTCGATGTCACGTGTTGATGTTTCTTCTGGTCTTGTACCCTTGTCTGTCACTTAGGCCCCAGGAGAGAAAGTGTGTTCCATATTGCCGAAGTCGAACATTCTGATATTTGCTGTTTAACTTCTCACGTATAGTTACCGCTGTTGTTGACGCTATAGATCAAAGTCAATGACCAAGCATATCTAAGTGATACCATTGGCGAAAAAAGCACCTGACCGTCACGTGTTGACTATTTCTCCCCTGGCCAAGATTGTTGTTTGAAATTCTTGTCATGTGACCACTGACCTCTTGTTGTTTCCCTTTTAGTTTGTTTACGTCTGTTATGTAATGTTCCCGCATGTGACCAATTTTGTCCCTTATTGTCGCATCTAATTTAGTTTGTTTACATCTGAAGTGTAACGAATCCCTCACATGACCAAAAAATGGGGGCAAACCAATATTTGAAAATTCTCCACGAAAGTTCCAAAAAAAAAGACCGAAAGAACCAAAATAAAGTGAAAGTTGAAAAACCATAAAAAGTCAAAGGAAATATTTTTAAGTGTTTTGTGTTATTTTTAAAGAGTGTAACCTATGTTGTTGTTCCCCAAAATTAAAGACAAAAGAAAGACCCAAAATAAGATGAAAAGTAAAGCCCCAAGTAAAAGACAAAAGAAAATATTTTTTATGAATTTTTGTGCCGTGTCGTTTGAGTGAAAAGTGTCCCAAGTTTCCGCCACTCGCAAAGTCGCACTTCCTCACTACGCTCCAGAGTGTTGTGGTAGTTATCCGAAGTCTTCTTTGTTAGTTTTTCTTCCCAGGACGAAAGAACTTCTTTTTGGAGGAAGACCGCTGCAAAAGTATTTAATAGTAGATATTAGGTCCCCAACTCAGTCTCGTCCGGCAGAGCCCCTTGCCTCAGAAAGAGTGATATTATATACTTAAGCCTTGGTCTTCCTTATACGACGTCGTTAACGTTTTTATGGCACCGAACTGTTTTAAAATTTTTTTGTTTGTTTTTCGATTTTTGTGACAAAAGAGAAAGAGTTATAACATTGTAACATTAAAAATTTTTTTTTTTTTTAAATGGCTAACATGATTGAACCTTTATTAGTTATTTATTATAAGCAATCAAACTACAATAACGCTTGAATCTCAGGGAATAAATTAACATTACAAACAAAGGTAAAGCTAGAGCTAATTCTATTAAAAAAACAATTTTAACGATCAACCCACCGCCCAATCTTGCTAAGAGCTAACAAAGTTAACTCCAAGAGGAAATCTCACATTTGCCAATATTATAAAGAGGGACACATAACATGCCCCCAGCAACAAAACGAGGTAAAAAAAAGGGAACCGAAGATGCCTAGTCGCAAAAGTCTTTCGCATCAGCTCACATCGAAAGACTGCTCCCTTACCGCTCTTGTAAGGTACATCAACCGGCTTTGGCGGAAATGGTTAGGTCATCAGCTCACGTACCTAACCTCCTCCCTTACCGCTCATGTAAGGTAACCGTCACAAAACGGACGCCGAGGACCTTGTACGCCCAAGGTTAGTCAAGTTCCCGATAAAAACCCCAACCATCTCCCAACAACTCATCATCTAACCGTCCTACATCTCCTGTAAAATAATATACAACTAACATACAACCCACCAAACAACAACTCACCATCTAACACATTTCCCAACAAACCACCCAACAACTTCAGACCCTAACCTTCCAACCCACCACGACCCCTTTAATCCCATCCCCGACCCCATCAACTTATCGTCGCGTCACCTTTTTGTTACACTTTTTAGAGACCGTTAACCCTCCCAGAAGAAACTGTTCCTATATAGCCGATACTTGTCGTTCTGATATTCGCTGTTTGACTTCTCACGTATAGTTACCGCCGTTGTTGACACTATAGATCAAAATCAGTGACCAAGCATATCTAAATGTTTCCATTGGCGAAAAGAGCACCTGATTGTCACGTGTTGACGTTTCTTCTGGTCGCGAACTAGTGTCTCGTATCTTTATTTGTCACTTAGGCCCCAGGAAGGAAATGTATCCTATATTGCCGAAGTCGAACGTTCTGATATTTGCTGTTTAACTCCTCACGTATAGTTACTGCCGTTGTTAACGCTATAGATCAGAGTCAGTGACCAAGCATATCTAAGTGTTTCCATTGGCGAAAAAAGCACCTGATCGTCACGTGTTGACTATTTCTCTCCTGGCCAAATTTGTTATTATGTAGATCTTATCATGTAACCATTAACCCCTTGTTGTTACCCTTTTAGTTTGTTTACATCTGCCGTGTAATGTTCCTGCATGTGACCAATTTTACCCCTTATTGTCGCATCTAATTTGGTTTGTTTACATCTCAAGTGTAACGAATTCCCTCACGTGACCAAAAATGGGGGCAAACCAACATTTGAAATTTCCCCACGAAAGTTCCCAAAAAAAAAAAAAGACTGAAAGAAAATCAAAATAAAGTGAAAGTTGCAAAACCATAAAAGTCAAAGGAAATATTTTTTAAGTGTTTTTGTGTTATTTTAAGGAATGTAAACCATGTTGCTAGTTTCCCAAAATTAAAGACAGAAAGAAAACCCAAAATAAATGAAAAGTAAAGCTCCAAATAAAAGACAAAAGAAAATATTTTTTATGAATTTTTTGTGCCGTGTCGTTTAAGTGAAAGTGTCCCAAGTTTCCGCCACTCGCAAAGTCGCACTTCCTCACTACGCTCCAGAGTGTTGTGGTAGTTACCCGAAGTCTTCTTTGTTAGTGTTTCTTCCCAGGACGAAAGAACTTCTTTTTAGAGGAAGACCGCCGCAAAAGTATTTAATAGTAGATATTAGGCCCCCAACTCAGTCTCGTCCGGCAGAGCCCCTTGCCTCAGAAAGAGTGGTATTATATACTTAAGCCTTGGTCTTCCTTATACGACATCGTTAACTTTTTTATGGCACCGAACCGTTTTTAAATTTTTTTGTTTGTTTTTTCGATTTTTATGACAAAAGAGAAAGAGTTTTTTTGTTGTAACATTAAAATTGACCAAATTATAACTATTTTAAAACAATATATTAAAATATTTTTTTTTTTTTTTAGTAAGTGAGATTTTGCTTTATTTATAATATGTTAAACAAAACTGCAAAGCAGATTTATATATAAAAATAAAACTAACTAAACTTTACATTTGAAAAACTAAAGTTTGGCCAATCATTTCGACGAAAAAATCTAATGAATTCACCAGAGCAACCCAGTAAACTACTTTAAAAAAAAATTAATTTTTCCATTTAGAAAGTTGTTGCTAACTCCCAAAAGTCCTTTCCAAAAAAAAACTACTTTAAGAAATAATATCCTTCACTGCACAAGAAAAAAAAAAGAAAAAAGATAAAAAAAAAAAAAAAAGTTTCATCTACTACTCTTAATCATCTAAAGAAAATCACATTCCACCTCACTATTCCTTTCATGTGACTATCGAATTATTTTGGAATTCGTAATACTACACTATCCATATTTGTGGATAAGACCTATCAGGTATTCTTTCAGCAAGAAATATATTGGTAATAATGGCAAGCCTTAAAATACTATTCATGTTAAACTGGCTTCTTTCCATTAACATGGTATTTAAACTATAAAGTTCTCCTAGTATGTATTGTTGGTGATTGCAGTAGCTTCTATAGGTTGGTATTAATAACAGATCCAAAGATCTTTTTAGGAATCTGCAGTCCATGGCCTCAGCTTTCAGGTAGTGGTTTTTATACAAGAGTACTACTGTTCTTACCCTGAGTCCCCAACTTGAAGGAGCTACCTATCTATCTTATTACGTTGGTTTAATGAAACTTGTGTTTCTTCCAGACCCATAGAGCCTCAACTTTATTTCGAATTGATAAGCTTATCACTATCATAGAGAGCTAGTATTATAATTCTGAAAAAAAAAAAAATTTAAAACAACTAACAAAACATCCAAGCTATACATGTCGTCAAAACTATTGAATTGAGTCGGACGCAATTAAAATTGAGAAAAATTGGAGTTGAGTCAAAACAAATTTTGATTTTTACTAGTGATTGACGCAATTAGTTAAGTCAGACGTAATTAAAAATTGAAATTTTAAGAGTTGAGTCAAGGCGAAATTAGTTTTGACGACATATATTACCCAAGTAACCTAATGACTAATCCTCTACTTAATAACAGCCATTCACACCCCAGTGACAACTAAAAAAACATCACACTCCTCCGCCCTCCCACAAATTATCACATCTCCTGCATCCGCACTAATCATCCCCTTAAGTATCACCATACCACACTTTTATATCAATGTATCACTCCTTGATCAACAAGATTGACAATCAGGATCAAATCGAAATTTGAGAATTTTCCAAAACCCATTTAAATACATGAAAAATGAAAATTCGTAACGCAAACTCATCCTCACCCAAGGAAACCAAATAGTTCCATATAATATCTTTAAGTTTCACATTCATCTAGATACTAACAGGGTCAAGAGAAAGAAGACTAATTCTTAAAAAACCTAAACTCCCTATCAGGTTTTATCCCTAAGGCTTTTTTTCAGAGCTTATCTACTAAGTATCATTCTGACTTGTTACCCTTCGTTGTTTACATTTTTTTTTAAAGAAAACAGAACTAACTACCACAGCGCCAACGTTCATTACTCTCTGATTTTATATCTTACTCTGCTTGTCTAAGTTTTATCCGATTGAAATTATACATGTTTCCAAAATTGATTTTGGATTTTTGAGGTATTTCGACTTTTTGAGATTTATGCAGAATCTATTCTATATATGGAAGTAAAAAAAGTACCCAATTATGTGTATCTTCAATCAAAGAATAAATCTGGGTAATCAAAAAATTTCAGGTTTTAAGTAAAATAATTTCGTCTTCTATGAAAAACTATTTCGACTTTTTTCCTCAAAATACTAATTTTGGGACCCCAAAATAATTTTGCGTGCAAGTATAATTGAAATAAGAGCAACCTCCGACAAAGACCACTTTCCTTACAAGCACTTAAATTTTTACTGCGGAATTATAAGATGTGACCGAGAAAAAGAAAGAGTTTTTTTTTTTTTATAATGTATTAAAATATTAATATCGGTAAAATTAATTAATAATTTTATTTGANATCTACTAAGTATCATTCTGACTTGTTACCCTTCGTTGTTTACATTTTTTTTTAAAGAAAACAGAACTAACTACCACAGCGCCAACGTTCATTACTCTCTGATTTTATATCTTACTCTGCTTGTCTAAGTTTTATCCGATTGAAATTATACATGTTTCCAAAATTGATTTTGGATTTTTGAGGTATTTCGACTTTTTGAGATTTATGCAGAATCTATTCTATATATGGAAGTAAAAAAAGTACCCAATTATGTGTATCTTCAATCAAAGAATAAATCTGGGTAATCAAAAAATTTCAGGTTTTAAGTAAAATAATTTCGTCTTCTATGAAAAACTATTTCGACTTTTTTCCTCAAAATACTAATTTTGGGACCCCAAAATAATTTTGCGTGCAAGTATAATTGAAATAAGAGCAACCTCCGACAAAGACCACTTTCCTTACAAGCACTTAAATTTTTACTGCGGAATTATAAGATGTGACCGAGAAAAAGAAAGAGTTTTTTTTTTTTTATAATGTATTAAAATATTAATATCGGTAAAATTAATTAATAATTTTATTTGATTAACCTTTTATCATGTGATCAAAATTGCACCAGCCAATTAGAAATTGTGTCTGAATTTAGTCAAAAAAAAATTAATTAGCCTTTGTACACCTGTTTTTATGAAGTTTTACTATGATGCTTTAGTTGAGAACTGAACGTGTGTTAAATTAACTAATCATTATCATGCGAATTCAGGACATAAAGTTTCAAAAAAAATAATGGATTATATTAAAAAGGATTTAACAAAGGGTAGAAGATTCAAATTCTAAATTTAATATGTCGCGACTAGAGAAATACTTGATAACTGGAAGATATATTTATTACTGAGCTAAGTGTTTGAACAAGAATCTAGTTTAATTTTATTGAATTGCTTATCCAAGTTTAAAATAGGAATGAGTTAAGAACTTAGTCTAACAGTAATGAACTCTTTATTCAACACTTAACGCAAGCTGGGACTCTTGGTCTCTAGTGATAAATTCTTTGTTTGACATTTAGTGCAGACTGGGACTCTTGGTCTGAAGAATAGTTCCGAGTTCAATATTGTACATACTATATATACTATATAGTTATTGGAAATATTTTTAAAGTGTTGATTATTAATTATATATTTCATTTTTTAAGGCTTGGACTATGCAAAAGAATCCAAAACGTTTCAGTGACACAAAAATTGAGCATTTGCAGGTGAGATTCTAATGTGAAAATTTACAAGACAGAAAATAATATTTTCAATATTTTCACAAAATTAGGTAAAGAAGATAAAACATCTTGCAACCGGAGAATTAACCCAAATGTTTAACAATAGCAATATAATGCTTGGAGAAAATGAGAGAGCTTCAACTAATCAAGTGCAAAATAAAAAATCAATACCTATTGAAGAATGCGAAAAAAAAAATGATTTCTAATTTAAATTATGTAGAAAATAATAGAATAAGAAACATCAATATCAATTGAACTAATTGAACTTAATTATAGACCTGTAATTTTTTAATTTAGTCAAATAGAAAACTCATCCAATCCACGTCATTAATACAATTATTGATAATAACATAAGCAAAGATAAATCAGAAATTTCTAATTTGACTGATTTTGATAATGTATATCATAAATTAGATTCGCAAAAAATGTGAAACATCAGTAAATTTTTTTAAATGTAAGTTTTCGAAGTATTTCACTCTGATAACTTTCGAATACCTTCAATATAAACATAATATTTACAAAGGTTATTGGTACCAAAAACCTTCATTTTTATTAATAAAATGTAATACAGTGGAGGTTATTGATATTAATAATCTTCATTAATCTTCATTTTATTATAATAAATGTAATATTTGCGAAGGTTATTGGTCCGATAACCTTCAATAACCTTCGAAAACAAAATTATTACAATAACCTCCATTATAAAAAATTTCTTAATGAAGTTAAAAAGTGGTACCATTGTTGAAAAAGTTATATATGAACACGTATGAAACTTGTCATATGAATCATATCTACACTCATTTATTATTAATGATATTGATAAAGAAGCAATTTTTTTATTTAATAAAAAAAATTGGGATAAAATATTTTTTTTTGAAGTTAAAAAGATATCAAAGATTGATAAATCAATTATTAATCTTATAAAAAAGTATTTAGTAATTAATTTCGAAAAATCATTTTTGAACCTTTTTTACTTATTAGCACTCTATATTTCAACAAGGAGTACTTTGACTTAAATTACATTTATCTCGCATATAGCATTATACATACGTTCTAGGAAGATAACAACAACTTTTCTCTGAACTTATTAAAATTAGAAGGATGGTATCAATTAAATATATAGAGTCCACTTATTGACTCTGCATTTCGTTGTTCAAATATTAATTTAATACGAGACGAAAAAATGAGTAAAACTTCGAGTAATAGAAAAAATCAAACAAATTATGGAACAGATCGGAAAAAAATCAGAAAGAAAAGAAATGGAATATTTAAACTGAAAGGAAGTAGACTTGAATTTGGCACAATTGAAGCTGGAAAAGAGTGGGAAGGTGAATATGGAAAAAAGTATATCAAAGACAGCTTGAAATTATGCAAGATGTTTTATGATATGTTAATTCAACTTTCAAAAGAATGTAATAATAATGAAAAAATATTCAGAAAATTACAAATTATAGGAATATTAAATAGTGCAAATCGATTACAACTTCTAACTATGGATATTCCAATGAGGTTTATTTGTCATATTCGACGTTTTGAGTTTCAGGAAGTTTCTGATTGTATAAATAACTTATTATTAGAGTTCGCTTTAAAAGATATATTAAAAATAAAATCAATTATTACACAGACATTAAAATTAATTCAGGAAAGTAAATCTAAAGTCAACGATCTTGATAATTCTAATGAAAAAGGCGTAACACCAAAAAAACATACAACTTCTCCAATAGTCACCATGCCTTCAACTTGTATGAGTTTTTAACGATTTACATAACTCCAAAAATAAAAATGTTCTAATGAATAATAATTAGGGTATTGCTAAAGCTCACCAGTGGTGATTATCACCACCAGGCAAAATTACATAATTCCCTGATCAACCCCTAACTCTAACTTTGCCCACGTAAATTTAATTTTGCCCAGTGGTGACAATTACCACCGGTGAGCTTTAGCAATTTTCTAATAATTAATATTACTTTAATAGTAAAGTTTAATAGTGTTGATTGAAATCGAATACTATGTAAAGACAAATACTATGTAAAGGTAAATTAATGTAATCAAAAAAAATATAATGCATTTGATTTCTTTCTAATCTAAAACTTTTAAAAAAAAATCACATGTGTCCATGACAATTTGTTATGCAGATTACTTTTATCAACTTTCTCGAAAAATCTCAAAAATCTTGATGTATAAATAATCTCACACGAAAAAATAATATACAATGTAACGGATTTTTTACTCAAAATAGTACATCAGAAAATTTTTTATGTCGGAGGTTATTGTAATAATTTCGTTTTCAAAGGTTATTGAAGGTTATCGGACCAATAACCTTCGCAAATATTATGTTTATTATGATAAAGTGAAGGTTATTGAAGGTTATCGATATCAATAACCTCCGGAGTACTACGTTTTATTAATAAAAATGAAGGTTTTCGGTACCAATAACCTTCGTAAATATTACGTTTATGTTGGAGGTATTCGAAGGTTATCGGAGTAAAGGACTTCGAAGGCTTACGTTTAAAAAAATTTACTGATGTAATACATTCACACGAAAAAATAATACATGATACGTTTAATCAAAAATCTTTATTAATAAATATATGATGATAAAAATACAGGATAGAGGCAAGAGCCTTATTGTTTTGCAATAAAATATACAATAAAAATACATAGTAAAATATACAGGATATAAAATTAATTACGTAATAGTGAAGTAATAGTGGGACTTTANTGATGTATAAATAATCTCACACGAAAAAATAATATACAATGTAACGGATTTTTTACTCAAAATAGTACATCAGAAAATTTTTTATGTCGGAGGTTATTGTAATAATTTCGTTTTCAAAGGTTATTGAAGGTTATCGGACCAATAACCTTCGCAAATATTATGTTTATTATGATAAAGTGAAGGTTATTGAAGGTTATCGATATCAATAACCTCCGGAGTACTACGTTTTATTAATAAAAATGAAGGTTTTCGGTACCAATAACCTTCGTAAATATTACGTTTATGTTGGAGGTATTCGAAGGTTATCGGAGTAAAGGACTTCGAAGGCTTACGTTTAAAAAAATTTACTGATGTAATACATTCACACGAAAAAATAATACATGATACGTTTAATCAAAAATCTTTATTAATAAATATATGATGATAAAAATACAGGATAGAGGCAAGAGCCTTATTGTTTTGCAATAAAATATACAATAAAAATACATAGTAAAATATACAGGATATAAAATTAATTACGTAATAGTGAAGTAATAGTGGGACTTTATTGAGCATTTCTTGGTGGATGTGTATTGACTTGTTCTAAAGTTTGTATCAATAAACTATGATTCACAATTATAATATTTCTAAGAGTTAAAAATAAATGAATAAGAGGTTCTATATGCCATGGTGTATTTTTTGTAAAAGGTATTTCTACCTGATCTATATAAAAATATCTTGGTATCCTACCTAGAGATGATGGTGAAACTAAGGATGGTAGGCGCAATACGAATTGAGCCAGAAATTTAGCTAGATTTAATTTAGCCAATTGAGCCTGGAATTTAGTCACGGCGCAATCAGGTGCAATGGCTAAATTCTGGCGCAAAGGCTAAATAATGGTGCAATTCTGATTGGCTGGCGCAATTATAAAATTTATTAAATAATTATTTTTAAATTTTTAAAAATAATTAATTTTAACTTTAATTTCAAATCAATTTTACGTAACTAGGAGCGATTTTCTACTATAATATTTTTATGACAGATCGAAAGATCTGGTTCTTAGCTACAAGATGATATATATTTCATTTTTGTAACATTAAAATTTTTTTTTTTTTTTTTTTAATGACTAGCTGGATCTGAACCTTTATTTATAGCTTATTACATACGAATATATAATTTACATCAACAATAAAAAATTCTAACTAGAAACACTAACGCAATAGTATTTCACCGCCTAACCCGAGCTACGAAGTAGTAACCTACTTCGAAGAGGCAAACACCCCCAATGTCAATTAAAAACAAACAGTCACAGATCGTGACCTAAAAACTCCAACACCCCTATACTCTCCTTTACGAACAACATCGTACCCATCAAATATACTACTACTCTCCTACAACCCCTTAGAGAACAACTTCTCACACTTTATACTTTATTCATTACTCTTCCAGTGCTAACACAGTACTCGGCGGACCTTCAGCTTCGGCACGTTGCACGGTGGATCAGTCCAGAGTGAGCTTACGTTGGTATTTACCTTGCGAACCGAAGTTCTCCCAATTCGATGTCTCGCATCCCAAAGGCTACTTTTCCTCGATCAAGCTCCCTGCAGATTGTAAGTTAAAGTACCCAATAATTTTATTAACATCCACATCCCCTGTCGACACCGTTGTACCCCACGTATTCTCCCCAAATCAACTCGTCGATCGTCGTCCAATTTCCACGTGCTCATCCATATAATTTTTACATCATGCACCAAATGATCGTCATGATCGACAATCAGGGTCAAACCGAAATTTGACAAATCCCCCAAAAAAGTTATTGCAATGAAAAAAGGAGAATTTGTGGCGCAGAACTTCTTCTTATCCAAAGAAAATAAACAGCGCTAGTTAACTTCTTCGTTTCCCACGTTCGTATAAGCGATACTTCCAAGACCAGGATAAAGGTAGTAGCCACCAACCGTTCTTTCGTTACTTTATATACCTTTGTATTGGTACGAAAGGAGTAAAAATTTCTTTTCATACGCTCCCAGAAAGAAAGCAAAGAAACCCTCTACGTTTTTTACCAAAGAACCTAGAACCAAATACACGAAATAACATCACCAGCTTCTACAAGGTCTCAGCCTTAAACTTTAGTCTTATCCGGTACAACTGCTAACCTCCAACTAAAGTCTCACCCATAGAAACCCGTTCCGTTATTTACTGCGCATTTTGAGTATCCGTCGAGAGAAGAGAAAGAGTTTTTTTTTTGTGTAACGTAACATTAAATTTTTTTTTTTTTTTTAAATGACAAGTGAGGTCTCCTTTTTATTCATTTTCAAAATTAGTAAAAAAGACAAGCTAAAATACAAATGAAAGAATAAAAATTAACTATATAAATTTATCTAATTAAAACCAATTAGTTTATTAACCGCCTGACCAACCACCCTGAAGAAAACTTCAGAAATCAGTAGGTCACAACTCCACTGTTGTCTATGTTAAAAAATTTATTTAAAAGGGTGTTGCTACCCTACAATATATTAAAATATTAATATGGGTAAAATTAATTAATAATTTTATCTGATTAACCTTTTGTCACGTGACCAAAATTGCGCCAGCCAATCAGAAATTGCGCCTGAATTTAGCCAGAAAAAAATTAATTAGCCTTTGAGCCAGAATTTAGCCGGCGCAATTTAATTAGCCTTTAAGTCAGAATTTAGCCAGAATTTAGCTAGCGCAAAATTAATTAGTCAAAGGCGCAATTATTAAGCCAGCCTTTATATCAATTGAGCCTTCCACCCTTAGATGAAACTACCTAATTTCACCAATGACACTGGTGTAACTGGTGCACCAAAGGTGCAACTTGAAGATAATTTATGTACCTGGTGAAAAAAATAATATTGGTGATATATATAATAATGGTGAAACTGATGATATTGGTGAAATGTGGTGAAATTGGTGATGAAACTGGAGAAACAGTTTCACTAATAGTTTATAAAAATTTTGATTTATAGAAAATATAAATAATAAAATAATAGGACCCAAACAATTTATATATATGTGATAAAAGATCTACAAGATTTTGATTAATTCTATGCAAATGTTTTTTATATTAACTCTATGCAAAGTTTTATGAGATATCAAAAATTCAGCAAATAAAATTATAACTTATAATTAAAGTAATTAATTTAGATAATTATTTTGCAACGTTATGTAATATAGTATTACATGTATTTTAACTGTTAATGTTATGTGATATAATATTTATTATTTATTTTATAACAATATAAAAAAATAAAATCAGAAATAATTCACAATCGTTGTTACTTATAAAACTTTTTATTTTAATAAGTAAATGTCGAAAACGTAACTAATAATAAAAAATGCTGAGAATGTAAACTATCGATACAAAAAATTTCAGATTAAGAACTTTAAAATTGACAGAATAATAGACGCTTAAACTCAAATGTTTTAAAATATTAAATGTTTGAGTTTAAGCGTCTATTATTCTGTCAATTTTAAAGTTCTTGATCTGAAATTTTTTGCATCGATAGTTTACATTCTCAGCATTTTTTATTATTAGTTACGTTTTTAACATTTACTTATTAAAATAAAAAGTTTTATAAGTAGCAACGATTGTGAATTATCTCCGATTTGTAATTTATAAAGTATTTTTCTAAAGTTACACAATAAAAAGTGATTGTCAAAGGAACAAAATTGATCATACAGCGAAGTGCATCTCATAACTTTTAAGCTTGATGCACTATGACAATGGACCCTTTACTAATCAAAAAACTTAAAAACTTCAATCTAGAAGTTAAATTATGCCGGAGGAACTTGGTGAAATATTGTTTCACCAATATCACCAGTTTCAACAGTTACACCAATTTCACCAGTTTCATCAAATCACTAGTTTCCCTAATGATGATTGGAGATTGGAGATTGGTGAGATTTGGTGCAACTCATAGATTTAGTTTTACCATCATCTATAATCCTACCTACATTTTTTACTAAAATATTTAAATATAAATCTTCACTAGCTACTTGAATTCCAATAATACCAAACTGATTGTTTATTGATCTACATGCAATACTTACAAAACTTATACTGTCCAAAGTTTCTCTTCACAATTTTACTGAATCATCTTCCCTTTTTGATTTAGTACAAAGAATTTGTGACGATTCAACATAAGCAAATTCAAAAATCTTATTTCCATATTTTGCCATAACTATAACATTTGACTTTTTTTCTATTGAGATCTTGTGTATAGGTTTTTCTTTATTTAATTCAAAACTTTTACGAACCTTACTTGTTATACTTTGTCGTTCTGCAGTATTTAGAAAAATGCTACCATTTGGAAAATCCTCTAAACTAGTTTGAAGTAAAGGTACAATAATATCTGTGACATGGATTCCTTCACTTTGAGTATTTTGTATTTCACTAGTTGTAAATGCTAGATTATTTCATATTCCTTCTCTATAAAGATAAAAATAAAATTTAGATATTGAGATATTCACATTTCATGAAATATAACTATATATAGAACACATACGATTTGTCCATTCTATTAATTTTAATTTTTCTTCTTTTCACTTTTTATTATGTACAATATTTCTAAACGCAATCGGAACATCAACTTTATTGAAATTATTCAAAAATTCAACACATCTTGAAGTAATAAAGATAGGAAAAATGTATTTCGTACTCTTACGTGGTTCTAAAAAAACTTGCATTTCACAGGTCGAAATCTGTATTTCGGGCACCTATCGAGCACTTATCGGGGACCTATTGGGGACCTATCGGGGCCCCCCGATAGGTATAAATAAATACTAGTCGGGGAAATATCGGTCATTTATAAAAAATCGGGTCCCCGATATATTAAAGTACCCGATATTTTTTTTAATCAAATTTTTTATATCCCCGATAGGTGTATTAAATATTACCGATATTTATTAAGATACCCAATTTTTGTAATAAATATCAGCTACCCGATATTTATTTACAACTATCGGGTGCACGATATTTATTTTACAACTATCGGGTCACCGATATATGTAAATAAATAATATCAGGTCACCGATATGTGTAAATAATATCGGGTACCCGATATACATTTTAGCATATTATGTTTTTAACTTTTATTTACGCTTATCAGAAACACAATATTGAATTTCTCGTGTTCAAATATAATATTTACTTCTCAAATCAAGTTTAAATCAAGTTTTCATACATGCTAAGAGATTATTTAAAACAATAAAAATATAACTATGCTTTATTATTTATATGAAAATAATATATATAATATAAATAAAATAAAATAAATTAAACAATAAATCTTCTATTTAACGGAATTATTGAGACATAATTATCGCTTTTTCCCACTCGATAATTTATCTTAATTGCTCGACTATACTTGCACGCAAAATTATTTTGGGGTCCTGAAATTGCAATTTTGGGGAAAAAAGTCGAAATAGTTTTTCATAAAAGACGAAATTATTTTACTTAAAACCCGAAATTTTTTAACCACTCAGATTTATTCTTTGATTAAAGATACACATAACTGGGTATTTTTTTTACTTCTATATATAGAATGGATTCTACATAAATCTCAAAAAGTCGAAATACCTCAAAAATCCAAAATCAATTTTNATAGGTGTATTAAATATTACCGATATTTATTAAGATACCCAATTTTTGTAATAAATATCAGCTACCCGATATTTATTTACAACTATCGGGTGCACGATATTTATTTTACAACTATCGGGTCACCGATATATGTAAATAAATAATATCAGGTCACCGATATGTGTAAATAATATCGGGTACCCGATATACATTTTAGCATATTATGTTTTTAACTTTTATTTACGCTTATCAGAAACACAATATTGAATTTCTCGTGTTCAAATATAATATTTACTTCTCAAATCAAGTTTAAATCAAGTTTTCATACATGCTAAGAGATTATTTAAAACAATAAAAATATAACTATGCTTTATTATTTATATAAAAATAATATATATAATATAAATAAAATAAAATAAATTAAACAATAAATCTTCTATTTAACGGAATTATTGAGACATAATTATCGCTTTTTCCCACTCGATAATTTATCTTAATTGCTCGACTATACTTGCACGCAAAATTATTTTGGGGTCCTGAAATTGCAATTTTGGGGAAAAAAGTCGAAATAGTTTTTCATAAAAGACGAAATTATTTTACTTAAAACCCGAAATTTTTTAACCACTCAGATTTATTCTTTGATTAAAGATACACATAACTGGGTATTTTTTTTACTTCTATATATAGAATGGATTCTACATAAATCTCAAAAAGTCGAAATACCTCAAAAATCCAAAATCAATTTTGGGAACATGTATATGCTCGACCATATATTCTATGCACTGCTATAATTGAATCTTGACCTTCTTTACAGTATTCTGCTTTCCATAATTCTGTATTTGACTTTTCGGGTTCCATAAATTTATGTTTAAATCGTATATTAGAGGAAGGCGCATTTTTATACCATTTGACATATGCTAGAAGATGTGTTTTGGGTCCTTTTGGAAGTGTTAGAGTATGTTCGAAATAATATTGTACCTCTCCAGGGTAAATATCACTGCTTCCATCTCTGTATGCTTTCTACTTCACTAATATAATTGCATTATTTTCATGTCGTCCAGCGATCATGGACCCAAATATTTCATTACCAATTATTAATCTTGCATGTTGGTTCATAGTTACTTCCATACACACATTTACATCCTTCTTTTTTCTATTATATAATGTTGCATACCATTCGCATAATATTTTTTGAACTTCTATAGGAATACTTACCTTTTCATGCGAAGGCGTCAGCATACGTCCTGGTATAAATTCAGTGCCATAGATCTTATTAGATATATCATGTCTCATTGAGATAAAATACTATAACTCTTCTCTATCAAATTCATTAGTTACAGCTAAACTGCTGGCAGCTTTCTTTGGAGAAAGAAATTGATGGGACTTCTCTAGGAGACCAGATGTCCATTGACATGTCAGATGATAATCCACAAGCGAATTTTTAAGAACAATTCGCATAAGTTCGGGTTCGATCTGTCGATTACTGTTGGGATATGAACCTATGAAAAGATTTGTGTTAAAATTTTATTTATTATAATTTCGTACATCCGATATGTGTGGCTTACCTATGTATCCATTTAATCGCTCGTACGGGAATAACCAAAAACTATAAACAGAGCCATAATCCCGTATGCATTCAGGAATATACATTGATAAATGGATATTACTTGTAATAAATTCAGGCCCATAGGTTCTTTCTATATTTATTGACATATCCTTTAATCTTTCTTGGGCTTCTTGTAGATCATCTTCAGTAACAAATCTAGCAACCAATAAGTTACACGCCCGAACAAAATGTCCCAATATCTTTCTATCATTATCATCTAACATGTTCCATAAAATTGTTGTTGCATATATCATAATAAAGATCTTCCATTGGTCAGCAGTGAGCTTTGAAAATCCTTCTCCGATAGCAATCTTTGAAGGGATTCGACCAATATCAGATGGAAGTTGAACACTATCCATCCTTTTTTGTGTTGTATGAAGTTGCTCAGAATTTAACTTATTTTCTTTAATAAATATGGATTGAATAATCCATTTTGCAATTCCAAGGAACAAGCAATGCATTGGATCCACTACTGCAAATCTGATCGGATCCATGTAAGGGAGATGAAGCAATTCAGACCATCGCACTCCGTTTATTTTAAAATGAGCTTCTCTTGTTCCTCTGGTGTCATATTTAAGCCATTCTTGAGCATATTGTCTATGTTTTTGGAGGTCTGCAGATTCTGTAATCCATTGTTCATAATCATGCATGCCACCATAATGAGTTTTTTTGAACTTCTCACTGGGTGTGTTCACATTCGGATTGGATTTGGATTGGATTGGTTGAGGTTACATGAATCGTGTTCACATAAAATGGATTGGATTCGTTAATCCAAAATTCAATCTGGATTGGATAATCATTATTTAAATTTCAATCTACCTCGTGAGGTAGATTGAAATCACATGATACATTTTCAAACTTTCTTATATATTACTGGCTAAAATATTGATAAATAAACTCATGTGATTTACTTTCGGATACCTTTGTGAACAGGATTAATCAGCATTTGGATTGGATCAATCAAACTTCAATCTGGATTATATGTGGATTAATCCAATCCAAATCCAAATCTCTATGTGAACACACCCACTATATCGGCCTCTTTTCGGGCACCTGTGACATTTCATTACTGCAGATCCATGCCCAAATAACTTTCGTGTAGCTGGAATATCGGAAGAACCTACTATTATTGCAACTCTTATATCGAGCCTATCTTTATTTTCAAATGTAACAGGAACTTTTCACCTTTCCCATAATTCCTTAAGTTCATCAACTATCGGAGATAGATAATGGTTTATTTGGTTTTTATCGGCNATTGGATTTGGATTGGATTGGTTGAGGTTACATGAATCGTGTTCACATAAAATGGATTGGATTCGTTAATCCAAAATTCAATCTGGATTGGATAATCATTATTTAAATTTCAATCTACCTCGTGAGGTAGATTGAAATCACATGATACATTTTCAAACTTTCTTATATATTACTGGCTAAAATATTGATAAATAAACTCATGTGATTTACTTTCGGATACCTTTGTGAACAGGATTAATCAGCATTTGGATTGGATCAATCAAACTTCAATCTGGATTATATGTGGATTAATCCAATCCAAATCCAAATCTCTATGTGAACACACCCACTATATCGGCCTCTTTTCGGGCACCTGTGACATTTCATTACTGCAGATCCATGCCCAAATAACTTTCGTGTAGCTGGAATATCGGAAGAACCTACTATTATTGCAACTCTTATATCGAGCCTATCTTTATTTTCAAATGTAACAGGAACTTTTCACCTTTCCCATAATTCCTTAAGTTCATCAACTATCGGAGATAGATAATGGTTTATTTGGTTTTTATCGGCTTCCTTAGGTCCAGGTAGAAAGCCTAAATAAATAATATTTTCAGGTTTATTTCTTTCTGCCCTCGGAAGATTACATATCGAAGCATAAATAGCACCAGTGTTATGTTGTGTATATTTAAAGGGTTGGAACCAGTCCAAATTTATTAATAGACCTAAATTCGAGGTAGCAGTTTCTTTACTAAAAAATTTGCTTCCATCAAAAGGAAATGTATTCCATACTTTTCTATCATATATATCGGCATAAATATTATTATCATAATTTCATGTACCCGATTGTTCTAGCATTTTTTCAAAACCAGATCTTTGGTACAAGAGACTTAATTGTTGCTTAATTGAGGACTTAGGGTATAGCATTCGGAGGATAGCTACCATATTTTTCATATTTTTTTTGAGGGAGGAGAGTTCATTATTGCATAACTTCTTACGGGAAGATACCGGATTATTAGGATATTCTTCATAATGGCAATTCATAATTGTCAACTTATTGTTTTCTTTATAATTGCATATAATCTTAGAATCATATAATTTATGACAGTTTGTACAAACTGCCATCCTTAATTTTGGTTGAAAAATTCCTAACCTCTTTTTTGCTAAATACAAAGATGCAGGAAATTCCCAAAACTTAGAATCATCTATAGATTTGAGCATAACATTTAAAAATTTAATTAACGCCTTCAGGGCATTATCAGATAATCGATATCGTTGTTGAAACTTAAATAACCAGATAAGTATCTCTATATCTATCTTATCTTCTAGTTCTACTCCTTTATAATTTTCGTTCTCTTCTTCTAGCTCAGATGTAATAAATAAATTATTTTGTTCAAATACTTCTTCGTGCTCATTTTCTGATTCTACATTTACATCTAATTCTTCATCATCTTCTCGGTCATCAATCAATTCATTATCATCATCATGATATTCTTCAAGGTCATCAATTAGTTCATTATCATCATCACGATATTCTTCAAGGTCATCAATTAATTCATTGTTTTCATTGTTTTCATTATCACCTAAATTATACAAAAGCATATCATCAAATATATCAGGAGTCTCTTCTATAAGTGGATTATGAAATTGATCATTTCTGGATCGCGATGATGATGCCACAATGATTTCATCATCAAGATTCATCCCTGAAAGCATATTACTTATTGATGTATCCCTTTTTAACTTAGGTAAACGAGCAGTTTCTTCATCCGGAATGAACTGTCGGGAGCTTCTTTTTCTTTTCTTGCTACTCGTGATTAATGATGCATTTTCATTTTCTAAGAAAGGTAATAAATGTTACACAAAATAAAAATTGATATATCGGGCACCCGAAAAATGAAAATTTGATATATCAGGTACCCGATTTGGTAATAACAATGTTGCAATTTAATAAACTTACTATATTTTCTTGATTCAATCCTTGCTAACTGATTCTTTCTTGAACTTTTAGATTTCCACAATTCTTTATTATTAGCATGCTTCTCCTGAGTTCTTGCTACAACTTCTTTACCATTACACAATAGACAATTGCATACATATTTATATGTCTTTGTAGAAACTAAGCTAGTTAATGGTGCTGATTTTTGAGACATTTTTTCAAAATATATTAATATATTAGTAAATTGGTTAAAAAAATGATTTATAAATTGTTCTGAAAATTTTACAAAATATAATATTTCCCTTTTTATATAATTTCGCTAATACACATTTTTTGTAAATTTGCTTTACGTTTTCGTGTTTCAAAATTTGAGAAATTTATGTTTATTAATTTTTAAATTAACGCATTTTTTTATAATTCGCGTCTCAATATTTGAGAAGATTCATGTTTATTATATATATATGCGCTTTTATAATTCGTATTACAATATAAATTACTTATTATAATTCGTGTTATTTATATATAAATTACCTATTATTATTATAATATTAATAGTGTAGCACAAACTTGATGATCTCTAATTCTACATCAGGAAATTTTTTATGTCGGAGGTTATTGTAATAATTTCGTTTTCAAAGGTTATTGAAGGTTATCGGACCAATAACCTTTGCAAATATTACGTTTATTATGATAAAGTGAAGGTTATTGAAGGTTATTGATATCAATAACCTCCGAAGTATTACGTTTTATTAATAAAAATGAAGGTTTTCGGTACCAATAATCTTCGTAAATATTATATTTATGTTGGAGGTATTCGAAGGTTATCGGAATGAAGGACTTCGAAGGCTTACGTTTAAAAAAATTTACTGATGTACTATATATAAAATAAACAAATACCTTTTTTCATAAATATCACTCTCTCACATAATACTCCTTGAGAGCACAACACCTCCTTGCGGCTGATAATATTAACAGTACCATATTATATATTTACAAGTCTTGTAATTTATAATTATAATATTTTTATATTATATATACTATAGATATATTAATAAATATATTACAACTATTATAATGTTAAGATTAATATATGATACGACCAATCCCCGATAAGTGTATTTCATTTTTATTTTGGGTTTTCATAAAATATCGGATACTGACTTTTCTTAGCTAAAAAATTTTAACAAAAAAAAACAAAAATAACGCGTCAAGGATATATAAATTTTATTATTCGTTTATTTATTAAAAATATTTTAATAAATATATATACAGGAGTATGATTGTTTTTTGGTTTTTTTTTAAAGAAAAGTTATTTTAAATAAATAATATCATATCTCCGATATATTGTGACACCGTGCATTGATATTTANTGATATTTATTAGTATTTATTATTATTTAGTTATATATTTATTCTTATATGTATTACCTTTGAATTTATAAATAGAGTAGATCAGTAGTACCGATTAGTAAGTATTACATTTGAAGGATTATCACTATGAATTTACCTAGGTATATACCCAGGTACGATACCTAGGGAAATACCCAGGTAAATACTTGTAAAGATAAAGGAAATTGTGTTATTAGAAAAAGAACCAATCTAAAAGAAGGAATGGTAAGGTTATCTGTGATGCAGGAAGTGTCTGAGAAGATATAAATACAGGTCCTTTTTAGATTGAGTTCGAGAGAAGTTTGAAGTTAGAGTTCAGTTTAGTTTTATAGTTTGCCTTTAGTTTTATAAGTCTTTTAATTCCTTTAGTTCTTTTAATTCTTATTCTATTTTATATTCTTAAATTCTTTATATTATTTATCCTTATTTATTATCTTTACATATATATTATCCCGCATTATTATTTAATAAAGTTATCATTTTATTGAAACCTTTGTATATTTTATCGCTGTTTAAACCTTTTACATATACGCTTTGCACAAGTAATACAAACTAACTTGGCGTGTAAAAGACCCCGTCACAATAAAGAACTCACTCACCTTTGCCTCTCTTACCTAACTTTGTAATTTGCTGTGGATTGATCAAGAGGATCTCCCGAAGCAGCACGATATTACTTAACTTGTAGGATAGTTTTTGTTAGGAAAGATTCTTTAACCTTCAGAACATTGTCGTAAAGGGCACGCGACAGTATCTAATTTATTTTAATACATAATTTTTATAAATGAATATTGAATGAAATTATTAAGTAAGTGAAAATACTATGATGAAATAATTATTATATGAGAATAATATCAATATATTATTATATCATTTTTACGATATCAAAAATATCAAAGAGTAACGTAATGATATCAAAAATATCAAANTTTTTTTTAAAGAAAAGTTATTTTAAGTAAATAATATCATATCTCCGATGTATCTAATTTATTTTAATACATAATTTTTATAAATGAATATTGAATGAAATTATTAAGTAAGTGAAAATACTATGATGAAATAATTATTATATGAGAATAATATCAATATATTATTATATCATTTTTACGATATCAAAAATATCAAAGAGTAACGTAATGATATCAAAAATATCAAAGAATAACGTAATTCTTAAAGATCGACTACCCGAAAAATAGAATATATAAAGAATCGCTTTTTTCTTCGTTTTTTTTTTAAAAAATATTATTTTAATTAAATTAGAATTAAATTAAATTAGATAGTTAATAAAATAATATTTTTTTAATTTTTAAAATGACCAAATCTCATAAAGCAAAAAAAGCAAAAAGATTCTCTATCGCGTTCCCCATTAAGGCAATAAAAAAAAAAGGAAAAAAAAATCAAAAAAATAAAATAACAAAAAAACGTAATATTAAATATTTTAATTTTTATAATATTTAAATTATAATTAATATTAATAACGAATATAATTTTATATATTTAATAGAAATTTTCCAATTAGGTCGTTTTTATTATGACTTAATGACAAAAAAAAAAATAAAAAAGCATCATCATCGTTGTCGTTGTCGTCGTCGTCGTCGTCATTATCGTCATCATCATCATCATCATCATCATCAACCACTAGTTCCTCAGAACAAGTGTCGCAATCTTTGATTTCTTCATCATCTTCTGACGAAGATAAAAGAATCAAACCTCTAGATAATGAATCTTATAAAAGAATTAAAGTAAGTATAATATATAACAAATTTTATATTAGTTGTGTCTATCGGGGACACGATTAACATACAAATAACAATTTTGTAGAAGGAAGTTTTTCTTGTAGTTGATTCTGAAATGAACACAGTGTATCAAATTAATGATCGCTTAACTTGGGCTGCTCAAAAGCGTGATGTGATTACGAAGTTGCTACCTCCACTCAAAAGAAAAATTAATAAAAAGTACAAAGTTACAGGAGCAGAAATCATAAAAATGCTACAAAGGTATCATCGGTTATGCCATAGAGTAAATAATATTGGTAATTAAGGGCCAAGAGCAGTTATTAATGATAGCAGACGAAAATTAAAGAATACAGCAATGAATGATGTAAGTTCTTTTTTTAATTTTCTAAAAAACGTGCATATCGAAAATAATATATATATATTTATATGTTAATAGAAAAAGAAAAGAAGGAGGAGAGCAGTAGATTTTATGATGCAAGGAGGTAAGGGGCGTGCCAGAAATCAGATGATTCAAAGGGGGGGTAGGGGGTCAGTCGTATTATCAGGTTATATATAATATATAGGCACGTGATATATATTAATATAAGATTATACAAAATCAAATTATATAATATAAAAAATTTATACAATAAAGTAAATTTATAAAAAAACTGTTTTAATTTATAACTTGGCGTAGAGATGTCCAATCTGGATGAAACAACTTTTAAAATGTTCACCTCAATGAGGGGAATCTAATGAGCTATTAATCGCTAAAATTGAATCACAGGTTATCAAAATCGCTCCATTTGATGTAAATAATTATAATAGAATTTTATCTATTGATTAAACAGGTGTGTTTTATTTAATAACTTATCGTAGAGATGTACAATCTGGATGAAACAACTATCAAAATGTTCGCCTCAATAAGGGGAATCTAATGAGCTATAGATCACAAAAATTGAATCACAGGTTAGTGAAATTGCTTCATATAACTTAAAAAGTAAATTATTAAAATATTTTTCTCAAGAAGAAACTAATAAGTTATAGATTACAAAAATTAGATTACAGGTTATTGAAATCACTTTATATAACTTAAAAAATTATAACAAAATTTTAGTTACTATAGCAACATGACATAGAGATGTTCAATTTGAATGAAACAATTATTAAAATGTTTGTCTTGATGTAAGGAATCTAATAAACTATAAATTATAAAATTTTTAATATTCCTAATAAGGATTATCAGGAGGGGGGTGGGGGGTTAGCCCTATAGTAAATGAATATCAGATGATTTCTGGCACGCCCCTAACAAGTATATAAAACGATATCCGAAAAAAGATTTATCTAAAATCTTAAATAATTCCGGTTACCATTTGGAAGAATGGGAAGAAACAGATGATGGGACAACCGCGACCGCAAGAACAGCTGCAGCATCAACATCAGCAGCACGAACAACAACTATCATCGATAGTGATAATGATACTGATAATAATAATAATAATAATAATAATAATAATAATAATAATAATAATA
>PQFF01000374.1:39610-58425 GCA_003547095.1 Diversispora epigaea
ATGAGGATGATGATGATGATGGAAACGATTTAATTATAGATAATAAAAGAAAAAGAAAATCGTCATCATCATCATCAAATAAAAAAAGAAAACGAGAATCTTCAAAAAAAGATTCTAATAAAAAAAAAAACAAAAAAAAACAAAAAAACAAAAAAAAAAAATAAAAAAAAATAAAAAAAAATAATTATAATAATAATAATAATAATAATAATAGTAATAATAATAATTATGATATTATATAATTTTTTTTGATTTTTATTATTTTTTATATATTTTGATTATATTAATAAATAAATTTTGCAATAAAATTAGTTATCGGGTATATGATATATTAAAAAAAAAATTTGTGCAATAATAAATAAAGCTATTGAATTTTTTATGATTTTGTCTAATGAATAATTGAATTTTAGCATGAAAGCTATATTATTGGGCACCCGATAGGCGCAATATAAATAAAATATCGGGAGTCCATTAGCGGCCGAAAGTTGACCGATAGATCCCCAATAGTATTTAAAAAAAAAATCGGGTACCCGATTGATTTTGAAAAATGGCTAAAAACTAAATACCCGATATGTGTAAAAAATATAACTGATAAATCTGCAATAAGTATACGATATTAGACACGACTACTACACTTATCGGGTACCCGATAGGTGTAATATAAGTAGATATCGGGGACCTATCTGGGGGGAGATAGGTGCCCGATAAGTCCCTGATATTCCAGATTTCAACCAGTGTTTGTCTCTACTCCAGATTTTTTACTAATGTGAAATTATCAACAATAATCATATTTGCTTTGGAATTCTGCCAATTAAGATCGATAGAATTTAAATTTGTTTTAAGGACATTATAAAGAGATATATTGGTATAACTATTGGTACTTCAAGTTTTAATTGTAATGCTCTTAAATTTCAATCAATTTTTTCTTTCGAATAGTCAGAAGTAGTTTTTTGTTCCATACTTAATCCTTTTATCACTTCTAATCTTACAATATTTTTATATATAACTTTTGTTTACAGCAAGTGGAAAAAGTAAATATGTGATTACAATTATTTTAAAACATGCTATAAAGTGAATATATACCTGCTGCCCAAATTCAAAATCCAAATGCCAAAATCCCAAATGCCAAAATCCCAAATCCCAAATCCCAAATTATTTGGGATTTGGGCAACACATATAAGTGAATAATTCATATTTATTTATATGTGTATAATTAGATACTATTTATTAATTCCGTTAATTTCAAAAATTAAAAAGTATTTTGCATATTACATATAGTTTAGGAGGTAGTAGAAACTTTTAATATCATAAGAAAAAATCTTGATTATATTACTCTTTTGGATTAATATTCTTAACTTTTAACAATAATACACAGAATAAACTTGATAACATTTGCTGTAAAATTAACACTATATATAATTATTTTTATGGTTATGAATGTAGTGATTCACGAATGTACTACAACTATACTTGCACGCAAAATTATTTTGGGGCCCCGAAATTGCAATTTTGGGGAAAAAAGTCGAAATAGTTTTTCATAGAAGACGAAATTATTTTACTTAAAACCCGAAATTTTTTGACCACCCAGATTTATTCTTTGATTAAAGATACACATAACTGGGTACTTTTTTTATTTCTATATATAGAATAGATTCTGCATAAATTTCAAAAAGTCGAAATATCTCAAAAATCCAAAATCAATTTTGGGAACATGTATAACTACAACTATACATGTTCCCAAAATTGATTTTAGATTTTTGAGGTATTTCGACTTTTTGAGATTTATGTAGAATCTATTCTATATGTATATGGAAGTAAAAAAAGTACCCAGTTATATATATCTTTAATCAAAGAATTTATTTGGATAGTTAAAAAATTTCGGGTTTNCTCTTTTGGATTAATATTCTTAACTTTTAACAATAATACACAGAATAAACTTGATAACATTTGCTGTAAAATTAACACTATATATAATTATTTTTATGGTTATGAATGTAGTGATTCACGAATGTACTACAACTATACTTGCACGCAAAATTATTTTGGGGCCCCGAAATTGCAATTTTGGGGAAAAAAGTCGAAATAGTTTTTCATAGAAGACGAAATTATTTTACTTAAAACCCGAAATTTTTTGACCACCCAGATTTATTCTTTGATTAAAGATACACATAACTGGGTACTTTTTTTATTTCTATATATAGAATAGATTCTGCATAAATTTCAAAAAGTCGAAATATCTCAAAAATCCAAAATCAATTTTGGGAACATGTATAACTACAACTATACATGTTCCCAAAATTGATTTTAGATTTTTGAGGTATTTCGACTTTTTGAGATTTATGTAGAATCTATTCTATATGTATATGGAAGTAAAAAAAGTACCCAGTTATATATATCTTTAATCAAAGAATTTATTTGGATAGTTAAAAAATTTCGGGTTTTAAGTAAAATAATTTCGTCTTCTATGAAAAACTATTTTGACTTTTTTCCTCAAAATTGCAGTTTCGGGACCTTAAAATAATTTTGCGTGCAAGTATATCTACTACGAGACTCACGAACCTGTGAGTCAAGTCAAACTTTACTTATATAGGCTCGGCTCGGTTCAAATTTAACTTATAAATTTAGGTTCGAGTTTTATAAAACTTGGCTCGGCTTAATTTATGAGGAGCTTTATATTTATACTTATTGGAGACCTATTGGAAAATCTGATAGGTTCCCGATAAATGTTCAATAGGTATCTGAAATACAGATTTTAATCTGTGATAGTGTATATCTCTGAAAATTTAATAAAACAAAAATTTTCAAAATATTTTATTATTAAAAATTTTCTGATATGAGATAAATGTTTGGAGCCATCAATATAAATATTGATTTAATTTGTAATAAAATAATAAATAATAAAAAGAAAATAGATTAATTGGCAATTCGATTTGGATAAGATCGGCAATATTTATATATATATAATTGGGGTAAATTTATGTATATTTTATTATGGTCTGGAATCTGTAGCGTGTATATAGGTAAGTATAAATTGCTACAATATAAATATAGACAAAATTTTAGTATTTATTAGGTATACTATTTGAGTATCTTTTTGTAAAAAGTTCAGTAAATTTTTCAAGAAATAAATGATACTTTCTTATACACTGAAAAAATCAATTTTTTAAAATAATATATTTTTAGTTTAGGATTTATGCCTGATAAATTCAAATCATATTATTATATATTAAATAACTTAATTCCAATTTTATTATAAAATGATCGACAAATACTGCTAATCTTAACTGAATTGCCAATTAAAAGAAAAATGTAATTTTTAAATTATATAAGGATTTTCTAAAATTCAGGATTATAAAAATCAGGTACAAGTGGAAATGGCAAAGTGGAATTACAAATTTATTAAAAATATATAAAATATTAATGGACATGTTAAATTAACAAAATTTTAACACAAATCAGTTACAAATTGATTATAAATCAGTCAAAAATTTGTTACCTATTTGTGTATCTTTTTGTCTATTTATGTATTATCCACAAATCTCCCTACCTATTTGCATATCTGCCTATTTGTGCTAAAAATTGTTTATTTTTTTTCATTCAACCAGTGTTTTAAAAGAAATATTTTATGTAAAATATACTATAATGTAAATATTGGATATTATTAATTATAAGAATGATATTAAAATTGAAATTTTTCTTAATAATTCTAATGAAGAAGGAACTTTAACCACAGAATACAATTAATAAAAAAAAATTGTAATAATAAATAATATTAATATGTATTTAGTTATATATGTTTTCAAAATTGATTTTGAATTTTTGAGGTATTTCATTTTTTTGAGATTTATTCAGAATCTATTTTATATATGAAAGTAAAAAAAGTATCCAGTTATGTGTATTTTTAATCAAAGAATTTATCTGGGTGATCAAAAAATTTTGAATTTTAAGTAAAATAATTTGTCTTCTATGAAAAACTATTTTGACTTTTTTTTTTTCAAAATTGCAATTTGGGATCTCAAAATAATTTTGCATGCAAGTATATACTTGGTAGTGTTATTGATTGCTCACACCAGGCTGTCTTTTAACAATGTATACATTATGGTGTCTGAAATTATAAAAATGCATTTATTTTACATAATTATATTAAAAATGTAATAATATCAAATATCAAATTTAACAGATTAAATAAAATACAAATAAATGGTTTTGAGCATTCAATTAATACAAGAAAATGTATTTACTACTAATTATAATTCTACAAAATTCAATTTTTATCCACTTTCTTTACCCAAAGTTTGATATCAGGATCTGGCTTTGCTACTATGCTAAATCTCTTTTTAATTTTTATTCCCTCATCCCTAAATTCAAAGTTCCTGATTAAAATTGCCAATAACACTTTTATTTCATTCAAAGCCATTTTAGAAGCAATACAACTTCGTGTTCCAGTTAGGAATGGTATCCATGAATAATTAGAATTTATTTTTGAATCAGGTGATGAGATGCTTGGATCAAGCCATCTAGAAGGTTTGAATTCATAAGAATCTGGACCCCAGATTGATGGTAATTTATGTATTGTGTTTATTGGAATAATTATTGTAGTTCCCTAATATATAAGATATTATAAATATATTATTTATTATAAATATATCCTTGTCTTATTAGAATGAAATATTTTAAAATAATTAACTTACCTTTGGAATAAAATAACCATCAATAAAATCATCTTTATTCGAAACACGTAAGGCAACGGGAACTAAAATAAAATGAAATCACAACTTAGCAATATGGAAAATATTTATTATTATTATTATTATTTTAAAAAATTCATTATTGTATTGTATACTTGGTGGATCAAGCCTGAGTGTTTCTTTAACAACTGCATTCAAATATTCCAATTTATTAATTTGATCAAAAGTTGGAATGAAATTTGGGTCGGGAAATTCATTAATTAATTCTTTTCTTAGAAGGTCTTGTAATTCCTTATCTTTTGATAAATTATATAGTCCCCATCCAATTGCTACACTTGACGTTTCATGACCTGCTGCAAGGAATGTCATTATCTTTTTTTTTTTTTTAAAAAAATTAGAGATAAAAGAGGACAATATGTAATTAATAATAATAATAATAATAATAATAATAATAATAATAAAATATTTTACTTGATTCTTAAGTTCATCAAAAGTCATTTTTTCATTATCTTTTTCTTCTACATTCCTTTTTATTAAAACAGATAAAATATCATTTCCCTGTAAATTACTCTGTTTGACCCCTTCTAAACCTTCGTTCACCAACTTTGATGAAACTTTTTCAATAATTTTTGATGCTTCTTTTATTATATAATTATACTTAATAGGAAGTTTATGGATTATTTGAAAAAAATTTGAGAGGAGAGCTATTAAATCATGAAATGAACTCCTTGTATTATTAAAAAGAATCATACGGTAGGCTGATGCAAGTTCATTTTCAGATGTTAAAGAATTAAATTGATAATTGAAGCCTGGTTTTAAAAAAAAAATATTTTAATAAATAATTTTAATAGGCAAATTTTAATGTGAACACGAATCTACAAACCAACTTTTCCAATAATATCAAGGGTAGCTTGTGATAGATATGACGTGATATCAAATTTTCTTTCTTTGTTGTCAACTAATTCTTTCATCCAAATTTCTTTTAACAAATGACCTATTTCTGCAAAAGTAGGAATCATTTCCTATAAAATATCAATTATAATTTACTTATCATTTATTGCAGAAGAAAGGAATAAGAAGAAGTATAAATATAAATAATAATAAATATAAATAATAATAATCTATAAATTGCCTTAATATTAGAATGCGAAAAAACAGNTGAAACTTTTTCAATAATTTTTGATGCTTCTTTTATTATATAATTATACTTAATAGGAAGTTTATGGATTATTTGAAAAAAATTTGAGAGGAGAGCTATTAAATCATGAAATGAACTCCTTGTATTATTAAAAAGAATCATACGGTAGGCTGATGCAAGTTCATTTTCAGATGTTAAAGAATTAAATTGATAATTGAAGCCTGGTTTTAAAAAAAAAATATTTTAATAAATAATTTTAATAGGCAAATTTTAATGTGAACACGAATCTACAAACCAACTTTTCCAATAATATCAAGGGTAGCTTGTGATAGATATGACGTGATATCAAATTTTCTTTCTTTGTTGTCAACTAATTCTTTCATCCAAATTTCTTTTAACAAATGACCTATTTCTGCAAAAGTAGGAATCATTTCCTATAAAATATCAATTATAATTTACTTATCATTTATTGCAGAAGAAAGGAATAAGAAGAAGTATAAATATAAATAATAATAAATATAAATAATAATAATCTATAAATTGCCTTAATATTAGAATGCGAAAAAACAGGATTCATCATTTTTCGTTGACGTTTATGAACATCTCCTTCAGCTAGCACAAGTCCTTCTCCTATAATTTTCTTTGCAGAAAGAAACGTTGGTTTATGATAATCATAAACATCGGAGACCAACACTTTTTGCAAAGCTTGGAGATTGGTAATTGCTATGCGAGGTTCATTTAGTAATCCTCGATAACAAATAATTTCTCCATAATCCTTGGTCCATTTTATTTGAGGTATTCCTATCTACATTATAAAATACAAAATATTTTTTTTTCAGAAATTATATTTTGATTTTTTTTTATACCAATAAATAAAATATATTGCCTCTTCTGTCATGAGTTTAATAAAGTTTCCTAACAAAAAATGGTCGGATGGTGGACCAGGAATTTTACATAAAGGTGAAAGATATAATGGATAGATAATCCATTTGTAGGTATAATATCCTACTAATAATACCACCAACAAAATTGTTAATTCAAGCATTTTGTTAGATAAGATTTTTGAATCGAGTCAGATAGTTAATAAAGAAAATTAAAATCAATTTGGTACGACTTTGTACCATTATTTATCCATAATTAATTTCTTTTAAATCATTTTTTAAAATCTTTAATTTCTATTCCTTCCTATTAAATCGATTTTATAAATTTTAAATTAAATAAAATTCTATAATTGTAATGTTATAGAGTAAAGTTATATTACGTAACTAGTTAAACATATGACGTAATGTTTTTACGTAATCATAGTTGTAATTGTATAAAATAATGATAGAATTTTCGGTGAGATTCTTGTTTTTCAAAGCCCATAAAACCAGTTAAAAGAATGCTGCAGCTTCTTGGTGTGTAATTGAATACGGTTTTTCTTCAATCGTACATCAACTTTTACGTGTATATATATTATTTACATATACGAATAATAAAAATCAATAAATTAATAGCATACATACTCAGCGTGGGTTCCAGTTATAACAGTTCCCAATACGGATCATTCTATTCGCTTCTGGAGAATTACCCTTTGCTACAACTACTTCTAAACCAGGAATAATTGGTGATAGTAAAGGCTTGATTTTTCCATTAGGCGAAGATGCGCATACTTTGACAATTATATCATAAGGTGATGTAACCTTGGGAGTATCTAGTTTATTACATTAGATGGTTTACATTTAGTATATTGTAAAGATTTCATTTTATCAGGGTAAGGAATTTTGTGTTCCATTTTTTTTTTCGAAAAAGAAAAATTCTCGGGCTTTAAATTTATTAACAATTTTTATGTAATATTTATTATTTGGCAGGTTTAAGCCCTCGTGTAATGATTCTACACTACACTATCAAAATAAATATAAATAAAAAACAGATATTTTAAAAAAGATATCAACTGAATCGCGAAGTAAATACCATAATAGTAGTTTATTAAAAAATCAAAATATCAAATGATATTTAGCTGGGATCAAATGAACAAGCATTATATGATGGTTGTTATTAAAATAAATAAATAAAAACTTCTATAAGATTTATAAGATTTGACATTATCCTTGATAAAAAAAAAATATAATTTTAAAAATTTGACATGAAATTAATTAAAAGTTAACCACCTAATAACACCAAATAGCCAAATAAAGCCCACGCGAGCAAGGTGATTCTTAATTTTTTATTATTAATGACAACTTAAAGTTGGTGTCGTTATTTAACCAATAGTAAACCCCCAAGGCGGGGTGGAAACCTTAATTAAAACATTATAAAATACGTTACATAATTCTCAGTTAAGATAAAGTCCTTCCTTCGAAATTATTACGCTACTAATCCCTGCACTTATTTTTTCCTTATTAATCAATATTTAAGTCAGAATTGAATTACTTACCCAAAAGAGCAAATTTATTAGCCAAGATAAAAAAATTTGGAGGAGCAATTAAAACAAATTCAAAGCGGGAAAATACCAAGTCAAGTATGAAAATGACAAGTTGTCTGTTAAATTATTGCAAACTAAAATATCAGCTCAACATGAAAAAGAAAGAGCCAACAGCAATTAAAAATTATTGTCAAGAATTGATTAATCAAGAGGAAGAAGTAGTAGTTAATCAACAACTTTCAAATTCAGTTATTGAGTGATGAACAATTTGAAATTATAATCGAAATTCCTGTAAGTAATCGAAACATAAAGTAGCACCTTTAATTGAACAAATGAATTAATTTAGTTATTCAATGAATATTTTCTCTTAGTTCTGAAATTAATTTTGCTCATCTATAAAACTAGTTCACTTTTGTATACAATGTAAAATATTGAATTATGGGAGTTCAAAGAAAGCAAAATTTAAGTGTTATCATTAGTCCTCTAATTTTCAGCGTTTAAAGAAAGAAGTTGGAAAAGGAAAAATTAGTCGATTTGTTAAATAGTGAAATAAGCAAGAAGGAAGAAAAAAAGTTGCCTAAAATCCCTAAACAGTGTGAAATTCGATTAGCTGACTTTAATAGTAAAAAGCAAAAGGAAGAAAAAAAAGCAAGAATAATGATAAACAATATATATTACTAACCCATAAAGAAAATTTTTTAGTGAGTCTTTTCCAAATTCACAAGAAGTCTGAAGTGATACTGTTAATATAAAAGAAATAAATCATAATATATAAGGTTGTGATTTTAGATTGTGTACATTTTTTCAAACACAAGATGAATAAAATCAGTGGAGAAAATACTTGACAAAGCTTCTTTGAAAAGTTCTGTATGAATAAAAGAATTTTTGTAATTAAATGGTATTGATATTTGATATATTTTGATTCTTTAATTAGGATTATTTTAATATATATATATATATATAACAACATTTTTTTTATCTATTATTATCTATTATCTTTTTGAATTAAAATTTCGGAGATCTAAATATTATCAATCTGTAATGCATTACATAACAAAAAATAACTTAAATAACACAATGGTAAATAAATTGACATCATGAAAATCGGCAGGAAAAATCTCGTTCATAAATAGTTTAGAACAAGTTTAATCAACACGTATCTATGCTTATCCTTTTTTTTTTGTTACAATGTTTTAATACAATACATTTTTTATTATTTCAATACAATATCAAATATTTTTTTAATATATACAATATTGATAATATTGACAATATTTATGTAGAATCTACAATAACATATACATAAATGAAAAAAAAAAAAGTGTAGTAAATATATGAAAATATACATATAAGATCACAAAAAAAAATGCATTTTGATATTTTTTTTTTTTTTTTTTTGTTACAATGTTTTAATACAATACATTTTTTATTATTTCAATACAATATCAAATATTTTTTTAATATATACAATATTGATAATATTGACAATATTTATGTAGAATCTACAATAACATATACATAAATGAAAAAAAAAAAAGTGTAGTAAATATATGAAAATATACATATAAGATCACAAAAAAAAATGCATTTTGATATTTTTTTTTTTTTTTTTTTTAAATTTTCGTGAAGGTAGGTTTTTTTTTTAAAAAAAAATTTTCTAAAAAAATAAATAAATAATTATCAATATAAATTATTTTAATATAATTATTTTTAATAATCAATTAATAAATTAAAATTAAATTAAATTTTATTACAATGGTAATAATTATAAATGATATGATTATATAATAGATGCGTCATCACGCCGATGCTACCACTAACGAAACCATTATTACCGAGATTGCTAATAACGAAAGTATTCTTGCCGAGATTACCAACAACGAAACCACCAACGAGACACCATCACAACAACAACATCATGATAATAAAATTGATCAAATCCATGATAAAAAATTTACTTGGGAAGAACTAGCTAAGCATAATACACGTGACGATGCTTACGTTTCCATTCGTGGTAACGTTTATGATATTACTGGTTTTATAACTCGACATCCGGGCGGTGAAGATGTTTTATTATTTGCGGCTGGGAGAGATGCTACTCAAGTATGTAAAATGATTATTATTCTGATTTATTTATATATTTTAAAGATTATATTAAATATTCATTTATAATACCTATTTTATATTTTATATTATTTTATTATTTTATATTATTTTATATTTATATTATTTTATAATATTTTATATTTATATTTAGGCTTTTGAAACGTATCATGAATTGGGAAAACCTGATATCATACTCAAGTGATTAAATTTATATATTAAAGAATTATTTAACATATTAAAGAATTGTTTATTTATTTTTTCATTTATTTTTATTTTAGAAAATTTTATATTGGAACTCTCGTATCTCATGAATTACCTATTTTCCCTGAACCAAGTGAATTTTATCGTACAATAAAAACAGTTAATAATGATTATTTTTATTTTTTATTTTTTATTTTATTTTTATTATTTTTTATTTTTTGAATATCTAATCTATTAAAAGATCTCATAATAATTCTTTGAATTCTTGATTATCCGAATTATTATTAGAGAGTTGAAGGATATTTTCGAAAAAATGGAATTGATCCCAAGGTAATAAATTATTATTTCTATTATTATTTAATATCCATTAATGTTTCATTATTATTTATTATTATATCATTCATTATACACAATTTTTAGAATAGTCCAAGCATTTGGATTCGTTATGCACTTATTTATGGAAGTCTTATTGGATCTTATTATGCACAATTTTATATACCGTCAATTGTGGAGATGACTTGGCTACAAATTATATTGGCAATTATACTGGGATTTTCATGTTCACAGGTTGGTCATTACTTTATTATCATATCTTTAAAGTATTGATAATTAGTTTAAACTCAATTTTAACATAATTTAAACTCGATTTTAACTTAATTTAACTCGATTTTAACTTAATTTAACTCAATTTATTCATAATTATAATTTAACCTCAATTTAAAACACGATTTAAAACACGATTTAATTTATAGGTTGGATTAAATCAACTACACGATTCATCACATTTTTCAGTAACACATGATCCTTTTGTCTGGAGAATACTGGGAGCTACACATGATTTCTTGAATGGGTGCTCGTAAGTGTTCATTTTTACATTAATAAAATAATTTATAATATAAAATATAAAATATAAAATATAATAATTTATAATATAAAATATTACATTTATATTTTATAGTAATCTCATATGGATGTATCAACACGTTCTCGGTCATCATATTTATACAAATATTGCGGGTAAGCTATTCTTGATCTCTTTTACTAATTCATTTTTATTAATTCACTTTTATTAATCACTTTTTTATTAATATCTTTCTCTTTTATAGGAGCTGATCCTGATATCCTTACACGTAAGTATATTAAAAAAAAATAAAATAATCTTAAAATCATATTATTTATTAATTTATATTAATTATTTATTAGGTGATCCTGACATTAGACGTATTAAACCAAATCAACCATGGTATTCACGATATATAAACCAACACTTATTTGTACCAATATTGTATGGTCTATTGGCAATTAAAGTTCGATTTCAGGATATTAACATTGCATATATAATTGGATCAAATGATAATATAAGACTTAATCCTCTTACTAATTTGCAAACCTTTATATTTTGGGGCGGAAAGGTAACTCTTTCTCTTTTCTATCTCTTTCTCATTTCCTCCCCCGGATATTAAATTTTAATCAAATTATATATATATATATATATATATAGATATTTTTCATATTCTATCGTTTTATTATTCCCATGTCGATTCTTCCTTTTTGGAAAGTTTTAACTCTTTTTGCAATTTCCGATGCTATTTCGTCATATTGGTTAGCATTGACATTTCAAGCTAATCATGTTGTTGATGAAGTTGAATGGTAAATATTTTATTATTTTATAAAATAATAAGTTATTATATAAATTTTATTATATAAAATTTAATTTATAAATTATGAATTATATTTTAATTTATCGAAGGCCTCTTCCTGATAAGAATGGACTTATAAAAAAAGATTGGGCTGAAATGCAAGTAAGAATCAAATCAATTAAATTAAATTAAATAAGAATTAATTCATAATCAAAATTAAATTATATATTTTTATTAATTTTATTTTATTAAATTAAAGGTCGTGACAACTCAAGATTATGCTCATGAATCGTTCTTTTGTACTTATATCGTCGGATCATTAAATTTTCAAGCTGTTCATCATATTTTTCCTCATATATCACAACATCATTATCATAAGATTGGTCCCCTCGTTAGAGAAATTTGTCAAGAATTTGGAATTAAATATTATTATAAAGTAAGTGTAATTTATTTTTATTATTTTTATTATTCATATAATCTATTGTTTACATAATATGATGTTTATTTATTTATTGTTTTACGTAATAGGAAACTTTCTGGGAAGCAATTGGATCTCATATAGAATTTCTTAAATTAATGAGTGTAAAACCTAATGATGATGGTAAAATTGATAAAACTGATTAAATTTGACAAAAATTTCAAAAAAGAATGCAATCATTATAAATCAATATCATTTAGAAATGTAACAGATAAATACATAATTTAAAATATATACAGGAAATTTATTTATTTTATTTATTTTACTCATTTTATTTGTATATTAATTTGTATTTTTCTCTTTTTTAAGAAATTTAACAATTATATTTTTTTTTATTTATAAATAAAACCATCAAAAAAAAAAAAAAAAAAAAAAAAAAAAAAAGAAAAAAGAATATGAAGTCTAAAATTAAGAAATGCCTTTTATTTTTAGTATAATAAATTTTTTAGTTTGACAAACCATTTTTAATCTAAATTTTAATATAAGTAAGAATTAATATATATGTGTAATAATATCATAGTTTGGTTAACTATCTCACTTAACTATATAATATTTATCATTTATATATCATTTAATCATTTATATTATCATTTTATCATTTATAATAATTTATTATTATTATATTTTTTTAACGTCATCATCATCATAATCATCATCGTATAAAATGTCAAATATACGTAAATCGGAAGTGGTGTAAAAGATATTACTTTTTTTAAATCCATTAAATTGGGAAGCCGCACAAATTGTGTAAGCACCCATCTCTTCAAAATATAACCAATCACCTGGTATCAATTCGGGTAAAAATCCTTTTTTAGTGATGCAATCCATNAATATATACAGGAAATTTATTTATTTTATTTATTTTACTCATTTTATTTGTATATTAATTTGTATTTTTCTCTTTTTTAAGAAATTTAACAATTATATTTTTTTTTATTTATAAATAAAACCATCAAAAAAAAAAAAAAAAAAAAAAAAAAAAAAAGAAAAAAGAATATGAAGTCTAAAATTAAGAAATGCCTTTTATTTTTAGTATAATAAATTTTTTAGTTTGACAAACCATTTTTAATCTAAATTTTAATATAAGTAAGAATTAATATATATGTGTAATAATATCATAGTTTGGTTAACTATCTCACTTAACTATATAATATTTATCATTTATATATCATTTAATCATTTATATTATCATTTTATCATTTATAATAATTTATTATTATTATATTTTTTTAACGTCATCATCATCATAATCATCATCGTATAAAATGTCAAATATACGTAAATCGGAAGTGGTGTAAAAGATATTACTTTTTTTAAATCCATTAAATTGGGAAGCCGCACAAATTGTGTAAGCACCCATCTCTTCAAAATATAACCAATCACCTGGTATCAATTCGGGTAAAAATCCTTTTTTAGTGATGCAATCCATCGAATCACATGTTGGACCCCAAATGCTACAGGAATATTCGGGTTCTTCTATTACTTGTTCAAATGTGAATTCCCCTCCTTTATATAATACTTTAGGTTGAACAACTTGATGATCAAAAAGAATACAATTAAATGCTCCATAAACTCCGTCGTTAATATAATCTATATTAATTAATTGATTATAATATAATAATAATAATAATTATTATTATTATTATTGTAATTATTTGTAAACCAATTAAATTTATATAATAAATAATACATACACATATATAGAGGTCTTTCGTCGTCATCATCATCATCATCATCATCACCATCATCTACTTCTTCTTCCGAGGAATTTCCGTTAGTGACATCAATAGCTCCATTAGTAGTAATAATAGTTCCATTATCTTTAATATCTTTAGAATTATTATAATCATTATTACGTATCGTGGCTCTTCTAGCAATAATATGGGTGGCTATAGTAAAAGCTGATGCTGAATAATAACGTCCAGGTTCAGCAATTACTCGAACGTTAGGTGGAAATAATTTATCAATAGCGGGTCCAAGTAATGAAGCCACTTTTTCAAATGTGATACAATCTTTACCAACTTCATCAGTTGCTGGTGAAAATCCTCCCCCAACATCTAATAAATGAAAATTATATCCTAATTTTGAAGCTTGATCAAATACATATCTAGCTCGATATACTGCATCCACGAATACATTTTCTTCATAACATCCACTACCGACATGGAAACTATAAATAAATGAATTATATTAAATCTTTAGATTATTTATAATATTTATTTATTTATTACCAATTAATTAATAAATGTATTTATTACCAATTAATAAAAGGTATTATTATTATCATTATTTATTATTATTATTATTATTATTATTATTATTATTATTATTAAGTATTTACCTGACACCGATAACTTCCATATCTAGTGATTTGGCAGTTTTTAATAATATTTCGGTTGTATCCAAAGGTGCACCAAATTTTGGACTCAATTTACAAATGGATTTCGAATCATCCACACAAATTCGAATAACCAATAGTGCATTAGGAAAATATCTTTTAATCTTATGAATTTCATCGATATTATCAAATGTCATCATTCTAACATCACATTGAGCTGCGTAACGAATGAATGATGCTTGTTTACATGGGTTAGCGTATATAATTCTTGATTTATCAACTCCTAAATCAAGAATGGTTTGAATCTCTGATTTACTAGCACAATCAAATCCTGTTCCCAGAACTGCCAGCAATTTAAGTAGTATGTGATCCGGGTTGCACTTTACAGCTAGAGAAATAATAATTATTATAATAAATAATAATGTGAATTAATAATAAATAATAATTTGAATTAATAATAAATAATAATGTGAATTAATAATAAATAATAATGTGAATTAAAAATAAATAATAAGTAATAATTGATATAATAATAATAACCACAATAATCAATCAATTAATTAATAATAAATAATAATAATCAATTAATTAATAATAAATAATAATAATCAACCAACCATAATAAGGTTCAATGCGTGGTAAATTAGCTTTCCAACGAATGTGCTGACGATAAATTACTCCTAAATCTGCAACGAAAAATGCATTTTCACCATCTGTTTCACAATTATCAACATTCAGTGAAAGCACATGATCCCTCAGGATTTCTTCAACCGATAACACGCTAATCTTTTCTTTTATTTCAACTTTAGATTTACTTTTATTATTATTAGTATTAGTAATATTATTAGAGGAATATTTTGGAGCATACTGATCATTAAAGAGTTTCGAATAATATTTTTGAATATTATTATCACTAGAAGAAACTGTTCCAATTGATCCTTTCATTCTTAAAGTTTTTGGGAATTTTGTAATATTTTCTCTGTCGCGCTCTCTCGCCGGGTTGCCAGGGAGGTGACCGCTATTTAACAATTTATTTATTTATTTTTTTTTTAAAAAAAAAATTTAATTCAATTTACAAATTTAATTAATTAATTAATTAATTAATTAATCTTTATATTATTACTTATGTATTGTTTTTTTTTTTTTTAAAAAAAAAAAATTGATATAAATTAATTCATGTTTTTTTTTTACCTGATGACCCCGGAATACGATTAACTTATCAACTTGCTTTTGTGGCGCCGTGATGAAGGTGCACCTTTCCGAACGCGGGAAAAGTGCCAGAAGAAAATATGGGTGTGTGCCCGTGGGTACAATAAAAAACCAAAAAAAATAATACTTAACAATAAGGGGGAACACTAATGTAACTTTCCTTTTTCGAAACTATATATTATTAAACTAACACATACATATACATATGTATGAATTTTTTTTTTTTATTTGAAAGAGACTTTTGAAAGTCTGAAGAAAAAAAAATTTTGAAAGAAAAAAAAAAACATGCGTAATTTGACTTGATTTTAGGGTTACACTACTATTTATAAAGAATTTTTAGATCTATTTTTTTTTTATTATTTTTATTGGATCTAACTTTAAAATTCTTCTAAATGTGTCGTCTACGAAATCAAATATCGCGTTTCGCTCAAAATTCTCAATTTTCTCAATTTTCCCTATTTCCTCAATTTCCTCAATTTTCTCTCACATTAAATAGAAATTTATTTTCAATAAATAATTTATCAAGAACAAGAATAAGATTAATTTCTACGGATTCAATTGGTAATAATGAACGGAATTTTTTTTGGAAAAAATATAGAATCTTGAGGAAAAAAAATAATAAAAATAATAAAATAAAATAAAATAAAATAAAAAAAAAGATACGTCATTGTGAACTCAAAACATATAATATAACTTTCTCATAGTAGGTGACGAATTATCACAGNTATTTTTTTTTTTTTTTTTAAAAAAAAAAAATTGATATAAATTAATTCATGTTTTTTTTTTACCTGATGACCCCGGAATACGATTAACTTATCAACTTGCTTTTGTGGCGCCGTGATGAAGGTGCACCTTTCCGAACGCGGGAAAAGTGCCAGAAGAAAATATGGGTGTGTGCCCGTGGGTACAATAAAAAACCAAAAAAAATAATACTTAACAATAAGGGGGAACACTAATGTAACTTTCCTTTTTCGAAACTATATATTATTAAACTAACACATACATATACATATGTATGAATTTTTTTTTTTTATTTGAAAGAGACTTTTGAAAGTCTGAAGAAAAAAAAATTTTGAAAGAAAAAAAAAAACATGCGTAATTTGACTTGATTTTAGGGTTACACTACTATTTATAAAGAATTTTTAGATCTATTTTTTTTTTATTATTTTTATTGGATCTAACTTTAAAATTCTTCTAAATGTGTCGTCTACGAAATCAAATATCGCGTTTCGCTCAAAATTCTCAATTTTCTCAATTTTCCCTATTTCCTCAATTTCCTCAATTTTCTCTCACATTAAATAGAAATTTATTTTCAATAAATAATTTATCAAGAACAAGAATAAGATTAATTTCTACGGATTCAATTGGTAATAATGAACGGAATTTTTTTTGGAAAAAATATAGAATCTTGAGGAAAAAAAATAATAAAAATAATAAAATAAAATAAAATAAAATAAAAAAAAAGATACGTCATTGTGAACTCAAAACATATAATATAACTTTCTCATAGTAGGTGACGAATTATCACAGAGATTAAATAAACCTGAAATAAAACTTCCTAAATTTAATAGAGCCGAAATACATGAAGGATATAGAATTGTAGCTGGTATAGTTTTAACTCGTTCACCTATTATCCTTAGGGATCCTCATCCATTTGAAAGAGAATATTATATTTATCAACAAAGGTTAGAACAATTACATGCGGCACCTTTTCCGGTAGATTTTTATTTTAAAAAAGGTAGTGTGGCAGAAAAGAAATGGAGAGAACGTAAAGCGAAAGAATGGTCAGAATCTTTATTATCATTTAGTGGAACAAAAGATATCATTGTAAAAAAAGATAATGGTGGTGATGTGGATTTAAGTGATACAAAATCTTCTTCCACCGGTACAACAACAACAACAACAACAACAACATCATCATCATCATCATCATCATCTGATGATGAGGAGATTAAAATTGCTAGTAGAATTACCGCTGCTGATATTGAAAATGATGTTAAATCACTTGATAGAGTTTTACAACGAACTTTATATCTTATCGTTAAGAAACCAAGAAATAAGCACGCTTGGCAATTTCCTCAAGGTGGAGTTGAAAAACCTGAAACATTACTTCAAGTAAATAAATCATACAATATTTCTAATTATTTCTAGTTAAAAATTTAATTAATGAATTTTTTTTTTTTTTTTAAAGACTGCTACTAGAGAATTAGAAGAAGAATGTGGAAATCATATGGATGTTTGGTTCGTTGGAAGAAGACCAATTGGATATTATAAATATGAGTACCCTGAAGGTTATAGTAGAGATCTTGTCAAATATACTGGAGCCAAGGTTTGTTTGTAATGTTGTGTTTGTATTCTTTTAAAATAATAAATAAATAAATAAATAATAATAATGAAACAAACAAATAATTTATTCTTAGGTATTTTTCATGAAGGCTCACATATTTTCAGGTCAAGTTAGAGTTGATAATAAAGAAATTGTGGATTTTGCTTGGGTTACCAAACAAGAGATGGAAAATTATGTACATCCTGATTTTTATAATTCAATCAAGGATATGCTTTCAGAACTCTAAAGAAATTATTATTATTATTTATTTACAAAAAAAAAAAAAA
>PQFF01000374.1:66932-267951 GCA_003547095.1 Diversispora epigaea
TTATATATATATATATATATATATATATATATCATTTTACTCTAGCAATACTATGTAACATTTCTTCTTTTGTAATCAAATGACAAGTTTTTTCTATTAGTCCTAATAATGAATTAATATTACTTGACCAATCATTTAATACTTGATTAGCATCTCGAGGAGCAGAAAAACAAACAATTCCGGCGGGACGATCGATTTTGGCATAAATAGTTTTGGAGACGACAAGTTTTGAAAGAAATTCTTCGGTTTCCTTTTTACATTTAATAATAAATAAATGGATAAATAAATAATAAAATTATTAAATTGATTTATTTATTTATTGCTCGTGAGTGAATGCTAATAAAATTTACCTCTTCATTGAGATCCAATAATTGTGTCAACCTCTTATTTCTAATGCGTGTATAATATTTGGCCACTACACGAATGTTCTATTGAAAAAAGAATATGATAATATGATATTGAATTAAATAATTAAATAAATAAAAATAAATAAAAGTAAAAAATAAAATAAAAATAAAAATAATATAAATATATATAAATATATATAAATACTTACGTGCTCAATCACTCGTTTATGTAATTCTTGCCAACGTTTCTCACCATCTTCATCATTTGCATAAAATACACGAGTTTGTCTTAATTCATTTCCATATAATTCTTGAATACGAGGCCATCGCATCAGTTCTGGAGTTGTAAAATGTTTAGAAAGTTCACTGGAAGATTATTATGTTATAGATAATTGGGATAGATAGATAGATAGATAGAGAGTGAGTGAGAGTGAGAGTGAGTGAGTGAGAGAGAAAGGAGTGAGAATCTCTCTAAAAATTATTCTTTGATAAATAAAATCATAATAAAATCAAATAAAAATTACTGGTGTAAATTAAGTTTAGGAAGATTAGGATCTTGGAAAATTCTATGTAGCATATCGTGTTGCTCATTATCGTAAGGTGAGAGAACAATGAAATAGATAATATTTTCTAAAATCTATAATAATAATAATAATAAATGAAAATAAAAATTAAATTAAATGAAAATAAAATAAAATCAATCAATCAATAAATAAATTGGAGAGAGCAAAAGAAAAGAAATCATTTTAATATTAAAATACTTACATCTCTCCATTTTTGTTCGTCTTCTTTAATTGAAGGTGTATCATAAACTTGAAGATAATATTTGCATACATTTAAATATTGTTCTTCGTGTAAAGCATGTTGAATCATTAATTCATAATATCGTAATTTCAAATCCTAATAATAATAATAATATAACAATAAATTAAATATCTGAAATTTAAATAATTTAAATATATCTATATGAATCATAATAATAATATCATAATAATAATAATAATAATTATTATTATTATTATCATCATCATCATTATTGTTATTTACTTGTTGATCAGCATTAGAAAAGAATTTCGTGTTGATCTTTCTACTAATAATTTGCATTCGAGTATAATCTTTCTTGGCAAGGGTTAATCTCATTTGTTCCAAGATGAAATCAGTCTTTTCTCTCTTTTCCATTGAACCAAATGTTTCCACCTATAAAATCAAAAAAATATGTATATGTATATATATTTAGTCAATACATTATTAACTTATTATTAATCAATCAATCAAATTGATTATATCTAAAAAGTAACTAACTTGTAATTCTTGTAAAATATCAGCTGCTTCACTAATATTTCCTTCATCTTCTTTGATTTTGGATAGGAATTTGGTCAATCGAGCCCGTTCAACTTCAACATAAATCTATAATGACGTAATGAACATTTTGTTATTTGATTCCCCCTTTTTTTTTTAAAAAAAAAAACACTAATTATTATTATTATCCTTCTTCTTACTTTTCCTTCAGTTACAATACGTAAAGTATCAATTAAATCTAACTTTATTTTCAAATCCGGAGTACTATCAATGTATGTCATAACTTCTTGTACCATTTTCGTAGTAGCCTATCATCATAATAATTATATATACATATATATATAGTTAATTATTATATGTAGTTATAATTATTACATATAGTTAATTATTATATATAGTTAATTATTATATATAGTTAATTATTATTATATAGTTAATTATTATTATATAGTTAATTATCATTATTCAATTCTCGGACCTGTTTTAATTGTCCATGTTTTTTCGATAATAACATAATATATTCATTCAACAGTTTCCAATCTCCATATTGATGACATAATTTCACAATATGAACTAATGTACGAGTTGAAGAAGCAAGATCTGCTGCCTAAATAATAATTATAAAAATATTATTCACCATTAAATTAACAACGAAAATTGGTTAATTATTTAATTTATTCACACACCTGACGAGTTTGCTTTTCAAGTGCCAATAACTGTTCTAAAGCTTGATCTAAACCTCCACGCTGTAAAACACATATATATAAATCAATAATTTCTTTATGTTTCCAAAAAAATTATTTCCAAAGACTAAATGACGTAATGAATGTATATTTTTTAAAGTACTTTAGCAAGTTCTTCGGTCTCTGGTAACTGTACATCAACAGTCGCTGTAAAATCTATCTCGGGTTTTTCTAATTTTCCGTCAGACATGATATCGAATTCGATCAAAAGACGAAAATTAGATTTTACTACATAGAATCCAACCAATTATGTTTACGTCACGTTCATAAATATTTTTATCAAAAAATTTATTTATTTATTTTAATTTATTTATTTCATTTCTTTAAATTAATTAATTCATAAATAAATATATATATATATATATATATATATATTTAGTAATTGTATTAATTTTTCATAACAACTCAGAAGGAAAAAAAATAATTAAAAATTAAAAATTGAAAAAATTAAAAATTAAATTTAAATTTAAATTTAAAAATTTAACAAAAAGAAATTTTAACTCTTGAGTATATTTATTATGTATATCACGGATTACAACAATTACAATAATGATTCCGATACTTCTTCGCGCTTTTCCGAAGAACATGATCAATTAGACCTTTTAACAACTCGAATTAATAAAAATCTGGAGAAAATTTCGAATCTTCAAGATTCCGGTCTTGAATTATTGATATCAGTTAACCAACGGCACGGCCCAATCAATAAAAGTAGAATACACATTTCGTTATATATATATATATATATATATATATATATTTTTACTTTAATGTCGTGTTTTCACCCGATAATTTTATTATATATTCATTATATTGTTCTTCTGATATGCAATGACCTAATGCAATACTTGGATTATCATGTTTAGGTTTTATTATAGCAATATATCCTTCAGTAAATGGCTAATTATATAGAATTATATAGAATTATAAATTAATTAATAATAATAATAATAGCAAGAAGAAGAAGAAAAATAATCATTTACCTTATTTTGTAATAAATCAAATTCATTATTATTATTATTATTATTATTATCATTATTATTATTATTATTATTATTATTATTACTATTATTATTAAATCTCATATTTATATCAACCAACCAACCAATAACACCAGCCTTTATTTGATATCTTTTTTCTTCTTGCTCTGTAATAATTGTTGTAATTGTACAAATATTAGAAGTAATTGATAAAAGATTTTGTTTTTTCTTATTAATTGTATCTACAGCTTTTGCATTATATTCTATTTTTTTTATTTTTGGTAATTGATTTTGTTGCTGTGGTTGTGGTTGTAGTAAGGGATGGGTGGGTGCTAAACCTATCACACATAATCTTTTAAAAGAAAATAATTAAATTCATTATTATTTATTTAAAGAAAAAATGATTAAATTTTTTATTATTATTATTATTGTTATTATTATTTAAAGAAAATAATTAAATTTATTATTTTTATAATTTATAATTTTATGAAAGGTTATTTACTTATTTGGTGCTTGATAAATATAAAAATCTTCAGTAATTTTTTCATCTAAACGAAAATTCAAGATATATAAAAATAATTCATGATAAAAAAATATGATGAAAAGGATTATGATAAAATATGATAAAATATACTTACTGGTGCCTAACAAATAATATTTAGTATAATATTGATTAAGATATGCGAATTCATCCTTTTTATAATTCTCTATAATATTTTCAAATTCTTTTAAATCGTAATCAGGATTATTGATATTCGTCATTCTTTTTTAGTTCAAAGTTGTTGAGGGAAAGTGTTAATTTTTATAATTTTTTATTCACAGTCACGCCTCTCATAACGTGACGCACAAATAACAAAGTAAGTGCAATAATACGTCATATTTTTAAAAAATAAATACATCAAATTATATTATTAAAAATTATATATTTACATTTCATTTAATAAAACTAACTAGGTATTATGATAAAAAAATTGATAAAAATGGAAAATTAAAAAAAATTTTTTAAAAAAAGTTCAAATTTGAAGTTGAAGTTTATGCTTTATGTTCGGAAATATCCAACACGTAAAGAGCATCAACATATCGCAAAGCATTATCATCTTCTTCAAATGCGAGTAAATAACGATTTAATTGTGATTTCGATTTTGATCTGGATTTTAATTTACTGGGTGGAACTACCACGGATGCTTTATAAAAGCAAGTGGTTTTGGGATATAATGCATATACTAAATGGGATACCGGAAATTCTGGTAATTCTTGCATTTCTTTGAGATGATTATTATTGGTATGATTATGATGATTATTGTTGTTGTTACTGCTATTGATTGGGATTCTAATTATATTCTTAGCTTCAACTTTAAATCGTCTATTAATTTTTTTAAAAATAATTGATTAAGGAATATTTGTAAAGTGTTAAATTCCAATCTCTACTTACTCTCCGGGCCCTTTAGCTTCTTCATCTGCATCTTCCACTTCATATCTTTTTATGTTCATTAAATTTTTCATTAACAAAGTAGATAATAATAATAATAACAATAATAACAATGATAATAGAACATTAATACAATAATAAATATAATTACTTTTTAATATCAGCTCGATAATTAACAATTTTCGCCAAGATCCAATTTTCGTCTGGGTCAAAGGACTTTGGTGCTTTTGCCGCAACCTATAATATATACAAAAATAATAATATTAATAATATTAATAATATAAATCTTAATTAATTATAATTAAGAAATAATTTCTTACGATTGTCCCTTTCTTTATAATATCATCACTGTTTTTTTTTAAAAAATTAATATTGATTTAAAGATTATATATTTTTTTTAAAGAAAAAGAGTGTACACCAGACACGCGCACATATGCACACGCGCGAAAAAATTATATATATACATACACTTTTATCCTTTTAATTTGGTATTTTTCACGTTTTTCATCATTTTTCCCTACTTCGGTAGTTTCATGGTCCCGCTTCCTTGACCACCTTTTATACACATCATCACCTAAACAAAAAAAAAAAAAGAATGTAAAAATTATTATTAAATAAATAAATTAATTATCAAATATTCTAATTTTGAAAAAGAACAAAAAGAAAAAAGAAATTGCATACTTTGTGACATTATTGAAAGTACTCTATCGATATCATTACTAATTTTTTTTCCCAGTCTTAATAAAATTAAAATATAATAAAATATGATATGAATTATTTAATCAAAAAAAAAAAAAGAATGTAAAAATTATTATTAAATAAATAAATTAATTATCAAATATTCTAATTTTGAAAAAGAACAAAAAGAAAAAAGAAATTGCATACTTTGTGACATTATTGAAAGTACTCTATCGATATCATTACTAATTTTTTTTCCCAGTCTTAATAAAATTAAAATATAATAAAATATGATATGAATTATTTAATCAAAAAAAAAAAAATCATGGTTCAAAAATTTTCATTTTTTTCTTACTTAATTGAAGGTTCGATGGCCTTTTCGAGTACAACATTTATTTGATCTCTAACTTCAGGCACGACCCTACATGCTATATATATATATAAATATTTATAAATATTTATAAATATAATAATTATGATAATTATAATTAAGTGTATTAATGAAGTAAGTCAAAAATATATATATATATATATATATATATATATATAACGAAATGTGTATTCTACTTTTATTGATTGGGCCGTGCCGTTGGTTAACTGATATCAATAATTCAAGACCGGAATCTTGAAGATTCGAAATTTTCTCCAGATTTTTATTAATTCGAGTTGTTAAAAGGTCTAATTGATCATGTTCTTCGGAAAAGCGCGAAGAAGTATCGGAATCATTATTGTAATTGTTGTAATCCGTGATATACATAATAAATATACTCAAGAGTTAAAATTTCTTTTTGTTAAATTTTTAAATTTAAATTTAAATTTAATTTTTAATTTTTTCAATTTTTAATTTTTAATTATTTTTTTTCCTTCTGAGTTGTTATGAAAAATTAATACAATTACTAAATATATATATAAAAATAAATAAATAAATAAATATAAATAAATAACACGAAATTGAAAGATCGCGATTTGAGTTCATGTGATTACCCGCGACGTACGCAACACATAGGATCACGCTAACGCTATACGAATACATGTGATTTCTCCAAATTGAAAATTCATGGAATGAGCTAGAGAAAAGGATCAGAAAACATAGGCCTATTCCAAAAATAAAAATCAATTCTTTACATAGAATTCTTGAATTTTAAAAAGAATTTATTTTTAAAAAGTTCAATAGTTATCCGAAGTCTTTTGTTTAGTTAAAATTTTTGATCTACAGCTCGAGTCAGAAACTATTAAATTTAGGTTGTCAAATTTGAATTGTAGATATCACGTGATTTTATGGCCAGCATTACAAGGTAAATTTAACCGAAATTAATTTTTTTTATCATGTCATAACATATTCTACTTGTTTTTTTTTATTAATAATGTAATGTCACAAGCATTAAATTTGATATTTTATTATATAACATTAGTAAATTTTACTTTTTAAAAGAGGTAATTAGGTTTAAGCTATCAGATTACAATTAGACACAATTTAAAATTGAATACAATACAAAATTTGTTGTGATTAGATGTACAATAAAACCTTGTTATTTTTATTTTCCTTCTAGATTTCTCAATGTATATTTTTAGATAATTTCTTTCTACCAACTTTTCTATGTATCACTTGAACGAACCATGAATCAAATCAGGTGATCAATATATTTTCAATATTTACTTACACAGCGCCCTCGACTACACACTATGCTTACTACATCGGGCAAAAAATTCCGAAGTATCTTCATGTCAATTCATATTATTCTCATATTAAGTTATTTTATATCATTAAATTCCCAATTTAGATTGATTGGTAATTCATAGATGAATTTCTCGTCAGATAAAGCCTTTTCCGTGTATCGTAATTTATTTATTGTTCTTTTTCTGTGTTAACAAAGATATTCTTAAAATAAACTGATTAAAATTAAATATTAAAATAGAAATTTAAAATATAAATAAAAATATAAAAAAATTAAAATATAAATAGACGGTGATATCCTTTTAAATTTAATTTAATTTGATTCTATCCATTATAAGTAAAATCTTTTGAACTATTAAAAAAAAAAATAGATAAAATGGCTAGAACAAATGAAGCACAAATAGAATTAAAAATAAATTGCACACAATTAACAACCTTGGATTTTTTAACAAGGAGTAATCCTCGAGTATATTTATTAATTAAAGACCAAAGAACACAAAAATGGACAACAACAACATGTTCTACCGAAGTAATTATGGGTGAATCAAATCCTGAATTTTTTAAAAGTTTGTTAGTAGATTATCACTTTGAAGAATTACAAGAATTGAGGTAATTTTATATAACTTTTGTATATTAATATATATGTGCATACATAATTACATATTAATTATATGCATAATTTACATATTAATATATAATAATTAGATTTATAGTAGTTCATGTAAATAGACCAACTCAAAAAGATTGGAGACAACAAGAATTTATTGGACAATTTGATTATGATCTTGGATCTTTAAGTACATTATATTATATTATTATTATATAATATTATTCATTCCATATATTTTTTTTTATGTTATTAATTAATTCATTAACAATAAATAATAGTGGGAGGTCAAGAAAGAAAAGTTAAAGGAAAGTTATATAATCCAAGAAATCCAACAAAGGATTGTGGATTCATCACAATTTCGGGCGAAGAATTTTCTCGATCCAAAAAAATTGTCAGATTACGACTTCAAGTTAATCAAATAGAAATCAAGGGATTATTTAGAAGGAAACCAGATTTATATTTTAGAATGAGTCGGTCTAATGAGGATGGTACATATTCACCAGTTTATGTATCTGATTCTATCGTTTCCGAAGATCCACCTTGGCCAGAATTCGAAAGTATGCATTTATCATATACATATATATATATATATATATTGTCGAGTATAAAGAGTATAGAGTGAGAGAGAAGAATAAATTGAATTAATATTTATATATATGTGTATATATATATTTTTTTTTATTTCCAGTTCCAGAAAATACATTATGCAATGGAGATGAACATAGAGCATTAGTTATCGAAGTGAAAAATAAAAGGAGAGCTGGTAAGTTAATATTATAATTTATTAATTAATTATCAATATTATCAATTATCAATTAAAATAATTAAATTATTAAATATTAATATAGCACAACCGATAATTGGAAGTTGTACATTTTCACTTAATGAACTGCTNCGACTTCAAGTTAATCAAATAGAAATCAAGGGATTATTTAGAAGGAAACCAGATTTATATTTTAGAATGAGTCGGTCTAATGAGGATGGTACATATTCACCAGTTTATGTATCTGATTCTATCGTTTCCGAAGATCCACCTTGGCCAGAATTCGAAAGTATGCATTTATCATATACATATATATATATATATATATTGTCGAGTATAAAGAGTATAGAGTGAGAGAGAAGAATAAATTGAATTAATATTTATATATATGTGTATATATATATTTTTTTTTATTTCCAGTTCCAGAAAATACATTATGCAATGGAGATGAACATAGAGCATTAGTTATCGAAGTGAAAAATAAAAGGAGAGCTGGTAAGTTAATATTATAATTTATTAATTAATTATCAATATTATCAATTATCAATTAAAATAATTAAATTATTAAATATTAATATAGCACAACCGATAATTGGAAGTTGTACATTTTCACTTAATGAACTGCTTAATGGTCGTACAAAATACCAACTTCGACCACCAGCAACAACAAAAGTTAACAGTAGAGCATCTTTACCATCTTTACATTTCACTGTTTCTATAGATGAACCACCTACCTTCTTAGATTATATAGCTGGTGGTATAGAAATTAATTTAGTGGTGGCAATTGATTTTACTTCTTCAAATGGTAATCATAGAAATCCTAATAGTTTACATTATAGTAATCAAAATTCAGAAAATTCTTATCAGAAAGCTATTTCTAGTGTGGGAAAAATGTAATTATATATTTAATTACATATTTATAATATTTAATATTTAATATTTAATATTTAGTATTTATATTTATATTTATATTTATATATTAAAAATTGTGTAGATTGGAAGCATATGATTATGATAAAAAGTACCCTGTAAGTTTAAATTAACAATAATTTATTAATTACATTAGATATTATATTAGATATTAACTTTTTATATTATTTTAATAGGTTTATGGATTTGGTGCTAAATTTAATGGAGTACTATCACATGTTCATCCACTGAACAATGATTATGAAAATGTATTTAATTATTAAATTATTAATTATCTATTAATCATTTATTATTAATTATCTATTATTAATTATTATCTATTAATCATTTATTATTATTTATTATCTTATCTATTATTTTATATAGCCTGAAGTTACAGGTATTGATGGAATATTAGCTGCATATTCACAAACAATGAATTCTGTTGAATTATTTGGACCTACCAATTTTTCTCCTGTATGTTGTTTCATTATTCCTTATGAATTTTGATTAAAATCATTCATTATATCAATATTTTATTTATATATTATATATTTATATTATTTATGTTATATTATATATTTATATTATTTATGTTATATTATTTAATAATAACAGATAATAAATCAGACTGCCTCAAAAATTAGGTCAGAATTGGATTATGGAAATGATAAGGCTTATTATATATTATTAATAATTACAGGTAATTTAAATCTTTAATTCTTTTAATCTTTAATTATTGAATATTTTATTAAAATAAATTCATTAAAAATATTTTATATATATATTAAAAAATAGATGGAGTAATCACAGGTAATTATAATATTTATTATTAACCATATACATATATAAATTATTATTAATATGAAATGAATTGTTATTAATAATCTCATTTATTTTAGATATGGAATTAACAGTAAGAGCAATAATCAACGCAAGTTCATTACCTCTATCAATAGTTATTGTCGGTGTAGGAAATGCTGATTTTACCAAGATGCATATATTGGATGCTGATGATGTACCTTTAACTGTATGTTATGATTTTGCAATTTATTTAAATATAAATATCTATACTAATATCCATATTTATATTTATATAAATATAAATATCTATATTAATATCTATCCACCTATATTCTAAATATATTTTTATTCTAGGATGGTGATACTCAAATGGAAAGTGATATCGTACAATTTGTGGCCATGAAAGATTTTGAAACGGAATATTCAAAATATTTATTACCTAAAGCAGTTTTAGAAGAAATTCCTGAACAATTTTTAGGTTATATGAGAAGAAAAGGGATATTACCTTCTTCTCCTGTTAATAATGAAATTATTCCTCCCGAATATTATAATTGAAATATTATTATTAATAACAAGTACTAAATAATTCTATTCTTTATATTGTATTATTTTTGTTAATATTTTCTTTATCTATTATAATATATTTATAATCATCATTAATTATTACTATCATCATTATTCATTACTATCTTATTATTATTATTATCATCACATCATTATTCATTACTATCTTATCATCATCATTATTCATTACTATCTTATTATCATCATCATTATTATTATTATTATTATTATTATATTATATGATCTAGCAAATTGTGTGTTTCGAAATTCTTGTGACAAAAAAGAAAATAGAAACACGAAAAGTAATAAAAACGATAAAACTTATCTGTTTAAGTGCATTATAAAATCGAAGCTTGGAAAATCTAAAAATTATTTTTTTCGGATATAATATCCAATTAAATATATTTAAAGCGAAACAAATATGGCTGATAAAAAAATTCTAGCAAGGTATTCAACCTATAAATGATTATTTTGAATGAGCATATCGACACTGCAATTACATAACTATTATAATCACTCACACGGAAAATTTTTAATTACCATACCATAAAAGGTTCATGTCCTTCCCGTTAAACCAACCATGCCGAATTTAAGAAAAAAAAATTAAATTTCGAGTATCCAAAATTTTTAAAAGAAAAAAAAAGTTTAATTCTTTTTTTATTTTCAGAGTCATATCATACTAAAACATTCCATTCACCAAAGACCAAGGCAAGCCTACTATAACCGAACCGCAAGCGAACATATTACAACTGAAACTGCAATAAACCTATAAAAACTGAAACTGCAATTATATCTGCAAGCGAATCTATTATAATCAAAACTGCATCTTCAAGTGGGCCCAATATAACTGGAACTGAAAACAATCCTGATTTCTCAGCTAGCAAAATCAACCAAGAATCACCTACAAATATGATCACTTCAGGAGACATTTCAATCACAAGGAAACTTCGTGACACTTTATCCGTCACAATGTCTCCACTTGAAACTGTAGAGTCCCTTCGTGTGTATGAGAGAGAGCCGGGCGAAGCGCAGAAGTTTTTAGGTATAACTTAAAATTTTTCACATGAGTTTATTCTTTTTTTGTTTACTTAATCAACACCTTTGCAGATCGTATAGGACATAACTTAAGGTGGCCTGCTTCAATGCCCAATTTCATGAGGTCATGTCTTCTCGGTTTTCACAGATGATGATAATGCTATGGAAGTTGTCATAGACCAAGAAAGCGTATTCAATTTCATAACCGCCTTGACGAGGGCATATTTGACATGAGAAAGAATGGGTACTCGTGAATAAATAGAAGGTAGTGAAATATGATTCAATAAGGTACACAAATTTGCAATTGTTAACGAAATGATCAATTCGTGAAGATCATTTTTTTCGTCGAGTTGTTCCAGCAAAGGCAGTTCATGCTCAGTATTCCAATGATAAATTTATAATTTCGATTCGAGATAATAATGGTTGAAGCGATTGGATTGAAACTATCACGCTTCGAGTTTAAGAAAGAAAATCCGGAAATCAGGTAGATTCCTCTTTAATTGGAAATGAGACAGTGCACCAGCGTAAAGGAGAACTTTCATTTCAGAATTCTCGACATGAGTTGTTTTCAACAACATTTTTAAACGACCTATCGCCGTAAAATGTAATAGTTGTACATGCAGTTGTTTGAACTAATTCAAATTATTTCATTAAAGTAAAATTCCATCCGAAAGAATAAGTAATTAAAATTAGCCTAAAAAAATTAGCGTTGTTTAGTTAATAATATGATTTTTTTCCTAACGTACATCTTATCTTATATATGTAAGAAAATATCTTGGCACATGCTTTTGCTTATTCATTCTTTAAGCATAAATTTATGTCAATAGCGAAAGTACTTAATCAAATCGCTTCTTTATACGAATGAATCATTGGAATTTATACAAAGATAATGATTGTGAAATGCTTATTACAATTTTAAAAGAAATAGCTACAGAAATTGTTGAAGAAATAATATTTTATAAGAATAATTCTTTAAAATAAACATTTGGATTTATTACAATAAAATATTGACCACACGACTAATTAAAGGTTTAAATTTAAGATATATATATAGCATTTTCAAAAAAAAAATAACATATTTCTAATTATGGTATAACTAATAATTTGTCATAATTATACTTTGAGAGATAATTTCTTATTAAGCCAAATCAGAAAATAAATAAACTTTATTAGACCTGTAAAGTTATTCTATAACAAGACTATCTCTAATTAGGGAATGTTTTGATATTCACTGAGTGCCCAATCAAAAGAATCTGAGATCAGTATTTAGGACATTTTCTCTGAAGATTTAGATAAATAACTAATAATATCATTTTGTTCTGCCAAAAAATTTCAGAAACTATTGAAATTTCAAATTTAATTTTGTGGTTGTAGCTTATTAAACTTATTGGAGAGTCTATATAATAAGTTTGCTATACAATCAAGGATCTGAAATTAAGTTATCAAATGCTAATATTAATATGGTTTGAAAATTTTTCCATTTAATATATGATATAGTTTTGATCATTGAGGTACTATTGATTAAATAATAAATCAAATAATTTATTGAATAAATGAATTCAATTCAGATTGGCAATTATATAATTTAAAAAAAAATTGCTGGATTGAAAATATTTCTTCAACTTAAACAATGTGTAAAGGATAATAATTATCAGGTATTGGAGAACACATGTTTGAGGAGCACATGTTAATGTTTTAGAATATAAAGTATCACTTAGAAATCAGTGTTTTTTCCAAAGACTCAGTAAGTTATGCTATACTTATATAAAAAATTGAATCTACTCCTCCATTATGAGATGGAAAATTATTTAAAGAATAATAAATATTTATAAAAATAATATATAATTAATTAAAATACCACTTCATTACTTCTATACATGAAGAAACTCCCATAATAGAAAGAACGTTTGAAATTTTAATTTTTAAAATAAAGTATTATTTTTTTTTATTTTTTATTTTTTTTTTAAACCAACGGAGCCTTGCTCCAGAATGCTTTATTGTATTATTTGTAAATTAGTAATTACATATGAAAACTAATAAAACAAGAAAATGCGAAAATTTGCTTAATATCTCCTCGCCGGACTTAATGATCTTCCCCGTCGTCTACCCAATCTATTTCTAGGTGCACGTTCCCGATCCGTTACCGAAGGCGCTGCGGGTGCTCTTATGAAAGCAAAATCACAATGTAATGTTGAACCAAGAAGTTTTGTACCATTTACGGTTTCAATGGCATTTTTAGCTTCCTTATAAGTTTCATATTCAACAAGTGCATATCCCTGAGAAAACAATAAATGAATAAATATTTAAAAAAAAAAAAATTATGTTCAATTTAAACAATGTCATTGACCGACCTTAACGAAACCAGTTCTTCGATCCAAATTCAAATGAAGATTCTTTATTTCACCAAAATCTGCAAATTTATCAGTTATTTCATCCTCTGTAGATTCTTCATGAAGTCCCACTACCAAAACTATCCATCCTTCAACAGCTATAATAATATTGTCAACAAAAATGAATTATATAACTTATTCCCATATGTATAACTCTCATCCCATAATCCTAATTTGGAATATATCAAATGAATATTTACATCTTTGGGCGCGTCCTGCGGCAGCATCTTCTTCAGTAATAGATTCAAATTGATCATATTTTTCGCCTGATCTAACTCCATCCCTGGATTCTTCTTTATTTAAATGCAATTGAAAATCAATCGACGATCGGAGTTATTGGACTTGTAAAAATTTCTTGAATGTAATTTAATTACCTTTTGATTCACTTCTAAAACCGCGACCTTTACGCTTAACTGCTAAAGGTCTCGTGTCTTTACATTTCAAATATTGCGAAATTACAAAAAAAAAGTTAAAGATCGATCCTTAATTAGACTTTAATAGAGTATTGGTTATGAAACTAATCGCGAAATACCTTCGTCGACAATCATAGTATCATCTTCATCGACACCAGTATTTATGTCAATATCATAACTTTCCGTCATTTTTTTCAATTATTCCAGAGGGTAAAAAACAATAGTTGTTGGTGAAGAGTGTACTTTAACTCAATTCACGTGAGTTCCACAGATCATAAAAAAATATATAAAGCGCCTGGTGTAAATTTTAGCTCAAAAAAAAAATGGACGAAATCTCCCAGGAAATTGTAGGTGATATCGGTAATTCAAACGTTTTTGGTGAGATTATTGCAAACGAATCAAATAAGTCTGAACAACCAGAATATGAAAAATATGAAAGAAATTTAGGTGGCACAGCGGAGTCACTTCCAGAACCTGTTATTCAGCAAGGTGAAATAAATTTTCAGGAAGATACACCTCTGTATAATGATAATGCGTCTTCCACAAAATCACATGATATTCCCACAGAGGAACAATCAGATCGACATAATGATAATGAGTCTTCGAATGTTCCTTTAACTTTTCAGCATGAAACGACAAAAACGGATGATATGTTGACGGAGGAACAATCTGATCAACAAGAAACGCCTTTGCATAATGATAATAAGTCTTCGGCGGAAACACATGATATTTTGGTAGATGAACAGTCAGATGAATCCGAACAATTCGAAGACAGTATGGAGTTTGATAATAGTGAACAAGACGATCAGATGTTATTAGTAGATGGAGAGGAAGATAGTGATTATATGGTTTCTTCAATAAATACAAACTCTGGATCTGAAAATTCATTAAATATGCGTGATGTGGCAATAATTACAGCGGATGATGTTTATACCCCACCATCACCTTCGCAAGATTCAATGAACAGTAGTATAGAATCGCTACCAGTTGGAGATGTTTCGGGTTCCTATGTAATTCCCGATATTTCTCAATCCTCCCCAGAAAGTTCATTCCAAGAGGAAAGTTTATCTCATGAGGAAAGTTCATCTCATGAAGAAAGTTCGCCTCATGAGGAAAGAAGAACTGAAATTAACATAACGTCTTCACCTGGTGATGACTCTCAATTGCAAATTCTTTCATCTGATGAAAGGAGAGACGAAATTACTATAACATCTTCACCTGATGAAAAGAGAGACGAAATTACTATAACATCTTCACCTGAGGAAAGGAGAGACGAAATTACTATAACATCACCTGAGGAAAAGAGAGACGAAATTACGATAACATCTTCACCTGAGGAAAAGAGAGACGAAATTACTATAATATCTTCATCTGAGGAAAGGAGAAATGAAATTACTGTAGCATCACCCGATAATAACTCTCGATCGCGGGGTCTTGCACCTTTAATAATCAATAATGAAATTGAGGATGAAGGCTTGGATAGGGTTCATCTAACACCTATTCTATCGCGTGCACTTTCTGTAGATGAACCTTCAAGTCCTACAATTTCTTCAATTTCCAATAATTCTGTACGAGCACCACTTTTACATCCAAATATATCAGAAATCTTATTTGGACATCCTCAAATTAATACTGTTAATTTTCAAAGACAAAATTTGAGTGCACGTGGGATGGCACTTGCTATTATGCATCAACATATGTTGGTACCATTTATTCATGGATTTAGTTGGGCATTTGGAATACATATTTATCGATATTTGAGAAATGGATTTTCGATGAGAGAGTTATTCCGTTCTTTATTTGCAGGAATAACGGGAACAAGAAGCAATTCATCAACATAAAAAAAAAAGATGTAAATAATGTTAATATTTTATATTATTGTATAATTACATTACATCAAACTTTAATCGTAGAAGAAATTTATCATTAAAAAAATGAGTTTCACTATTTATTTGTATTTATTTATATTTATACGTGCGTCTAAAGTAAAAATTTCAAGAATATTTTTAGAATCATGTGAAATTCTATATAATTGTATAATTGTATAATTTGTAATAATTGAGTAAAAAAAGTAAATGCAGCAATTCACGTTTCCGCATTTTAGTGACGAAATTGATTTGTAAATATTATTTCATTATTGCCAATGTCTTCAATTTCTTTACTTGTTCTAAACTAAACTATTACACGTAATTTCTTTCACAGAACGCAACGATGCGAAATTCTTTCTTCTTCGTTACAAAGTTTCATTTGTTCTACTAAAGACCTTGATACAAATAAACAAATTGCAAATATAATATTATTTGAAGCTTGGCAACAAAATTGGACTGAATTCGGTATTTATTTTTTTTGTAAACAGGTGTTTGCATATAAGTAATGCATTAATTTTGCGCGAAACTAATATAATATATGACTGAATTAGATTATGAGTATAGTTTTTCCACGCCTCAATTGACAACAGGGCTTTATTTACAATTGGTTCACGTTCTAGGCCTTGAAAAAGAATTTGTTAAAACATTATATATGGTCCCGCGACAGGTAGATAAATATAGTAGATCAAACCATATTTAACATACTTAGTATTCAAAAATTACATAATATTGATTAATCTGTTTCTGTCTTTTATGTCTTTGAGAGGTGGTTTCGACGATCGTTCGCGAAATAATTGGCTGCGATTCACCGTTCTGTTTAAGAGTTGTGTATGATCCTGCATTGTTTGTGTCAATTAGTCTCGATGTTAGTCAAAGAAAAGAATTGATTTCTCAACTGAAACGTTTGGTGATTGAAAACGCGTCTTCGATCACAGGTATATCATTTTCAATATTAAAAATTGACATCTTTTACTTTATTATATATATTATATTATATTGTCAATCTTACTCAACATTAGAATTATTTAATTATTTTAGACGAAAATCACGCGATTGCATTAATTCGTTCAACGGCTAATCACATTGAAAATTACTTGCAATCCATAAAAATTGAATACATTGTTAATGAAGATATTCAATCGCGTAATACTAGAAGTGATGCGAATGTGGATTATATGTATTCTTCCCCTCTTTATCTTGAGAGATCTCCTCGCCGAAAGATGATAATTTCAAATAAAGCAAAATTTTCAAAGTACGTGCTTTAAAATGTACTTTTAATCACATTATAATAGTTTACTCGATTTTAATTATTCTTGATTTCTTTGATTACTAGCCTTATTGAAGATTTGCAAATCAGTAGTCATCTTAAGATAGAGGATAAAGAATATTTTATGGATTTGTTAACTATTTTCGATCATCTTTCCTTTGTTGCATGGTCGGAACAAGAACACATAAATAATTTCAAGATTTCAAAAGAGTTCATTATTCGCAAGATTGTTCTTAAACTAAAAGATTCAGGCAAATATGAATACATAGTTATTAATATATTTGTTATTACTAATTTAAATATTCATAATTTGTTCATATATTATTATATATTATTATTGTCATATCTTATTTTAAATAGAAATTTTCAACGAAATAATAGCCATATATAATGTTTCTAAAATCGATGATAATGACCCTATTTCGAATTTATTGAGATTTGCAAATGATATAATTCTGAAATTGCAACAGCCTTCTAATTTAACGGTAAAATTTATTATTATTATTGTTTTTTAATTGAATTTTAATTAACCAATTTCAATTAAATTTTTATCAACCAATTTCAATTAATGTAGTCACGATTAGAGCGTATATCGAAACGGTATGTAGAGTAATTTATATGAATATTATATTTATTGAAATTATTAATTTTTTTTTTAAATTTATTATTATGATATAGCTTACAAGAAGATAAAATTGGATACTTAAAGGTTATAAATCGAATTAAAGCCCGTGAGACATTGGGTTCTATAGAATTTTCTAACGCAGACAATAACCAATTGTTAAACAAACATGAAGAATCTTTCGTTATAATATGTCGCACTGTTCGTCAAAATCTCAACTACGACGCTTCATTTGCTCTTCGAAGTTTCAATTCTGATATAACTTTCAAAGTGGATTCCTCATCTTCTCGTCCCTCGAGAAAGGATCTTGAAGAATATTGTCAATGGATAAACGAGAGCATAAGCAAGGAACTTATTGGTTACGTATCCCTTTTAAAATTGATGATTCAGTATTTTGATCTTTTTGTGGGGTAAGGATATGCATCTGTTTTTCTTCCCTAAACTTATGCATTGTTCAAACGAAGATTTATTTGATTAATATTGTTTGACATTTTAAAGCACTTCATACAATTTAGAGAAATTATCGACTTTAATTCTGGAAAATGGTCTACATATTGAATTGTATCAAAGTGTCAAAAGAATAATCAAGATAGTCCTTCAACAGGATCGTCTGCAAGTGGCTAAAGTTAATATCTAATATTACGTTGATTTTATATTAAATATCATATTAATACATTTATCTTATAAAATGTAATTATATTTGTAAATTCATTTAAAATATTAAAAGGTCGTTATTGAATTGTTAATTAAAACTTTCTCTGAAACGCCTCCACAAACGAGATTGATATTTCGAGATTATATACTTTCTGATAGGTCATTATTGGAATATAAATATAATATGAGATAATTAACAATCATTCTTTGATCCTATTTATATTAAATTCATTTTTTTTATCCCTCAAAAGGCCTTCAAATATGTCAATAACTTCTCCAACTTTTGATTCTTGGGATATTTGGCCATTTGGTCTTGAACAAAGAGTTACTGTAATGTGCAATCAATTGGTTTCCTCTGAATTTAAGAAAGATAAATCAGTGGACCATAATGATGCTATACAGCCACAAATAATGGACTCTTTAATATTGGTATTTATATTCTAGCCAATCTTTTTGAATCTTTATTAGATTTGTGATTTACCATTATTATTTTTTTAGTCATCATTAGTATCTCCCTACTACTTATTGCATAGGTTAATCTGGGAAGTCATCCAGCATAAAGGACAAGGATTAATGATTCATAAAATTTTATCCAAGATTAAGTCTATATGTTGGATTCGTGCGACTTCTAAATCTCCCGCTCTATTTATTATGGTGCTTGAAGAGATACTGACCAAATATGACGAGGGTTCAGTCACGCTTACACCCCAAGAAAATAAAAATTTGATTTATTTTATTTCACTTTCAATGACGGTAAATTTGGCATTATTTAATTCATCATGACTTCTTGATTATACTTCATTTTTAATAATAATAATATTAATAATAATAATAATGAATTCTTTTATATAGGGCAATATTATTAAACAACCCATCAAATTAACATCATCTGAAATTGGTGAATGGGGCAATTCTAATATCCTTCTCGATATCAGAGAATACATCACTTACTGCATTGTACCTTATTTGCAGAACTCTTCTAACAATAATCGAGGAAGCACTTTAAAGTTGTCACTCTCCACATTGAGTGCACTATTTCTTCCCGGTGAATCAACGATGGTTTTAACCGATCAGCATTGGTTTTTGAAGTCAAAGCCTTTCTCGCTATTACACAACATCACACTATTATATGATCAACGCAAAAATGGATATATATCAATTACAAGTTTTGGTCTTGTTTACGCTTTACTTAAAGAATTTATAAGATTATTAACAGAATATATTGAGTCTTTTCATGAAAATTTGGAACGTGATGGTAAGCTATGTTAACTTCTTACTATATATCTGGGTTACGAACGATAAAAGGGAAATACTTAGATTTTCATTTTCACGAACAACAGAAATTCGTAAATCCATTGCTGGCAAGATTTTTGATTTTTATAAAAAATCTTTAGAATATAGTAAGTTCATCTAGTTTTAAATTGATAATTATCATTCATTCTATCAGATTTATCGGAATATAACGAGTTAAAAGTTTTTTACCTTTAAAGAATGGACCACTCAACTTTTTTTGAGACCATTTACCCAAATTTGTGCAAATATTTTCGGATTTAATGTTGGGCGACCATACATACCTTCTTCCCTTTTTTCATTTTGTGGAATATCCGAACAAGAATTTTCTAAGATCGAAGATGCCAAAGTCTTGGTATCCGGTAAAGCCACAATAACAATAATGAATCAAGTGAATTTATTCTTAGAAGCTTGTAAATTGTCTATTGATTGGTGTCATAAATTTAGTAAGGTATGGCGTTTTACTTATTTGTTATTCATTCGAATTCGTCTAAAGATTGATTTTTTATCTTTATACAATTAATAGATGTTGAATGATGCAGAATCAATATCAAAACCAAATTTACGTAATATATTTCGATCATCTGCTCCATGTTCATTTTGTACAGTACTTTCTGATAGTGTTAAAGAAGAATCCGAGATTTTATTGAATGTTTTAATAAGGAATTTGGTCTCCCATGGAATTTTATCTGGTGCCGAGTTATTGGCAATTGACGAGGAATATAACGATATAGATTCACTGGTCGTTTCGGAACTAGATATTGATGGTTAGTGGTATATTTATTCTTCCAAGTTGGAGATGTATGGATTACTTATGTATGTATATGTTTTCTTTTGATAGAGCGAATGTTGCTATGTTGCGCAAGATATTCTTTAATAAATATATTGTCTGCATTGCGATCGTTATTAATCAAAGCAAGCGAAAAAAAAGGGATTCACGAAGAGCCAGAATTTACGATTGAAGAAGAGGATGATTTCAACTATATGTCCAATCAATCTATAAATGACGTGAACATTGTACAAAATATTATTCATGTCACAAAGGTAAATTCTCTTAAACAATTGTATTTTATAATAGAATATCATTATATTTATTAAATATTGTTTATTTATCGATGTAAAAAAGAATTGCTTCGTAACAAAAACGGTCACCTTAAATCATTTGGTCTTGTTATTTTATACGATAACACAAACACTTGAGATTTTATCAAATTATCAAAAACTCGAAGAAAATGTATACATTTTTTTGTTAACCATTGTTGAGATGATTGATAAAAAGTTCACCGGTGACACATCTAAAGATGAGAAATCGTTTTCTTTAACGGATACTGATAAGTCATCAACTTCGAAATCGACTAATAAAAAGAAACGTAAAAAGAAAAAAGGGAATCAACAAGCGAAGACGTCGGAAATACCGGAGAATAAGCCTCGGGAATTTTCAGAATGGCAACAAAAACTTATTTTTAATGGAATCGATAAAATTAAAAAACAAAATGGGTGGCGGGATACTGTAAAACAGGGTTTGAAATTCTGAAAAAAATTAAATAAGCCAAGTTTTGCAACTTTTTTTTCAAAGTTAAACATTCAAATTTTTCAAATAAAATCTTTATTTTAAAATCCAAATATATACATAAGCCTTTCATCTTTCGCTATTTCCAAGTATAAATACTTTCATTTTAATTATTTTAATTCATAAAGTGATCCTGTACATTGTAAGTTAGTATATGCACTGTTATCCTTCTGATTTGCAAAAAGGTACATGAATAGGAATTCTGATTTTTGTTCATTGGACCAGTGTCAGTTTGCAAGGCTTGAGAGGACTTGCAAATTTTAGGTAGGCTCATAAGTAATATGGGCTTGTGAGCTTTAAATTTCCGGTGGTAATCAATTTTTTATTAATCACTTTCATATCACTTTTTTGATAATTTTTGTCAATAATGAAGAATAACACTGGAGGTAAGAATAAATAATGAAAATTTAAAGAATTATCTAAATATTTACATAATATTTTTCTTTTTTTAAAAAATATATTCACACTTGAATAAATTTAAATTCATTATATCAATATCGATATATTAATTAATATAAAAGATGGCAGTTAAATTGATCCCTAAAGGAGTGGGATCTTCTAAGTTGACTGAAATTAAAAGAGAAATTAGTTTTACAAGTATTTAAACTTTTCTATTATTGTTATATAATCATATAATTAATATAATTATATTAATTGTATTTATTAAATTAATATATATAGAATGTACAACATCCTAGTATTATTAAGTTAGATAATCATATAATATAATAATAGTCCTTGAGTATATTCCAGGTAATTATAATTAAAAACATTTAAGTATTTAATCAATTTAATTAATATAAATTATATTTTCAATTTTTTCAAGTGGTGGGCTTTTCAATTATGTCAATAGAAAGTACCACTTGGATAAAATAAAAGTTTATAGCAGCTTATTCAAGGAGTTGATTATTTATATCAAATGAATATTGTACATCTAACATTTGTTAATGTAAGTAATTTATTTATTTTCTTTATTTTTGAAAAAAAAATTGTTAATGAAATTGCAAACAAGACAATTTTAGAAGCAATTTATCTAAGCAATGACATATTGAAAGAAATTACTGCAAACTACATTATAAAAAAATATCTAAAAACAAATGCTTAACATTTTATTATGATTTAAATATTCAAAAAAAGTAAATTTTACTGAATTACATTATAATTTTAAATATCTCAATAATTAATAAAAGATTTTGAATTATTTACAGTTATTGAAAAGGCATTGATCAAGAAGGACTATATTTACACAAATTAAAAAATCAATATTTGTGGTATTTAGAAATCTTTTACAAATAAACATGAAAGTATCTCCAAGTGAAATTAAAACTTGGAAAGAATTACGTGTAGTAAAAGAATGTTACGATAAACTTCATACAAATATGTCAGATGAAACCATAACCTGGTGTGGAAAGATCATTCACGAAACGTGACTAGATGTGAAAAAAATTTCTAACAAACAGATAACTTTTACTGTAGCAGTGTGTGAAAGTTTTTTAAACCCAAATAATGAAGTACTAAAAAATAATAGTAAATTTTTAAGTAAAAGAATACAAAAAAATAAAGTTAGTATCAAAAATATTCAGAATTTTGTTATTTTAATATACTAATAATATATATAATTTATATTAATAGAAAAAAAAGAAAAAGGTGAAAATTTTGATTTAAAGTTTAGCAAAAAATCCACTAGTCAAATGGAAAAAAATAGGACAGTTTTATTATAAATAGAATTCTAATTAATGGTTAAATTTGTTAAGATTTATTAAATATAGGTAATTGATTTATGAATAGAAATTTTTAATTTATAAATTTTCACAAATAGGATGTTCAATTTATGCATATTTGTATTATTAATAGAATTTCAATTTTTGTTCATTTGATCAGTAATCAGATAAGGATAAAAAGGAAGAAGAGGAAAGAAGAGATATAAAAAGATAAGAAAGAGGAAAAGAAAGAAAAAAAAATGAAATAAGGAAAGAAAAGAGAAAAAAAAATGAGAAAAAGGAGAGGAAAGAAAAGATAATGAAGTTTTATATAAAGGAGAAAGCATTTCACAAACTTAAATTAATTTTGAAAATATTTTGAAATTTTTTTTATTAATTTTTTATTATAACTTTTGGATTTTTGAGGTATTTTGTCTTTTTGAAATTTATACAAAATTTATTTTATATATGGAAGTAAAAAAAATACCTAGTTATATATATCTTTAAGAAATTTATCTAGATAGTCAAAAAATTTTAGGTTTTAAATAAAATAATTTTGTCTTTTATAAAAAACTATTTCAACTTTTTTGTCAAAATTGCAATTTCGGGACCTCAAAATAATTTAGTGTGCAAGTATAATTATAACATTATAATAATATTATTATACATGTTCCCAAAATTGATTTTGGATTTTTGAAGTATTTCGACTTTTTGAGATTTATGCAGAATCTATTCTATATATGGAAGTAAAAAAAGTACCTAGTTATGTGTATCTTTAATCAAAAAATAAATCTAGGTGGTCAAAAAATTTCGGGTTTTAAATAAAATAATTTCGTCTTCTATAAAAAACTATTTCGACTTTTTTCTCCAAAATACCAGTTTCGGGGCCCCAAAATAATTTTGCGTGCAAGTATAAATATTATATTTTATATAATAATTTATTAGATGAAATTTTTTAATTTTTTATTAGTATTATTATAAGAAATAAAACATTATAAAAGTTTATGAAATTTAAAAAAATAATTTCACAATATTATGAAATATATTTATTAACAAAATATTTATTATTTTTGTTAAAATGAAGTATAAAATGTACAATATTATTTATAGTTTTAATTGAAATTAAATTATATAACTTCACTAATTATAAAAGAAAACAATTATAGAGATAGGAATTTTTTTAAAATTTGAAGTTGTACCATTGAACTAATGCAAAATTCAATAGAGGTTTTTTTTCAATTTCAATTTTTTCCATTAATAAAATTTTACCATAACATAATTCTTTATTTAGTGATACCTGTTATAATTTCAAAAAAGTGTTATAATTTATTTTTTTTTATGTCATAATTAGTTGTAATTGTTTGCAACTTTTGCAAATAATTATGACAGATATCTTTACCTTCATCAGATTGATAATCAGAAGATTCATCAGAATCTATCAAAATTGCTTATTACTAAATTAAGTTTTAGTTTTTAAGTTAACTCCTAAATTAAGGAATGACTTAATAAATTGAGTTCAGATGTGTTCTAACTCAAAAATAGTAATAAATTGATAATAACATCTTGGTGACATAATATTATAATTTATATACTTTGGTAATATTATTCTTGGTGAATAATAACTCTTTTCATTTGTTGAAATTCAGTATTAAAAAATTAGTTTCTTTATTGTCTTTGTGACATTTGTCTTTGTAATATGCAACGTCTGTTCTTTGCAACCCTTATTAAAACCTCTTTCAAATAAAACCACATATTTAAACCCTTCACAGTTGTATTTATTTTACAAATCTTTCAACCATAGCATATTACATATAACTGCTGTGTGATCTTTATACTTAGTTTTTTTCTGCTTTAGTTGTCATTTCCTATTTTTCTTTAAAGGTATAAATAGGCCAATGACATCCTAGATATACTTGCACGCAAAATTATTTTGGGGCCCCGAAATTGCAATTTTGGGGAAAAAGTCAAAATAGTTTTTCATAGAAGACGAAATTATTTTACTTAAAACCTGAAATTTTTTGACCACCCAGATAAATTCTTTGATTAAAGATACATATAACTGGGTACTTTTTTTACTTCCATATATAGAATAGATTCTGCATAAATTTCAAAAAGTCGAAATACCTCAAAAATCCAAAATCAATTTTGGGAACATGTATAATCCTAGATAATAAATTATTATTATTATTATTATTATTATTTAAAAATTTTTTAAAATTAAATAACTTGCTATAATATCATATGGGTGATGAAAAATGAAATGATGGATGATAATGAAATGATGAAAAAAAATAATGAAAATATATAAAACAATAAACAATAAAATATTAAAAATTGAACTTACTTGGATAAATCAGTCCATTTAATTTTCTTTTGTGAAAACTCAAATGGTTTAACAACTTTAATACCCTCATCTGGCACTATTTTATTTTTCATTAATTGCTATTAAATGATTTTCCAAGGGAAAATTACCTTTATTAAATATTATTATTATGTTATTTATAATTATATAACATAAATTATTATATATTAACTTGCCATATGTATAAATTTTAGCATTACTAGTAAAGTGATTTATAAAATTCAAGAGTTCAAATCTGTAATATATTTAGGTTCACCACTATTATATCCATATATAGTATTTGAATAAAAAATAAATAATTAATTATAATTATCTATTTATTATTTTTATTAATCTTCTACCATTTGTTCTTTCATTTAACAACAACACCTCACGATGAAATGTTACATCCATATAAACATCTCTTAAATTTTCATAATCAAGTTTATGTGTAGTAGAAAATGGATACATTGTATAATCATTTTCTAATATTATATTATTATTGTTAAAAAATTTTATTATTAATCACATTTCCATACTAAAAAAATTTTATACCAAAAAACTTATATTAACAGAATTTAATTTATGCATTCATAAAATTCGTTAAACTATGATTTAAAATTTTAAAGAATGGATCTCTATCCGGAAATCTTTCTCTATCACATAATGTAATATGTTTCAAAATATGGCAAGTTCTACAATTACTGGTAGGCGGAGTTGAAAATCCTACACAAAAACATTATTATTATCTTCTTGTGCTATATGTAAATGTTTTGCTCGTGAATGAGTTGTATTGCCGCAAGTTCAAGTTCTGGTACATGTCTCGTCTAATACTCAAATACAATTGGTTTAATAATCATTTTACTGGATAATTGGTTCATTATATATTAATGAAAAGAAGTTTATTTTACTTTATTTTTTTTAATTAGTTTTATTTAACTCATCCTATTATTTGTTTGAAATACTATTTAATTAAAGAATATCGTCTCGAAAATAAAAGTCGCGTCGTAAAACATTATTACGAACATCCGGTAATATATTTCGTTTGATTAAATGTGAATTCATTTTTTTAATATAATAATATGATTGAAATTGTATTAAAGATATAATTATTTGACTTTACTTTTTAATTTTTTAGATTATCACGAAAATAATGTAACCAAACAAATCGACCCAAACCACATCAAAACCGGCAATAGCTCAGTTGGTAGAGCGGGAGACTGTAGTGAGCCTCAAAGCTCAACACTGATATCTCTAGGTCGCTAGTTCAAATCTGGCTTGCCGGATCAAGACAATTCCTTTTATTTATTTTTCTTTTTTGCAAGTTAACAATTGAGATAATGACACGTATTTATAACAAACTGAATTATAATTCCACATCAAAACCGGCAATAGCTCAGTTGGTAGAGCGGGAGACTGTAGTGAGCCTCAAAGCTCAACACTGATATCTCTAGGTCGCTAGTTCAAATCTGGCTTGCCGGATCAAGACAATTCCTTTTATTTTATTTTTGATTTAATTTCTTTTTTGTAATTTAACTAAACAGTTTGATTTGTGGCGACTGCGTCGCTGGAGTAATATGAGATTGATTTTTACTAGATCGATTTACCATTTTTACTATTTTATTATTTTATATTACAATTGTTAAAATATTTATTTATTTAGGTATATATACCAAAATATAAATTTAAAATTTAATACAAATATATCTTTTGATATTAAAAAAATTTGTGGTATTATTACAATTGTTAAAATATTTATTTATTTTGATATTAAAAAATTAATAAAAAATTTGTGGTATCTTAATGTAGCAATAATTATCTAAATATTAAGCATTGGTGGATATTTTTTTTTTTTAATAAAAGTGCTTTGGTTTCTAATCTTTAATACTTTATCATTGATTTGTCTATAATAAATGCACTTTTTTACTTAAATATTTAGCATCTTGCGCGCATATATTTTTTTTCAAATTTCTCAAACAAAGGAGATTTGATAATTTAGTTGCTTGAGGTTCTGGCTTTGATAATTCAAAAATAGATTATAGTGCTTACAAAATAATTCTTTAATTAAGAAGTGGCTATCACCAGGCTGTGTTTGTAAAAAAAACATTGAATGATTCTAGATTGTCATGATAAACTGATAGAATTTTTCCTTCTATTTTTTTTTACTCTATTTCGATTCCTGTTCCTATTTCTATTTCAAATACTTAATAGTTTGTATTAAATTTATATTTTCTAATAAAATTAAAATTATAAATTTATATTTCGATATATATATATATATAAAATGAATAAATGCATGCATGAATACCTTATTTGGTAATTTTTTTAAGAAAGGAATTGCTTATGTGGCACTGCTTTTTGTACCCCAAAACAATTATTTCATTTGTTAAAAATATAAAAAATCAGCCAGATTTGGATATACAAGCCAGTCTTTATTTTTATATGTTAATAAATTATAATTTCACATCAAAACCGGCAATAGCTCAGTTGGTAGAGCGGGAGACTGTAGTGAGCCTCAAAGCTCAACACTGATATCTCTAGGTCGCTAGTTCAAATCTGGCTTGCCGGATCAAGACAATTCCTTTTATTTATTTTTCTTTTTTGCAATTTAACAATTGAGATAATGACACGTATTTATAACAAACTGAATTATAATTCCACATCAAAACCGGCAATAGCTCAGTTGGTAGAGCGGGAGACTGTAGTGAGCCTCAAAGCTCAACACTGATATCTCTAGGTCGCTAGTTCAAATCTGGCTTGCCGGATCAAGACAATTCCTTTTATTTTTTGATTTAATTTCTTTTTTGTAATTTAACTAGACAGTTTGATTTGTGGCGACTGCGTCGCTGGAGTAATATGAGATCGATTTTTACTAGATCGATTTACCATTTTTATTATTTTATTATTTTATATTACAATTGTTAAAATATTTATTTATTTAGGTATATATACCGAAATATAAATTTAAAATTTAATGCAAATATATCTTTTGATATTAAAAAATTTGTGGTATTATTACAATTGTTAAAATGTTTATTTATTTTGATATTAAAAAATTAATAAAAAATTTGTGGTATCTTAATGTAGGAATAATTATCTAAATATTAAGCATTTGTGAATATTTTTATAAATAAAAGGTTTAATTATTATCTTGTAGGGATCTTGAGAGGTAGTGGTTGGGATGCTTTGGCTTCTGATCTTTCTTACTTTTTTTATCATTGATTTGTCTATAATAAATGCACTTTTTTGTCCGGAGCGTAGCGTAGGACACTATAAGGGACAAGTAAAGTGATACCAAAGTTTTGTTTTTGATGCTTTGATTTAAAAATATCAAAAACGTAAATATGCACGGGGTGTCTGTCCGATTTTAGATAATGATTGCTAGATAACAATCACATGTCACAATACTATATAAATTGCTTACGCTCCGGACTTGCATGGTTTTACCATTTCCTAGTTTACTTAAATATTTAGCATCTTGCGCGCATATATTTTTTTCAAATTTCTCAAACAAAGGAGGTTGAGATATTTGATAATTTAGTTGCTTGAAGTTCTGGCTTTGATCATGATTGATAATACAAAAATAGATTATAGTGCTTACAAAATAATTCTTCAATTAAGAAGTGGCTATCATCAGGCTGTGTTTGTAAAAAAAACATTGAATGATTCTAGATTATCATGATAGACTGATAGAATTTTTCCTTCTATTTTTTTACTCCTACTTTTAGTCTATTTCGATTCCTGTTCCTATTTCAATTTCAAATACTTAATAGTTTTAGATATATTTGTATTAAATTATAAATTTATATTTCGATATATATGCTATATAATACATAAATATATATAAAATGAATAAATGCATGAATACCTTATTTGGTAAATTTTTTTAAGAAAGGAAATTGCTAATGTGGCACTGCTTTTTGTACCACAAAACAATTATTTCATTTGTTAAAAATATAAAAAATCGGCCAGATTTGGATATACAAGCCAGTCTTTATTTTTTATATGTTAATAAATTATAATTTCACATCAAAACCGGCAATAGCTCAGTTGGTAGAGCGGGAGACTGTAGTGAGCCTCAAAGCTCAACACTGATATCTCTAGGTCGCTAGTTCAAATCTGGCTTGCCGGATCAAGACAATTCCTTTTGTTTATTTTTCTTTTTTGCAATTCAACAATTGAGATAATGACACGTATTTATAACAAACTGAATTATAATTTCACATCAAAACCGGCAATAGCTCAGTTGGTAGAGCGGGAGACTGTAGTGAGCCTCAAAGCTCAACACTGATATCTCTAGGTCGCTAGTTCAAATCTGGCTTGCCGGATCAAGACAATTCCTTTTGTTTATTTTTCTTTTTTGCAATTCAACAATTGAGATAATGACACGTATTTATAACAAACTGAATTATAATTTCACATCAAAACCGGCAATAGCTCAGTTGGTAGAGCGGGAGACTGTAGTGAGCCACAAAGCTCAACACTGATATCTCTAGGTCGCTAGTTCAAATCTGGCTTGCCGGAACGAGAGAATTCCTTTTGCTTTTATCATTCAAACTTCATTTTAGATCTATAAATCCGAAGTATCAATAAGCCACTGTTCTTCAATATAACTATGATTAGCGAAATAGATATTGATTCTTCTTTTATAATTTAGTCATATTCTCTGATTTACTCTGCTTTTTTTCAGATTCATTTGTTACATTTACATTTGCTTTCACATCTTCACATCTTTACATTTTTGCATTTGCAATTATTTCCTTAATTTCCTAATCTGATTTTACTATGGGTGGAATCTCGATATTAATTTTATGCACTGGTATGTCGAGGAAACATTTATGGTATCATTTTGATGTTAAAGAAAAAAATTAACCCAGGTACCAACACGGTTATGGAAGAGAACTCCAAAAAAAAAATGAGCCTGAGCTCAATTTCTTAATGAATATTCCACATTTCATAAAAATGCAAAAGAAAATGAATTTGAGTACACATGAGTACCATGTAGTTCAAAAGTCTGATTTCCGGAATATTGGAGAATTTGGTACAACACATTCACCAGTGAGAACTTCAAGAGAAATGTGAGCTTGAGTATAAAAGTCATGTTTTTTATTCTTACAGAATATTCTTTCTATGTGATTCAAAAATGAACTCCAACAGAAAAATAAATTCGCGTTTTAAAAAAGCAGGTCATGAATATTTCACTGATTAACTTATTTTAATGTACATTTTTAGATAAATAAGTGTATTAAATATATTAAATATAATAAATATTTCAACAAAAGAAGCAAAAGAAGGGTGATGTGGCGTGACTGATTAATTGAATGTTTTAATTATATAATGCTAAATAATAAAGGTGAAGGTGAAAATACTTTATATCATCTCCAATAAACAAATAATCAATTTGTACTCTTGGAGGTTTCAAATATTAGTTCTTTAATTTGATTTTCAATTTAATTTTTAAAAAAATTAATTATCATCAGCCAATTATTCAAATTATAGTGAGGTTCAAGTTAAAAAATAATTATTAGAAAATCTTATTTTATTTTTAATAAAAATTTGGATTAAAGCAATAAATTACCTTTTGAAATTGTTAATTCATATAAACTAGAATCAAAATCTCTATGTTGTATATAATACTAAATAATATTAATAATTTAATATTTTATTTTATTTTGCATATTCATTAATCTTCTCCTTCTCACTAATATATCAACTATCATTATTTATATATAAAATATTACTGTCTATGTATTGAATTTTTCTATTAAAATATTTGCAATATATATTTAAAAATAGCATACTTTTGAAATCAAGTCATTGGTGATTAATTTTCTCTTAAATACTGCCTTAGATCACCATTTAATTAATTCAAAATAAAGTGAAGTGTTTATCTATTGTGAATTAGGATAGTTAACACACATTGCATGTTTCAATAATATAACATTTGATCAGGATATAATTTTCAAAACAATTTTCCAATTTTTCCAATTATTGCATCTTTCCATTTTGAGTATAAGTTGTGAAACAACCTCCTTTTGTTTATATTTCACCTCACCAAATTAATTATAAGTAATCCATTCAATAATGTTGATTGAAAATATTGAATTAATTTTTTTTACTAAGAATTTCCGAATCTTGACAACATTCACATTTTTTTTCAAATGAATATTTGTCTTTTATGGATTAAATTCAAGTTTTAATTTTTTTTTTTCAAATAAAAAATTCTTTTCAGATTTGTAATATTATCAAAGTCAATAGATAAATATGCATTATTTGTAGATTAAATATTTTTCGTAATATAAATACCTTAATAAGATTAATCTTCATTTATAATATATATTAGCATAGTTACACTTTTAGTCCATCAAATAAATGCATCTCGAAGTAAATTTTTTTATATTCCTCTTTTAAAATTCTCGTAATATACGTATATTTGCTTACTTGCACATTTATATCTCGATCTAGAAAATTACGTTTATTTTTTTTTTAGAGTAATAAAGCATTCACACAAACTGGACTGCTGAAATTGTCACATGATTTCGCCATATGCCAAATATATAATTATAATGTCATCGATAATCATGCCCGCGTGTAACGTTAAGCAAAAATGGCTTAAATTATATTTTTTTAATTTCAAAGGTGAACTTTACAACGAACTATAAAAAATTCAGCAAAATTACCACTTTCTGAAATTCAACTTAATTCAAGAACATTAAAATTATTTCAAAACTCCTAAGACTTTCTTTTATCGATATTATAGTTATTAAATTTATCAAATGCAATCGAATATTGATGATTTTCGACCAGAAAATCCATATGGACCACCTGTTGTACCACCTCAACGAGTAGAGGTTCAATCACAAAGGGGTTATAGAGGGAATCGTGCTCGTCAACAACGTCATTGGAGGAATGGAAATGGAGGTGGTCAACAAAATGGAGCTAGTAATGTTAATAATATGGGTAATAATAATATTAATAATGGTGGAAGGGGAAGAAGAGAATATTACACTAGACGTACCCGTGATAAAAGTAGAGAGGGGTGGGGTCAAAGACAATATAACAGTCGTCAGCCAAGATCTTATAGAGATGGACCATCATATCGTGATGGTTCATCTTACAGAGATGGAAGTATGCATCGTGATCGTAGCAGGGATAGTTGGCAAAGACAGTACAATGACCGTTCATCACGTTCATATCGTGATAATGGTCCGTCAAGACAAACTCGACAGAATCAAGGTGATCGACAACCGCCATGGCATCAAGACAGATATTATCAATATCCTCCACAAAATGGTGTTGCTCAACAAACCAATTGGGCCGCCAATAGTCATGTCGGTGATGGTACTCATAATCCACACACATTGATACCGCCAGGAACTCATGTACAAGGACATGTCACTCAAAATGTTTCTCAACCATTAGCAGGTCAACTTGGACCTCCAGGTATTTCTAACCAACATGGTCTTCAAGGTGCTCACGGTATATTACAAGGTCCACCAGGACATCAAACACCAATTAATCAACCAGTACATATTGGTCATTTGAATCAACATGAGCATGATAGACATCAATCATCACATTTAAGTCAGCCTGGTGCACCCGGAACACATTCAGTAATTCCAACATATGTAGACCAGGCTTACAGTCAGGAACCTGCACCTTTCCAAGGGCAATTACCACCCCAAATACAGCCTTGGGATCAAAATGTGGCTGGTTATCAAGGCCACCATTATCAAACTGATAATTATTATCATCAACATTCATACGAACATTATCCAGCTCAATATTCGTACGATTACAATCAACCATTAGATAATAAGCATACAATGCCACCACAACCTCCACAACCTCCCCAGCCTCCAAATCCTCCGCATTTTGGCCCAATTAATTCTCATAATTCACAAGATAACTCCACGACACAACCAACAAATACTTCAAAATTGACTTCCCCGAATCAAACTTGCCAACTACCTCAACAACCTCCCACCACGTTACCCACACAACTTTCTAATCCTAATCAATCATTAGTGCAACAAACTTCACAAGTACAAGGATCAAATAATAATGCAAATAATAATGCAAATAGTAATGTTCCTCCTGGACTTGCCGCTACACCTCTCCAAGTTAAACCAACTGAATTATATGAAAAATTAGGGCAAGTAGGTGAAGGGACATATGGGTTAGTATCGTTTTTAATATTTCTACTATGAGCACAAGATAATGATTGATTTCTATCAAGTAATAATGTTATATATAATTTTATGTTTATATTTTTTAAATCGCTTTTTCAGTAAAGTTTATAAAGCAAAAAATAGAGAAAATGGTGAGATTGTTGCACTCAAACGGATACGCATGGAGGCAGAAAAAGAAGGAGTATATATCCATCGTTATTTATTGAGTGAATTATGTATATATATTTATATTTTTATTAATAAAATATTTTTTTTTGTAGTTTCCTGTCACGGCATTGAGAGAGATCAAGCTTCTACAAAAACTTAAACACGATCATATTGTTCGTCTAAAAGAAATAATGGTCTACCAAGGTATTTAAAGAGATGCCTGAATAAAATATTATTGATATTATATTGATATTAAAATTATTGTAATCGATGTAATTACGATTTTGATGGAAATTTTACTGAATGACTAATTATTTATAAATTTAATCAGGAGTCGTATATATGGTATTTGAATACATGGACCATGATCTTACCGGCGTTCTTTCAAACCCACAAATAACGTACGAGCCACATCATATTAAATGTCTAATGAAACAACTATTAGAGGGATTGGCTCATCTCCATGAAAATCAAATTTTACACCGTGATATTAAAGGTAGAATTATTAAACATTACATCAAAATTAATTTTATTGTTAATTTTATTATTATTTTATTTTATTAATTGAAAATTTTTTTTAAATTTTTTTTCATGAATTACTCATTACTAGGATCAAATATTTTGTTAAATAATCGTGGGGAACTTAAATTAGCTGATTTCGGGCTTGCCAGACATTTTCAACCTCGAAGAATGCATGAATATACAAATAGGGTCATTACATTATGGTATAGACCTCCAGAGTTATGTTTAGGTGCAACCGAATATGGGCCAGAAGTTGATTTATGGAGTGCTGGGTAATGAACCTATGCATAATTAATTTTTATTGAAAGAAATTTCTTTATTCTCCTTTTTCTCATGGTTTTCCTTTGTTATATATCATGAACAGGTGTATAATGATGGAACTCATTACGAGAAGACCCATATTTCCAGGTTCTGATGAAATAAATCAATTAGAAAAAATATTTGAACTAATGGGAGTTCCTTCAACCCAAGAATGGCCGGAAATAATCAACTTACCCTGGTACTCGGTAATCCACTTCCCTGATGTTTGGAAACACAAATTCAGGGAACAATATTGGAAGTGAGTATTTTTTTTTAAAAAAATTTTTTGTGACAATTATAGTTATTATAAATATTGAATAATAATTGGTTTTCAAAAAGAAACAGTCACTAATAAATATACGTTTTATTGTATTTAGCGTTCTCTCATCAGGTGCTATGGAACTCGTTGAGTCTCTCTTGTCGGTAAACCCTGCACATAGACCTACCGCAAGAGAGGCTTTAAATTTTGCATATTTTACATCTGAAGATCCCAAAGCCTGTTCGCCTATGGAGTAAGTATGATTATTTAATTCTTTTGAGTTTAATTTTTCTTGATTTTATTTAATTTCTTATTAAAATGCAAATTATTATTAAATGATAGGCTTCCCGAAATATTTGGGGATTGGCACGAATATGAATCTAAACATCGAAAAAAAGCCAATCCCTAAATTATTAATATATTTTTTTTTTTTTAAAAAAAAAAAAAAAAAAATTCGAGTTTGGAATTAGTTTAGATTTATTTTTTTAGTGGTATTTCGTTAAAAAAGATAATTATAAATAATAAATAATAAATGCGGCGTAGATACCAGTTAATTATTAAATTTGGATGATGATTTTTTTTTTGGAAGGTTTTAATTTAAACGGTGGTTATATTTTGGCTCAATCACATATTTGATTTATTGAAAGAATTATTAATTATACATTTCTAAGAATTGTATTATAAAAAAGTTTATCAACGGTAAACATTTAAAACAATTTAACAATAAATTCGTGTGTAAATAACATACAAATTGAATATATACAATCCTGATCAAACCTTACATTTCTATGCAGGTCTTTAAGAATTTTCAAGTATTACAACGACCTATAGAGTCCCAGGGGGACAACAAGTGCGAACTCTTGTGAGGCACGAGAAAGTGAATAGATACTATTGGCATCTCATCAGAATGGCATTTTGACAACGGAAGATCCCTAATCCACCTAACTTTTTATAATGATGGGGTGGATACAATAGATCTAATATATCTCAACTTGCCATCCCAAGTGGGCTTGGTAATGCACAGATAAGATGGTTCATCACAAGCTGACTATGATGTTATAGATGTTTTGATAATTAATTGGAACAAGTACTTACCATTTCTAATGTTTTTTAAATTTACAGAATGTATAAATGTACAAATGCACAAATTCTCTGGTGAGGATCTTTTTTAAAATGCAAATTCATCATCTATTCTTCTATTGCAAAATTTAATTAGTTTCATCTGACATAAATTCATTTTTTTTTTTCATTTGATCTGCGATTAGTTTAGGTATCTCATTTGCTTGCCCTTGAGTTTTTCTTAAATGAGTAAGATGAATTTATAGTGTCTCGACCGTTGACAGCTTCTTTTTTTGAAACTCTTGATTTCTCTTTTCTTTCCGTAGTTAAGCTCATCGTATTTCGCCGCAAATATTATAAACGTAAGAGTAAAGTTCTTTTTAAACTGACTCTACATAACAAATCTTAATCATTGTGTGGATAGACAATTGTTGCTTCTACATATTTCCAATTGAGTAGAATCATTTTATGACTTGAACTTTGCTTGAACTCAGAAACATGGCATTAAGTGAAATAAAATAAATAAAAGAGGTTTACTAATAATAGAACAATTTTGTCAAACCCACTTTTTCATTTTAAATATTTCATCATAAATGAAATACTTTAAATGTCTAGATAAAATGTTGATATGATTTTATATTAGAATGTAAAAGGGATAGCTTTAATAAATATTAGTTAATATATTTTTTTTAAAACATTTTACAAGAACACTTGAAATATGCAACCAACCATTACTATAAATAGATAGATATAAACATAAATAATAAATTTATGAGTAAAATAAATTATAATATAAATAGAAAACCCCCTTGACAATAATATTAAATAGATAAAATAAAATAAATAAATAAATAAAATATCTAAATTTATGTTAAAAAATTAATTTTAAATTTGAAACAATGATTAAAAATTTATTCATCAAGTCTTGATTGAATTTGCTGAACCAATTCTTCCAATTCTTCACGCTTTTTTCTTTCTTCCGCCAATTGTGCTTCAAAATGGGTTTTAACCTTGTTGATCTCATCATTGAACCATTTCTTCAATTTGAATTCCACCTCTGTTGATTGATTCGGAACGTTAAACCTTGAGGCGACTGATTTGACTCCTCCAAATGATGGCTTGCTACCTGTTTCAGTGTTTGTGGTAGTAGTAACTACATTCTTTGATTCCGTGGAACCTTGTGATGATAATTCCATTGGTTTCTTGGGGACAGAACGCAATGCCGGCACTCCCCCCCCTGCAAATGGTAATTTAAACATATTAGGTTTCATAGGTTTTATTGGTTTTGATGGTAGCGTTGGCTGATTAGATTTATCTTTGGGTTCCTCTACTTCTTCTTTGTCCTAAATAATTGATTAAAAACAAGCATAATTTAATGATTTTAATAAATTGTGAAAGTATTTTTTTTAAAAAAAATTTACTGACCTTTGCTATTGCTTGTTCTAATAATTCAGTTTGACTTTGAGTTACTGTATTTTTTCCTGGAGGTCTTCTACCTTTAATTGCTGGCCTTGAAACATTTAAACTAGTTAATTTGGGCCCAATTGGAATAGGTGGAAGTTCTGTCTCTTTTTCTTTGATCTCTTTTTCAACTGTTTCTTTAGCAATAACTTCTATTTCTTCTTGTTCTTCTTGTTCTTTAGCATTATCAATAACTTCTATCCCCTCTTTCCTTTCAATATTTTTTTCAACTTCGATATTAATTTCATCCTTCTTTACATGTTTTTCGATTACAGGTACTTCTTTTTCAATTTCTGTAACTTCTTCCTCCGGTTCTTTCGGTTCATGAGTATCGTAATCAATTTTTTCTACATCTTCCGGCTCTTCTGAGTATGAATTAGGGGATTTGACTTTTATTGGTTCCGATTTTTCATTGGTTTTTTCACTAGGAACAATTGAAATGTTTTTATTTGATGTTGGGGATTTTTTTGGTACTGAGGGAGGTTTAGCCGGAGTAAACCCAGGTTTTGGAACCGAAGGTGGCTTCGCTAAAGGAACCGAAGGTGATTTAGGCGCTTCAGTTTTAGTTTCATAATGTGATGGCGGTCTAACTCTAGATGGAGGTACTGGAGGATCTTCAGAATCAACTGGAATATCGGGTAAAACATTCTTTGATGGTCGAGTTCCTAATGGTGGAGGCTTAGAATTGAAAGGAATAGGAGGTTGAGTAGGAGATGTAGGAGATACTAAAGAAGAAGGCCTGTGGCTAGCGTATGCTTCTCCCCCTTCGCTGGAAGTTCGTCTAGGAGTAGGCAAATTAGGCAAATTAGGCAAATTTTCTCCATGATCAGATTGAAGTTCAGAAGAATCTAATGATGATTCATGTAATGATCGTCGGCTGGATGTGAGTTCATAAGTAGAGGATCGTTTAATAGGTGGTGAAAGAATATTAACGCCGTAAGTCGGGCGTCTTGAAAGTGAAGGAGATGGTGATTTGGGTAACGTGGGAGAATCTTCTTCATATCTGCGAGTACGGATTTCTTGGGGACTGGGTTCGTACTCAGGTTCGGGTTCAGACGTTGATTTCGGTTCAATAATAGATTCATTTTTGGACTCAGGATCAGATTCAGGTTCAGACTTAGATTCAGGCTCAGGTTCAGGCGGTTCAGGTTCAGATTTAGGTTCAGGTTCAGGCTCAGGTTCAGGTTCAGATTCAAGTTCAGATTCAAGTTCAGGTTCAGGTTCAGGTTCAGATTCAGGTTCAGGTTCAGGTTCAGGTTCAGATCCAACCTCATCAGGTACATATTTGGGTTCTTGTTCATTGATTTTAGCTTCCGAGATAGCAGATTTAAGATTGACTTCTTCTTCTACCACTTGCTTTGATGGTTCAGTATCTTTTTCTGTAATTAATTCTACATAATTAGAGGGAAACAATCCAACTTCTCCATTTTCATTTCTACCTTTCCACCAATCCGCTTCAGATTTGTCTAAAATTACAACAACTTCTTCTTCTTTAAGAGTAATTTCATCTAATAAAAGAGATTTGATGTAGTTAGATCTCATAACAAAGGATGATTTATGACTGTAATAAAGATTTCATACCATCTCCGTCCGCATCATATTCATAAATAACTTTAGCTTTTAGTTCCGCTTTATAAAAGAAAAGTTGGCTCATTATTTAAAATTCTTTATTATAATGCGAATTCGAATAAGCACTTACCACGTTTTGGTTTCGGAGGTTTCTTTTTCGGTGGCAACGGAGGGGTTACAGAAACAGGTTTAACTACAGAATCTTGATGCTCTCGCGAAATTTCGGACTATATAATTATAAAAATTCAAGTAAATAAGCTACTAGTATCTTTAACTATTTATTCCAAAGACTAAAATACTAAAAAAAAATTAATAAAAAATATTGGCAATAGAAAGAAAAAAAAAAGAAAATCAAAGAAAGAATATCCTCCTTACTTTTATAAGTGAAAAATTCTATGAAGTAAGAATTTAGAACATACCGAAGGTGGTGTAGCTAATTTATTGTCTTTTGATGGTTCAAAATGATCTTCTGAAGAGCTGCGATTTGTCTTTCTTAAGACAGGCTTTTCTTCAGTTTTTTCATCATATTCGCTGGATTCTGATGTATTTTGACTGCGTCTGGTATTTTTTAAAGGGAATCCACCAGAAAACAGACTGCCAAGTCCTCCCGGTTTAACGCCATAATTCATAAGTTTCTTGGATAGTTTTCCTATGGAATTAAAATTAAAAACAAATCACATGGTAAATAAATTAAAATAATTGATATCATTCCAATATTTCTATCTATCTTTATCTAACCTTTTGTATCAGAGCCTTCATTTTCCTCTTCTTCTTCAACAGATTTTTTTTGAACTTCGATTAATTTAACATGCTATTAATTAATGTTAAATATAATTTAGATAATTTTTAATAATTAGGAAAAGTACAAATAAAAAAAATCTCACATTTGCGGGAAACATGCCAATCTTTCCATTCAAATCCCCTTTCCACCATCCTTGATCTTGCTCAAGTACTGTTAACATATCACCTTTATCAAGAGACAATTCTCCAGACTCTCGAGCTTCATAATCATACTCTACTCTTGCCAAACTTGGTTCTAAAAAATTTGATATGCGCAAATAATAAATTATTTTTTTATGTTTCAAGTATATTGAAATTCAACATTTTAATTTTGTACCAAAAGGTTTCTTTGGAATTTCTTCTGATTCTTCGATATTTGATTCTTCGATATTTGATCCTTCGATGTCCGACCCTTCAGATAATTCATTCGGCTGTCCAATGATAAATGAAATATATAATAAGTATAATAAATGAATATATAAAATTATTTAAAATATCAATTGTTCTAGGGAAATAAAACCGTCACAATTGATAAACTAAAAATTTATATAAAAACCTCCACAATATCCATAGTGAGAAATAAATTTAAATTACACTACTGGAAATGATAGAGTTTAAGCTTAATGTTCGTGGGATCATGTGCTTGGTTCCCAAACATTATCTCTTTTTTGGCAAGATTTTCGCTCCCAAATTGTATAATATTCAATTTTAAAAAATATATATATTTGGAATAAATAATAGTTATTCAATTATCCTTTTTGCAATCAATTGTTTTAAATATAATTGGTCAAAATATTTCAGCTGCCAAAAATCATCCTAAACATTTAAAATATAATACATAAAAAAGAGATTTAAAAAAGTCGTACTTCGGATTATCAGATCATCGGATCATCGGATGCTCAAAAATCGACCAAAATTTGACACGTATGACCAAAAATTGGAATAGAAAAAAACCTTGTTATAATTACTGATAAAAAGTCGTCGTCCAAGGTAAAAATGACTATATATATCTTCTACTAAACCCGGCGGCATCTCTGCACCCACTGGGAGGTTGTTCTGTTACTGACTGTCTTGTTCATGATGAGAAGCTATCAACTCTAGTTGGTAATGCGGATTTCGTCCAATTATTAGTGTAGACCTGTCTATATAATATTATTCTACGAAAATCATAGACTGACCAAAACAGTCTTTTGTCTCGTTGGGTTGTGATGTGCTGGATTATACCAATAGATATTTTTTTTAAAAAAAATTAATATGTACTGGATTTTTCCCCAACGTGATGATGATGTTATAATTTTATGAAGGTGATGATCTAATAATTTTATTTCAAATTTGCCGAATATTTAGAGATATGGCATTTATTAATCTTTCACCACCAACCAAAGAAAGGTTAGCCGTATTAGCCAAATTAACAGCCAAATTATTTGATAATAATTATAATCCAACTGGGATAAGAACTGGCAATAAAATTCTTCGACAAAGATTAATAGGACCCACAGTTACTAATTGGTATCCTAAGCCATTAATTAAGAAACGTGAAATTACTGAACTGTTTCCTGAATTTCAATTAATTGATTTGGAAGAAAAACAGCGATTAGATGATATTGCTAGATTAAGGAAACGAGGAAAAGGTGCTCCAAAGAAAGGTAAACCTATTTTATATGTTTGAGATATTTAATATATATTTGATTTATATTTGATATATTAAAATATTTATTATTTAAATTTCAGGTCAAGGAAAACGTGCTACAGTAGGAACAAAGAAGAAAAAATAAAAATTTCATAATTTTCTTGATATTTTCAACATTTTTTTACTTTTAATAAATATTGTAAATATGTAATAATAATAATCATAATAGTAATTGTCTTTAACATAAATTTCTCTTAATAATATTAATGATCAATCATCATACATTATCAATTATTCTATTTCAATTTCATGTTCATCTCTTTGCAAAACTTCTCTTCTTTACCAAATTGAATTAATATAATTGTACGCAATGGTACTGAATGTGCAGTTACGCGAGATGTTAAAATGTCCATTTATCTTAATTTTGACTTAAGTGGAAGATCACATGATGCAAACTCGCAGTTACACAAAACGTTATTGCGGATCGTATTCATCGCGCAAGACGTGTCGTCGGAGATGAGAAGTCTGTCACTTGGAAACCATTTATAAAAATCTTGGAGAAGCCTGATGTAATAAACCACCTCCTCGAATGCCTATGTAGCTTGAAACTCAACATCCTTATAAAACAAAGGACACATAATGGATAAGATTAAACTATCGTGGATGCACTTAACAAAGTCATTGGATGTTATCTAGAGACTCGAAAATCAAGTCATTGATCCAGTTAGTAGTTATATTTTGCTGTTTCCACCTTCATGAGCATTCCTTCCTAGCTTGATCGGCTATTCGTAATAATTTTTCTATTCATTTATAATAAAAGGTTTAAATTCACATGTTTTTTATCCGACTATCGCAATTTATTAAATTAATCGCGATCGCAATTCATATATGTAATCAAACAATAGTGAATGGCGCATTTCTAAATATTCAAAATATTCATATGCCTCACTGGTCGTTTAAAATTGAAATTAAAAATTAAAAATTTCTAAATTTCATTGTATTGTAAATCCAAACAACGAATCTCTTCCACTGCATAAAGATCTTTAATATAATCTGAGACATACCCTACTCCATAATCTGATTTAAGTTTATCGAACAAACTCTTGCGAATGGTATTAAACTTCGAGATTGTATCTATCAATTCTATCAATCCTTTGACCAGAATTTTACCTTCTACGAAAGTATTGTAATTAATGGTATACAATATTGCGAAAAAATAACTAATAAATGCATGATTAAATATTAACTTTAAAAAGAAAACCATTATATAAACCTTTGAATTCGTTCACTAATAATACAATATTAATTATAAATTTAAAGAAAGGGTTGCATTGCTCCACTTACTAGTAGATATTCGCTAATCAATGAACCTTGTCATTATTTAGAAAAATTTCTTGAGATTCTTGATGACAAAAGGTGTTATATTAAATTTGAATATTTTTATTTCTTTAATACAAATCAAATAAGATGGTATTTAATGAAATTTTTGGAAGATTCAATATAATTATAAGTAATTATTAATGATTAATTAATAATAATAAACATAATTTTATACAAATATGGTAAAGAATTATTAATCAGAATCTAAATAACCAACTTCTATTTTTTCATTATCTTCGTCATCCATAATATTAATCTCACTATTATTTCCTATATTATTTGTGTTGATTTCATTATTTTTCAAATGTTCTTTAATTTCTAAAATAATTTTACCAATGACATTTTTAAATTCAATTTTTTGCTTCTCTATAGAAATTCGGTGATTAGACCTAAGACTAAATAAACTGTCTCGTGATGTAGGATTAGATAATTTTACGTCGAGAGATCCGATATAGGTTTGCATATCATGAATCGGATAGACTAATTCTTGAAGTGTTGTATTTTCATGTGCGGAAATTACATTATAAATAGAGGTGTAACCTTCAATTCCGATCTATTACGATGATTTTTTTTAAAACAAAAAATAAAAATATTAATGCTTAATCTTTTCTTAATATATTCATAGTAATTTAAAATTTAAAATTATTTATATACCTCATTTTCATCCATATTCAATAATTTTAATGTGGTATTTGATTTTAATGCTTCACTTAAACATTTCGCACCAATATTACTTATCCCATTTCCTTTAATATTTAATCTTTGTAATGAATTATTACTCTCTAATTCTAATAATTGAATTCCCAATGATTGTCCCCAACTTTGTTCAGCATCTCCCAATAAAAGTAATTCTTTAATACTTTTATTTTCTCTAAATATCTTTCCAATCATTTCACACGCTTTTCTTGCCGTCACTATTTGATTTGGAGAAATTTCATTATTATTATTTATATTATTGATATTATTGATATTATTATTAATGTTATCGTTATTATTATTATAATTATTTCTAACATCATCATTAAATTGGGGATGCGATAAATCCAAAAATTCCAATACGGAATTTTCACAGAAAGATGTTAAAATATCTTCAATAAGTTCAATATCAGATCCAAATATTGTATTATCCAATGATAACCACATCGGAGTCCAATCATTTTTTACCGCATTACAAAATTCTTTACATCCAACAGGTGTACGTGTTATGTGATTTCCACCTGCCCAAACACGTATTTTTTCATAATTTGGTGATGATGTTACACATGAAAGAATTACTGCTAATACTTGTCCGTCAAGATTACAATGATCTACACTAAAATATTTTATTTTGGCAAATGATGTTGATTGAATATATGAATATAATGAACGTAATTGCTCTTTACTATTTAATGGAATTCCTCCAATATCTAATGTTGTTAAATTTAAATTCTCAAATTGTATACTTTTTTTTAATCCTGTAATCAACTTATTACAATTACGTAAATTTAACGTTCGTAAATTTACTGTTCTCGATAAAAAATTTGATATTATATCTGCTTCACATGGATTATTAGAAAGATCTAATGATTCAAGTTTTTCAACATCATCATTAGTGTCAAACGCATTTAATATAAACATTAAATTATCATGAGTTAATTCACAATTTGAGATATTTAGTTCCTTAATCATTGATCCATGTACACTAATTCCTCTTGCTAATGCTTGAGCCCCTTCTCTAGTTATACAATTATCAGAAATTATTAATCTTTCTAATGAGGATTTTCCTGTGGACAAAGCATCTCCAATTGCACTTATTGTCTCTCCCGTGATTCCACAGAAAGTTAAATCCAATTTTCGTAACTTTGGATTTGTAACTAATAATTCATACATTGCTAAAGGTAACATATTTTTACCAGTTGTTGACGATTCAATTTGCAGTTTAGATAAATTGATATTTCTAAATATCACTTCATATAATAATGGATGATATTTAAGTGAATTAAGTATAGCCAATAATTCGGGATTTGTATAATCTTCATCATCTTCACCTTCTAAATTATTATATTTATTTAAGTTTTCATTGGGTGGAAATAATGTAAATCGAAAAGGTAAATGTTCTACATCTAATCCGAATATAACACTTTCAGATCCAATAACATATTCGACATTAAATGATATTCTTGCTTTTGATGTTTTAAATGCATGACATTGAGCTTCTATCATTCTTTCTAATCCAATCATTTGTGTTTTATCTCGTCCACTAAAATTATTTAAAGATGTTAAATGTGATGATAATGGTGTGGTGGGAGGTGGTGAAGTCGGTGAAAATGAAGGTGGTGATAATAAAGATGGAAAGGAAGTTGATGGTGATGATAAAGATGGAAAGGAAGTTGGTGATGATAATATTTGCATTTGATAGGAAGGATTTGAATACCAGTAAATTATTGAATCAATAGCTGATTTAATTTCTTTGATTATGATTTCAAACAATAATGAAGAAAGAGTGAGTGTTTGTTTCGTTAATTTTTGATTATTCATAAAAGTTAATTGAAATGTATCATCGTGTCCATCTGATCTAATGTTGGTAAGGCATAATAATGGATATTGATATTTTTTGATGTCAACTTGTTTTAATTTAATCTCTTCGATAAATACAGCATTATTAATTGATAATTCTTTATTCATTCGATATTTCTCATCGGCATTAATGAAATGGCTTGGAATAAAATATAAATTATTTTTTCCTAATACAAGTGAAACTGGTAAACATCGTTCTTTTTCAAAATTTCCACCAGAATTTCCATCTGTTTTAGATTTAAGTAATACACGATATGATTTTAAATTTTCTTCATTTTCATCCGTTAAATCATCCAAATCATCTATTGATATTAATTTTTGTGTTAACCATGTTCGTTGATAAGAAGTAAAATATGGACCAATAGAATTAGAACTTCTAACTGCTGAACGTAAAGAGATAAGCCATTGTCGATGTTTTTGTAAATCTAGTGCAGTTATAGTAACAAATGATTGTTTCTTATGTGAAGATATATAATCTAATCGAATAGTTGGTTCAGGTGTAAGATATTCAGTTATTGAAAATACCGTTGCTAAAGTTAATACAACATGTTCGACTGGAATTCCACAAGAAGAATCCAGTAAATTATCATTATCTTTACTTTTTGGTGGAAGAGTACATAAAGGAATACCATCAAATATTTTTGCCGATTTTTCAGGACTCTTGAAATGAAATAAACATTTTTTTGTTAAAACAAGATAATTATTTGAAAATTTTTTAATTAAAGAAGAATTCCATTTTGTAACTTTAGATTCAAATAAAACTGGTTCATTTGCTTCAGGTGCACTAAGATTTAATTCACTCAACATTTTTATATGTCGTGAATTTTTTGGCCTATTTAATGCACCTTTTATTGAACTGAAAGCCATTAATTTTCCAATTGATGAAGTTTTAGAATGTGATGCTGGAGGGAATTTAAATGTTCGTGATGATGCTTTTTCTTTGATTTCATCCAAATTTGTATTATTTGATGAAGAAGATTTAACTAATGAATCATTGGAACGAATCGATTTATTTGAGTAATCAATTCTTGTTTGATTCGAGAGTAACTTTTGTTGGTCTTTTGTTTTTTTGTGTTTCAATGAAAAAAGAGAATCATCATCACCATTACTTTCTTCGACTTTTCCACCATGACGATCCGGATAAACTTCGTTTGTAAGATGTGATGTAAACATTGATCGTTTTAAATAAATGAACAAATAAATAAATATTTGAAATATTTAGAATGATTAGATTTTGAGTTTATTTTTTTGCTTATTTTTTTGCTTATTTTGTTATTTAAAATTATAAGAAATTTTTTTTTTTTTAAAAAAAAAGGATGTATATACAATATATAGTTTAATTACATCATTTAAAAAGCGTAAGATGACCAAATATGGAACATGAATAACAAAAAGCCTTTGTGTAAATGTTTCACGCGTGTTTGTGGTGGTAAAAAAAAAGTTATGATTGAGATTTTTTTTGGCTTAATTATGATAATTTTATGATTTATGAGATTATGTGTTTGAGATGTGAAAAGGAAAACATTTATATATATAAATATATATAAATATATATAAATATATATAAATATATATAAATACTGTATATGAAGTTGTGTTTCGTTATTCTATAACACGGCAGGGAATGATTAGATAGGTACAATGTGAAAAATAAGAAAAACAATGGAGATAGATAAATAAATATTTGGTGTAATTTTTATAAAGGAAGGACACACCGCAACGAAAAAACCAGTTTTCGTGAGAAATCAAAATAACTCAGTCAATACAGTCAATAAACACGAACACAAAAAAAAAGCTCAGTTTATAAGATTTGATAACTGATTTTCTACCGGCGATCCTTATTAAATGAGGAAAGAATGGACAAAGATAATTTACATATTTAGATTTTTAATTCAATATTGACAATTTCTCTTTTAATTCATTCTACATTTATTATAGAAAATAAAAGAAGTTAGCTCTAATTCTTAAAGAAAAAGCTCCGAAAATAATGAACAATCACGTGATTAGTGGTGCAGTCTTAACTTCTTTTGTTCGTCTTTTTTATGCCAAAAATGTTTCACACGCACAAGCATGTTATTTGTATACATAAAATTGTTGTAGAACGAGCTTTTTTTATTCTCTTCAAATGAATTCCCCATTAAAATTTGATTCATTTATTACTGAGGGTTCAATTTCATCATCATCTTCCTCGGATGATAATAATATTAATATATTGGAATCACCTGAAGAATATGAACAAAATTGTTTGCTTTTTCCTACTTATGCCACAAAACATAAATTCAACGATGAAACTGGTAGGAATAAACCAATGTAATTATCTAAATTGATAAAATAAAATAAAATATTCCAAATATTTATATTTATTTATTGAATTTTATAATTGTAAAAATTTCAAGAACAATCTGAATTAACTGATGATTGGTTTATCCGTGTTCGAGGAAGAGCTTTTTCTACCCCAAAGTCAAGCAAAACTCGAGCTTTCTTTTTAAGTATGTAAATTGCAGAAATTTTTATAAGAATTTTTAGAATTTTTTAATCTTTAAATTTATTTCAATTATCAATCATTTCACACTTACCAGAATTAACGACTAAAATGACTGGAATTCAAAAAAGTGATTCAAGCTATGAATTACTTGAATCCCGTACTTCGCTTTTTTGGACTAACAATTTAAGTGACAAAGAATTTATTGTGAAAATTGTTGGTCTAACGGAATCAAAAAAAATGGCAATCGATGGAGATCCCAATGATCTTTCTTTAGAACAATTTGCGGAAAATTTTAATGCCGAAACAGCCAAAGATGAATTTAAAAAAGCTATTGAAAATATTCATAATCATCATAAAAAATCTCATTTGGATACTGAAACATCTAGTATCCAAGTTAAACCAAATTCTGGTAAATTTTCAGGAGAAATTGTAATTCCACAATCAAAAGTGAAATCATGGTTAATGGAGGAAGGAGATAATAATCAAGAAAGTCAATTACTTAGATTAGAAGCTTATCAAAATGAAGAAGGTAAATCATATATAATATTAATGTTATCATTCATTTTCCTTCCGTTTTTACTTATTTTCATAAATTATATAGTTCCTCCAGTGTTTGGCGTCGTGAATCTTGTGGAACCTGAAGGTATTTCTGTAATTTCGGTAAATAAATAATCTATATCAAAATTAGTAATTAGTTATAATATTAAAGTTAAAAGTTAATCCATTCATTTTTTAAAAATTTTTTTATTTTTTTTTATTTTCAATTTATTTATATTTATTTTATTTAATATGATTCTATAGGATATTGACGACACAATTAAAGAAACCGCAGTTTTGTCTGGTCCTAGAGCCATACTTGCCAACACATTTTTGCAGCCATTTAAGGATGTAAGTTTGAATTAATTGAATAAAATCCATATTAAGATGTAAAAAAAAAAAAAAAAAAAATTATTTATATCATTTGTAAANCCGTTTTTACTTATTTTCATAAATTATATAGTTCCTCCAGTGTTTGGCGTCGTGAATCTTGTGGAACCTGAAGGTATTTCTGTAATTTCGGTAAATAAATAATCTATATCAAAATTAGTAATTAGTTATAATATTAAAGTTAAAAGTTAATCCATTCATTTTTTAAAAATTTTTTTATTTTTTTTTATTTTCAATTTATTTATATTTATTTTATTTAATATGATTCTATAGGATATTGACGACACAATTAAAGAAACCGCAGTTTTGTCTGGTCCTAGAGCCATACTTGCCAACACATTTTTGCAGCCATTTAAGGATGTAAGTTTGAATTAATTGAATAAAATCCATATTAAGATGTAAAAAAAAAAAAAAAAAGAATTATTTATATCATTTGTACAGTATATTTACATTAAATAATCTTGTAAAGGTTCCAGGGATGGCAAAACTTTTTCGATTTTGGGTAAGAATATAATAATAATAATAATAATCATCATCATCATACTTTTTAAAAATTGAAACAAATAATGAGAAATATTGGATTTATTTAATTTCTTTAGTATGATAATGGAGTAATGTTTCACTATGTGTCGAATTCTCCTTGGCAATTGTTTCCGATGTTGCGGTCTTTCTTTAATACCCATAATTTTCCACCGGGTTCCGCTCATCTTAAATTTTACGACGGAATCATTAGAAGTGCTCGAGATCAAAAGGGAAATCCAACAGCAAGTAAATTCGAGTATATCAGAGAATTATTGAAGGTAGATTAATGAATTTATTAAGATTTGACTACTACATAATGTATATGTTGTCATTAACTCATTAACTCATTTTCGTTTTTTTTTTTATAATAATTAAGGATTTTCCTAAACGAAAATTTATTCTTGTTGGCGATTCAGGTGAACATGATCCAGATATGTAAGTTAATAAGAAATTATTGCTCCTTAATTATCGTATCTTTTATTTAATAATCTTTTTTATTTATTTAGATATGCTAAAATTGCTACAGAATATCCCAACCAGATTATTCGAATATTAATTAGAGATGTCACGACGCCCCATTTAAATAATCAACAGCAAAGGAGCCCAACATATTCTAAAACCTTAAAGTCAACAATGAATTATTTTAGAAAAGTTTATTATAATTCGGATGAATTAAAAGTATCAACAGATGATAACAAAAATGATGTTTCTGAAAAATACGAACTTGAATATGAAAAAGAATGTGGAAAAGAATTTGTAGAAGAAAATGAACAAGTATTTGTAAAGGAATTTAAAAAAGAATACGAGAAAGAAGAATATGAGATATCATCCGAATTATCTGAATCAAAAGAAACTTCTAGAGGTGATTCAATAGAAGAATCCAAGAAAGATTTTCATTCCAGAGCATTTCAAAAATTGCGCGCCACAAACTTTATGAAACAAATAAGTTCAACTATTAAAAGCGCAAAAGATATTGTTGTTAAAACATCTCCAAATGGAAATGAACAGTATCGTGATGTGGCGAGTAACCCATTTGAGACGGAATTCAATAATAATATTGATTCAGAGAATTCACCGACGGAAGATGATTTTGTTAAATCTCCTAAAATTTTAAGATCATTGGATATATTTGACAAAAGAATGGATGTACTACAACAATCTTTACCAGAAGGATTATTTTCAACCTTTAGTGATCCCGCTGTGTTAGAAGATGATAAAATCATCAAAAAAGAATTAAAGTTAATATAAATTCTGGTATTTTTATTTTTATGTATACAAATATTTATTTATTTATTTTATTACAGTATAGAGAATTTATGTTCAGTATTTTTCATTATATTTATATTTATATTCTATTTTAAAATTATTTTATCAGAAATTATTTTATTTATTAGTAAAAATAAGTTATTGATGTAAATAGATCACGTTTAGGCATCGATATATAAATTAATAGAGAAATTTTTGTAAATTCCCTTTCCCCCAAATCATTTTTCGACACAATAAAGTATTTCTTGATTAAAAATGAATGTCAAGTTATCTAATCAGACTTTCTTGTGTTAATATCAAATTCATTATCCAGTGATATTCTTGAGCTGATTTCTTCACTTCGTTAGCATTTTTAGAAATAGCGCTAATATCAAATATATTTAGATTTTGGTTTAGCTGTCCCCCCTCTAATTTATCAATGTTTGCTTCTAAAGAATTTACTTGCTCTTCCCAGTGAGTTACAATACTATTTATATTCTTAATAATATCTCTAAGTTCTATTTCAACTATTTTAATAACCTGTTCTAATTGATCTCTTTCATCTTTAAGCTTTGCATTTAATTCTATGATTTTGTTGTCAATTTTCGTCATTTCCACTTGAGTTTTAAGCTTCGTGGTGTTGACACAACTTGCACTGGACGAACATGATAAAGTAATAAATGTTAATATGAGTCTAATCTTCTCGGAAAACAAAGGAATTAATGCTGGGTTGTAAATGCACAAAGCAGCTCCAGTCGCTCCAGTAACTCCGGCAGCTACTGAAACTCCAGTAAAAGTAACTCCAATAACATCAGCATAATTTCGGACCTTTTTAAGTGTATTCTTTATTTCTACTGTAGACAACAATTCTTGCTTAATATCTGATTTGATATTTCCTTTAATGGTTTTTTCACTATATTCAGCAAGCTTTTTCAGAATTTCTGTCAAATTATTTTTGATTTGTTTTATCTGGTTTTCATAATTCTCTGATTTATTTTTATTTTTTCTTGCAGCAGACAGTAATGAATTGAGAAAACCTATGAGATCTTCTCTTTTAAAATTTTTTTCTTCAATAACTTTAACCGTTGATAAAATATCATTAGAATAATTAACCAATGCGCTACTTAAAGATTTGGTATCATAACAAAATGTTATAAATTTAGAGCGTTGATCGTTAACTTCTTGGATTTGTTCATGAATAAATTGATCGTTTACTTCAACTTCGCGAATGCTTAAGAAGCAAGTAAGAATTGAGCTAATTGCTTCCACTGACAATATAATATTGACGTTTATATTGAGAAATTGTTGAAATTCATCCATATCAACATTAACTAATTGAAGCGGATTTTTCACATAACTTGATAATTTTTTTTTTTATATCATTCGATGAAGATTAAGAGTTGGCTAAGAGTTTACTTTGTGCATAATTCTTATTCATATCGTAAAAAATATTCATCATATGATAAGTAAAAGCTCCCCTGACACTTAAAAAAAATATTAATTAATACTATCAAATAAGAGTTATTGTTCAAATTTACCAAAATACACGAATGAAACATTTAAAATAATTTTAAAAGCATTAAAAAATAGAACTCATAAAATTTATTATAAATTATAATAATAATTCATGTCGATCATTGTTTTAACAATAAGTTTATTTGCGGAATCAAATTCATTATCCGATGATATTCGCGAGCTTGCTCCTTTATTTCTTTAGCATTTCGAGAAATAGCCGTTGTATCAAATACATTTAGATTTAGCTTTAGCTTTCCACTTTCTAATTTTTCAATGTTTGCACTTAAAGAATTTACTTGCTCTTCCCAGTGATTTACAATAATATTTATATTGTGTATAACAATAGCTTTAAGTTCCTCATTAATCATTTTAATAACATTTAAAAATCGATCTCTGTCATCTTCAAGTTTTGTATTCAAAATTATAGCTGTCTTTTCATTTGCACTTATACTCTCTTTAAGTGCTGAATCTGATTTGTACGTACCGTAACTCAACGCAACTGATAAAAAAGCACTCGCTAGGGTAGCAATTCTTGTGGTGAATACAGACATGCCCAAAAAAACTTCAACAAATTCAACTGCAGCGACAGCTCCAGAAACTGCAGCAGCTCCGGTAACCGCAGTAGCTACAGCAGCTCCAGTTAAAGCAATTCCGGTGCCAATAGCAATATTTCGTACTATTTTTAAGGTTTTCTCTTTTTTTTCTGTAGACACCAATTTTTCCTTAGTGTCCGATTCGATATTTTTTATATCCTTACTGATTTCACCACGATATTTAAAAAGCTCTTCTATAATTCCTTCCAAATTATCTTGGATTTGTTTTATCTGGCTTTCATAATTCTCTGATTTGGTTTTATTTTCTCTTGCAGCAGACAATAATGAATTGAGAAAATCTACGAGATCTTCTCTTTTAAAATTTTTTTCTTCAATAACTTCAACCGCTGATAAAATATCATTAGAATAATTAACCAATGCGTTACTTAAAGATTTAGTATCATCACAAAATGTTATAAATTTATCATATTGATCGTTAATTTTTTGGATTTGACTACTGATAATTTTATCGTTGACTTGAACTTGGCGAATGGTTAAGAAAGAAGCAATAATTATGCCAATTGCCTCCGTTGACAATTTAATATCATTTTGGTCCAAAATTTTTTTAATTTGATTTTCAGCCATATCAATCGTTAGTTTCATAATTAGTTTATTTATATCAACTTCAACTAATAGATTTGATTGTTTCCATTTTATATTGTTATCTGTTATCTTTGTGTGTTATCTTTGTGCATAATTCTGCATTTAATTTATACTATAATTTTCACAGCTAATCTTAAATAAATCTTAAAAGCATTAATATAAAACCATTGTTTACATTATTTGTTAAACATAGTGTAAAAAAACAATTTTAAGGACTATTTGTAACAAAAGTAGTTAATATATGACTGGCTAATTATTTTCTTCATCTAATTAACTCAGCCTTTCCTACTTTAATATTAAATTCTAATCTTCTCAGAAATCAATGATGTGTAAATTGTGTAAATACACAAAGCAACTGCTGAAACTTCAGTAAAAGTAACTCCAGTAACATCAGCATAATTTCGAACCTTTTTAAGTGTATTCTTTATTTCTACTGTAGACAACAATTCTTGCTTAGTATCTGATTTGATATTTCCTTTAATGTTTTTTTTTTACTATATTCAGAAATTATTTTGATTTGTTTTACCCGATTTTCATAATTCTCTGATTTGGTTTTATTTTTTCTTGCAGCAGACAATAATGAATTGAGAAAACCTATGAGATCTTCTCTTTTAAAATTTTTTTCTTCAATAACTTTAACTGTTGAAAAAATATCATTAGAATAATTAACCAATGCGTTACTTAAAGATTTAGTATCCTAACAAAATGTTATAAATTTAACGCGTTGATCATTAACTTGGATTTGTTCATGAATCAATTGATCGTTTACTTTAACTTTGCGAATGCTTAAGAAACAAGTAAGAATTGAGCTAATTGTTTCCACTGACAATATAATATTGACGTTTAGGTTGAGAAGTTGTTGAAATTCTTCCATGCCATGTCAACATTAACTACTTGAAGCGGATTTTCACATGGCTAAGAGTTTACTTTGTGCATAATTCTTATTCATTTTGCATTAACGTTTTTAGCAAATATTACCTCGTAAAAAATATTCATATGATTAGCAAAAAATCAGCTCAAGTAATATTATACATTAAAACTCCCTTAGCACTTAAAAAAATATTAATTAATACTATCAAATAAGAGTTATCGTTCAAAAATCCATCAAAATACACGTGTAATGAAACATTTAAAATAATTTTAATTTATAATAATAATTCATCATTATTTTACAATAATTCTATTTGCGGAATCAAATTCATTATTCGGTTGTATTCAAGAACTTTCTTTTTATAATATTAGCATTTTTAGAAATAGCACTATCAAATAAGTTTGACTGACCTCTCTCTAATTTATCAATGTTTGCTTGTAAAGAATTTACTTGAAATTGCCAGTGAATAAAAATGACATTTATATTCATAGTAATTTCTTCAAGTTTTTCTTCAAGATTTTTAATAACATCTACAAATTCCTCTCTTTCATCTTCAAGTTGTGCATTTAATTCTATAATTTTCCTGCCATTATTTTCTATTCTCTCATTCAAACCTCTCTCCATATTTAATAATAAAGTCTCCGCCAAGGAAGCAATTTCTTTGCTGATTTTTCCAACAGTTTCAAAAGTTTCAGCAGTTTCGGCATTTTCAGCAATAATAGAAGTAGTAATTATAGGAGCAACCATAGTAATTACAGAAATAAACTTTCTAACGATAACAGCAAAATTTTTGAATATTGTTAAGTTTCCGTTTTTGTTTTCTATAGCCAGCAATTCTTTCTTAGTGTTTGATTCGATATTTTTAGGATTATTACTGATGTTATTACAATGTTCAGAAAGCTCGCTTTTAATATTTATCAAATCACCTTCGATTTTTTTTATCTGTTTTTCATAATTCTTTGATTCACGTTTATTTTTTTTGGAGACTGATAATAAATTGTTGAGATTACTTATGAGTTCTTCTTTAAAATTTTTTTCTTTGATAACTTCAACCATTGATAAAATATCATCAGAATAGTTAACCAATGCATTACTTAAAGATTTAGAATCACCACAAAATTTTATAAATTTAGCGTATTTGGTCGTTAACGTTTTCGATTTGGCGACTGATAATTTCATCGTTGACTTGAACTTGGCGAATGCATAAGAAAGAAGCAATAATTAAGCTAAGTGATTTCATTGACAATACAACAGGATTTTCTTCGAGAAATTGTTGGAATTCCATATCAGCAATAACTGGATCGTTAGTTCAACGTAATCAGTTTATTTATACCAACTTCAACTAATAGATTTGATTGTTTCCATTATTGTTATTGTTATCTATTACGGTAAGTGATCAATGATATGGCATAAAGTCCGAATTAAATAAATCAAATATGTACAATCTTAAATATATAATAATTATTGTATTTATAGCTACAACCTTTTTTTGTTTAACTAGAAAATTCCCATGAAATGTCTTTATCGACGAAAAAAATTTCTAGGAATACGACCCTTGTAATTCTCAAATTTCGACATACCGTGGTGTTTTTCCATGGAATCACGATAATGCATTTTAATTGGTAGATATATTGGCCTAATTTGGTAAAGCATATTCTTTTTGAATTCGGCCACGAATAAATTGATTGTTGACTTGAACTTTGCTAATGCATAAGCTAATGCATAAGAAAGAAGCAATAATTAAGCTAAATGACTCCGTTGACAATCCAACAAGATTTTTTTTGAGAAATCGTTCCATATCAGCAATAACTGGATCGTTAGTTCAACATAATTAGTTTATTTATACCAACTTCAACTAAACATCAAAAGTACACCTTTCCTACGTTAATATCAAATTCGAATCTTTTCAGAAAACAAAGGAATTAATGATGTGCAAATGCACAAAGCAACTACTGAAACTTCAGTACAGTAACATCAGAATAATTTCGGACCTTTTTAAGTGTATTCTTTATTTCTGATTTGATATTTCCTTTAATGTTTTTTTACTATATTCAGCATAGCTTTTTTAAAATTTCCGTCAGATTATTTTTGATTTGTTTTACCTGGTTTTCATAATTCTCTGATTTGGTTTTATTTTTTCTTGCAGACAATAATGAATTGAGAAAGCTATGAGATCTTCTCTTTTAAAATTTTTTTCTTCAATAACTTTAACTGTTGATAAAATATCATTAGAATAATTAACCAATGCGTTACTTAAAGATTTGGTATCATAAAATGTTATAAATTTAGAGCGNTTAGTTTATTTATACCAACTTCAACTAAACATCAAAAGTACACCTTTCCTACGTTAATATCAAATTCGAATCTTTTCAGAAAACAAAGGAATTAATGATGTGCAAATGCACAAAGCAACTACTGAAACTTCAGTACAGTAACATCAGAATAATTTCGGACCTTTTTAAGTGTATTCTTTATTTCTGATTTGATATTTCCTTTAATGTTTTTTTACTATATTCAGCATAGCTTTTTTAAAATTTCCGTCAGATTATTTTTGATTTGTTTTACCTGGTTTTCATAATTCTCTGATTTGGTTTTATTTTTTCTTGCAGACAATAATGAATTGAGAAAGCTATGAGATCTTCTCTTTTAAAATTTTTTTCTTCAATAACTTTAACTGTTGATAAAATATCATTAGAATAATTAACCAATGCGTTACTTAAAGATTTGGTATCATAAAATGTTATAAATTTAGAGCGTTGATCGTTAACTTCTTGGATTTGTTCATGTAAATTGATCGTTTACTTTAACTTCAAGAAACAAGTAAGAATTGAGCTAATTGCTTCTACTGACAATATAATATTGACGTTTAGATTGAGAAATTGTTGAATTCATCCATATCAACATTGAAGCGGATTTTCACATAACTTGATAATTTTTTTTTTATATCATTCAATGAAGTTCACTTTGTGTAATTCTTATTCATTTTGCATTAACATTTATAGCAAATATTATCTCGTAAAAATATTATAAGTAAAAGAATCAGCTCAAGTAATATTATACACTAAATCAGGATAAAACCCCCTAGCACTTAAAAAAAATATTAATTAATACCATCAAATTCAAAAATCCATCACTATTTTTTATATAAAATTTATTGTGAAATATATATGTAATATAAATAGTTTTTCGATACTAATTATTATTTTATCTAACCAGGAAAAACATCTAATCATTAATCAACCTGCTAATCTAACGTTCGTAAGAATCAAATTCATTATCCGGTTATATTTGAGAGCTTCCTTCTTTATATCTTCAGCATTGTTAGAAATGGTTTTTATATTAATTTTAGTTATCTGTCTTTCTAATTTTCTAATGTTTTCATTTAAAGAATTTACTTGCTCTTCCCAGTGAGTTTTAATTTTAGTCATATTCATAGTAATTTCTTCAAGATTTTCATCAAGATTTTTAATAACATCTACAAATTTCTTTCTTTCATCTTCAAGTTGTACATTCAATTTTATAATTTTAATGTTATTATTTTTTATACTCTCATTCCGATCTTTCCCTATAGTTGATAATAAAGTCATCGCTAATGTAGCAATTTCTATGCCGATGTCTCTGACAGATTCAACAATTTCTCTATTTTCAGCAGTTTGAAAAGCAGCAGCAATTGTAGGAGCACTCATAACAATTACATTAAGAACCTTTTTTACAATATCAGCACATTTTTCGGCTATTTTTAAGTCTTTTTGTTCTTTTTCTACAGCCAACAATTCTTCATTAGTGACTGAATCGATATTTTTTGGATCATTTCTGATTTTATTATTATATTCAGAAAGCCCGTTTTTAATATTTATCAAATCATGTGAGATTTGTTTTATCTGTTCTTCAGAATTCTCTGAATCGCTTTTATTTTTTTTTGCAACTGGTAATAAATCGGTGAGATGACCTATGAGTTCTTTTGTAGTAAAATTATCTTTTTCAATAGCTGAAACCATTGATAAAAAATCATTAGAATAATTAACCAGTGCATTACTTAAAGATTTAGAATCTTCACAAAATTTTATAAATTTATCGTGTTGAACGTTAATTTTTTGGATTTCGCAACTGATAAAATTATCGTTGACTTGAACTTTGCGAATGATTAAGAAAGAAGCAATAATTGAGCTAAGTGACTCCGTTGACAATAAAACATGATGCTTTTTGATAAATTTTTCGACCTCCATATCAGCAAAAACTGGATCGTTAGTTAAACATAATTAGTTTATTTATACCAACTTTAACTAATAGATTTGATTGTTTCCATTTCATGTTATCTTTATACATTAACCCTATTGTTTATCCCTTAAACGGTAAACGATATGGCAAGCCAAAAGTCCGAATTAAATTGCTGAGAAAAAAACTTGGATGCATCCGATTAATTTAATACAAATTAAAGAGATTTGGGAGGCGGTAACTATTTAGGTAGATGGGTCGTCCGGTTTGGGAGGTGGTGAACTCCCCAGGGACATATATTGAAATAATCGATTAATATGATTATTCGATTATAAAATAGAAATCGATTAAATAATAATACTAAAAATAAAATAAAAATAAAAATAAAAATAGATCAAATAATTATTTTCAAATTTATAAAATAAAATTTTATTTTTAAAATTTTGAAAATAGATATTGATCATTTTTACATATATAAGTCTTTTATTTACTAATTAAATGTCAATATAGTCAATATCAAACTATCGAACACATAAATCTAGATAAAACCCTTATCTTCTTTAAAAAAACAAAGGAGTACGGCCCCTCCTATAATATTCCGTATTTAAACATTGCAACAATAAACATAAAAGGTATTCAAGACAACAAGAAATTTTAGACTTTATATCTGAGAACAAAATAGACATAATGGGTATCACAGAAACTAAACACAAACACACACAACAACACCATATAATGAAAACTAATATCTCAAAACATCATAAAATAAAATACAACTTTTATTGGTCTGCAGCACAGACATTCGACCACCATGGGGTGAGAGTAATTATATCCTCAGACCTAAATAAACATATCATAAATCAAGAAAATCTGGAAAACCATGTAATAATGATAGATCTATCATTTAAACGGAAAATAAAATTAAGAAATGAAAGAAATTAGACAGAAAATAGACAAATGGATAATGGAAAAAATACAACAATTTAATTCAACAGATACTAATAGAATTATAATAATGGGAGACTTCAAATAGACAGACAGCCCAATAATGGTCATAGATAATCCATAGCAGAAACCGTATTATTAAAACAATTAATTCGACACAACTTCGTGTTTAATTAAAAATTTAGATACAGAAGTACAAAACGCACAACCGCAGTTCACATACGAATGCCAACAGGTAAATCTCGTATCAACCAAATATGGATATCAGCTAAAACAACTTCAGAATTACATAATGCATACATTATTCCTACGATAGCGGAAATATGAACAGATCATAATTGTGCAATAATACAAATAACAGATACATTCCGATGAAAGGACCAACAGAATTTGACTTAGGAAATAGATATTATATATCAGAAGTAGACAAGGATACATGGAAAAAGTTTCAAGAGGAACTACCACACATAACGATACTACACGATACAATTGAGCGAAAATGGCAATTACTTAAAAACAATATACTTTCAGCAGCAGATAAAATAATAAAAAGAAAAAAAAAATAGAAAAAACAGTCTCACAGATCTTATATGAATAACCACTTACCAGTGTCCGACAGATTATCTAAATTAAAGAAATCTTACAACATGGTACAAACATATAATAGAAGAAATAAATCAACAGAGGAAAATTTGTAAGATAAAATATTAGAAAGACACAAAACACAAATTATTACAGAGAGCATTAAAGATCATAATGATCCAGAGGGACACATTATTACAAATCCCCAAAAAATTAAACAATTAATGACAGAAACATACTCAAAATGGGCACCAAGTAACCCTACTCATCAACTTCAAGATTTTCCAAATTGGACAAAAGAATACGAACCTATTGTCCCACCTGAAGAGAACATATTTGCCACAGTAAAAGATCCAATTTCCTATAAAGAACTAATCAAAACGATTCGACATTTATTGAATAATAAAGTGGCAGGAGCAACAGGCATTCCATATGAGTTCTGGAAGAATGCAAATGAATCACATATACAACTATTGTTAAATATATGTAATGAAATCCTACAATCACAAATCCCACCAAAAGACTGGATTCATGATAATATATTCCCATCGGGAAACCTAAACCGTGGCAAAAAGATCTTCATTTAACTAGACCAATAACATTATTAGACACTGCAAGGAAAATATTTACAAAGATCTTATATAACAGAATTGCAACAATATTAAGGAAAGAGGGATTACTTTCAAATTCAAACTGGACAGGACTTCCAGAGAGAAATACAGCTGGATCAATTCATTAAATAATTGTTTAGAAAACACTAAAAAAAACAAAAAATCAATCTGGATTTTTACTCAAGACATTACAAAGGCTTTTGATTCTATAAATTATCAGCTACTTTCTAAATCCCTCAAGCATATCCTAATTACTCTTATATTAAACCTATATACTAAAACACAGCTCAGACTATATTATTTTATGAACTTACAGGAAGGATATTATATGTCAACAAGACTATACATGTCGTTAACTAATTTGGCTTTAACTCAATTCTTAAAATTTCAATTTTTAATTGCGTCTGACTCAACTAATTGTGTCAATCACTAATAAAAATCAAAATTTGCCTTAACTCAACTCCAATTTTTCTTGATTTTAATTGCGTCTGACTCAATTCAATAGTTTTGACGACATGTATAAACAAGACATTATAATAACATAACAGATAGACCATCCTCCATCAAAATTTCAAAAAAAATTAATGTCTTAACATACATAGATGATATGATATACTTGGAAAATACCAAAAAAGAATTAAATAAACTATGTACAGTTGCGTCAAAAGTGACGTCCGATTTAAAATTGAGGCAAATTTTATTTATTTTATAAAATCATAAATAAAAAATATTTATATAATAGTTAATATTTTGTTAGCCCTTCCTTTGCCTCTAGCATTACATTGATTCTTTTTGGCATTAAGGCAACAACCTCTTCAAAAACAGAGCAATCCGAATTTTTCCATTTATTTTTTAGTGCAGTTTTAAGTTCATTTATATTTCTTGGAAAGGCCTCAAAGTTCTGAATTTTATCTTTTAATTGTTTCCAAATGTTCTCTATTGGATTCAGATCTGAAGAATTTGCTGGCCAATCAATAATTGGAATTTTATTTGTCTTAAGCCATTCTTTAGTTATTTTTGCGGTGTGTATTGGTGCATTATCTTGTTGAAAAACTACAGTCTTCCCTGTTTTCTTATAAACTTTATGCCAAAATGGAATTAAATATCGTAATATAAGTATTTGAATTGATCCTTTCATTTCCTTCTTTGTGTTCATCACAAAAAATTAATGGCCCTTTTATTCTTCCTACAAAACACTCCCCAAACCATAACTAATTTTCAACCACTTTTAAAAGTAGGTTCCAAACATTCAATACTAAACCTTTCCCCTACACCTCTTCAAACTTTTATTTGCCATGATTGCTTTCCAATCTCAATACTTAATTCATCTGAGAAAATAACTTGTGCCCAATCATAAGTCTTTTTTCTTTATATTTTTCACACCAATTAATATGAGCAGATATATGCCTTTCTGACACAAAAGACTTTTTTGCAGACATCATATAGTGTCTGTTTAGTAGTTGTTAAACTACAGTTTAAATTCAATGTATTAATAATTTCATGTAAAGGTGCATGTCAGTTCTTCGTAACTTCATTTACGAGTTTATTTTTTTCATTATTATCGAGAGCAAGTAGCCATCTTGAATTTAGTAAATTTTCAGTATTTCCTGTCTTCTTGTATCTGTCAATAAATCAGTGTATTGTGGTAGGGTCATGTCCTATTTTTTTTGCTATTTGTGTAGCATTGAAATTTTTCATATATATCAGTATTTTTCCTTTATCTAGAGGATACAACTCTGTATGGTGCAATGCCATTTTTTTTAACCATTCATCAAGTCATAACATGGAAGAATCATTTAAAATAATAAAAAAAAGAGGTATAAATAGTGTAAATCAAGTATATTGTTATAATATTCAAAATTGGACATCACTTTCCGACGCGACTGTACTTAAACTAACAGAAGAATTTACTAAATTTTCGGGGATAATTACTCAAAATCAGACTTACTTACTATCAACATGACAAAACCTTCAAAACTGCGAGCTACAGTTACTTTTGAAACACATGAAACAAAAGACATAGACAAACACTCAGTATTCAGAATATTGGAAATTTATTTAGAAAAATCTAAATATAAAAGACATCAGTAACAGAAAATACTTGAAAAAGTCCGTACTAATGTGATATAAATGATTAACAGACAAGGAAATTAGATATATTATTAATCACGTAATATATTCATAGAATATCTATTATAGGATCTTTTTATACAGTGCGTCCAGTCTATAATCAAAAATTTTAACACTAAAATAAGACTGACTTTAAAAGACTAAGGCATGTGACACAGACTTAAAATAGAAATTTTATCTTATAATTATAATAGACATTGACTTGCTCTTTCAAAATTATTGATTTAAATTTTATAAAATTTATTTTTGATGAAGCTATTAACATTTGAAGTCAGGTGAATTACATATAAAAAATATATAAAATAAAATTGGGAATATATATAAAAATAATAAAATGTTATTTATTCTATTTAAAGGAATTTTTTAATTCATTATAAATATTATCAGGTACTCTTTGATATGATTTATATTTTTTTATTACAAATTCTGCCAATTTATCTGTTAAACCTTTTCTGTATGCATCCATATATTTTTGAGATTTTTGTGCAAATTTTCTAATCATAATTAAAGGTATAGAATCTAAAACTTCAGGAACTGTTTTTTGTAACCTAACTCATGTATAATCACAATGTTCTCGTGTGAATCTTTTAGCAGTTCCCCAATACATTTCAATGTAATTTAATTCACAGTGAAATTTAGAATAAAAAATACATTTATGATCTCTTTCTTCAATTGCTATTTCAATTTTCAANAATAAGACTGACTTTAAAAGACTAAGGCATGTGACACAGACTTAAAATAGAAATTTTATCTTATAATTATAATAGACATTGACTTGCTCTTTCAAAATTATTGATTTAAATTTTATAAAATTTATTTTTGATGAAGCTATTAACATTTGAAGTCAGGTGAATTACATATAAAAAATATATAAAATAAAATTGGGAATATATATAAAAATAATAAAATGTTATTTATTCTATTTAAAGGAATTTTTTAATTCATTATAAATATTATCAGGTACTCTTTGATATGATTTATATTTTTTTATTACAAATTCTGCCAATTTATCTGTTAAACCTTTTCTGTATGCATCCATATATTTTTGAGATTTTTGTGCAAATTTTCTAATCATAATTAAAGGTATAGAATCTAAAACTTCAGGAACTGTTTTTTGTAACCTAACTCATGTATAATCACAATGTTCTCGTGTGAATCTTTTAGCAGTTCCCCAATACATTTCAATGTAATTTAATTCACAGTGAAATTTAGAATAAAAAATACATTTATGATCTCTTTCTTCAATTGCTATTTCAATTTTCAATTTTCAATTTTCAATTTTTAAAATCTGATTGCATTGATAACAACCTACATGTACAACAATTTGTACATGTTGAATTATTTACTTTATTTTTTCCTTTACAAAGATTACAATCAAGCTTGAATTTTTCATTATTTGTTGGTCAGAAATCTCATTCTACTAATATTTGTTTGATTTCTTTTGGTTTATTAAGATGAATTAGATGATTTGGTGAAAAAATTAAACTTTGATAAGTATTGTTTGATCCAAAATAAGTATCATGCATTAAAAGTCTTTTTCCTCCAGGTAAAAGATTTATTCTATCTACATTTAATCCATCATCTGGTATTGCACCATGATTGGTACTATCAGGTTTTTTTGCTTCTTGACATATTATTAAAATAGAAATTAGTAATTATATATTTATATGATCACATCTATAAATTTTATTGGCCAAAAATCACGTGTAACCTCACTCAAAATTGGAAAAAATAAAAAAACATACTAGATCGTTTCCTTTTAATGTCTGGAACCCAAAAATAATATTTTTTTAAATATTTGACGGGTATTTATTTTTTAATTTAAGAAAAACATTTTTTTGGTTATAGACTGGACGCACTGTAACAGACACCCTCAAAAACAAAATTAATTCACTATGTCTTACAATGCTTAAACATGGGACAGGATATGCATGTACAGCACCCAATAGTCTTTTCATATCATGGATATAATGTCTATGATATATATTATCGACACGCTCAACAACACATAAATACATTTAACTCTAGAAGGACTCGTTTTTAGGAGCCACAACTATACATGTTTCCAAAATTGATTTTGGATTTTTGAGGTATTTCGTCTTTTTGAAATTTATGTAGAATCTATTCTATATATGGAAGTAAAAAAAGTACCTAGTTATATGTATCTTTAATCAAAGAATTTATCGGGGTATTAAAAAATTTCGGGTTTTAAATAAAATAATTTTGTCTTTTATGAAAAACTATTTCAACTTTTTTCCCCAAAATTGCAATTTCGAGGCCCCAAAATAATTTTGTGTGCAAGTATGTAGCAAATTGTAGAAATATGCGTGGGCATTTTTTTTTTTTGAAGAAAATATTTCGTGTGAATTTGGTGCGTATTTATTATTGCTATCTTTTTTTTTTAATTTTCGTAGCTTTACTAATTCTTTATCATTCTTTATAATCCATTTTTAGTTATTTCCACATGTTATCATCGTATCTCTTTAATTATTAACAAAAAACAAAAAAAAAAATCCAAGTAATAAGCTGGTTAAATTTACCAAAAAGAAAATTCTTGAAATGATGAGAAAGGAGTGGGAATAGGATTTTTTTAATTAATCCAAAAAGTTGATCAAAAGAAAAGAGATGAACAAAATAACCTTTAGTCATATTATTCTAAAAAATTTTTATCATAAAATCAAATTATTTAATCATAGGACATATATTATCTAAGAATGACATGTACCACGACATATAAAAAAAACATATGGTTAAATTTAGCTCCGGATTCCAGTTTGAAAAAATGAACCTTCGCTAAGTGACTTCAAAAACGTTGATGCAGCAATGGATAAAAATAATATCAAATTTATTTAGATAAAAAAATATAGTCTTCGTATATTTTATATACACAAGAAAAATTGAAAATTGATTCTTTTATTTTTTTTTTCTAGTAGAATTATTTTATTAATCATTAGACTATTTAAAAAATTAATTAATTTCATTCGATCTTTATTGTTCGTATAAGAGATTGTGAAAAATTAAAGAGAATAACAGGTAATTAGAAAATAATGAATAAAACGAAAATTGTAAGAACAATGATGGGCTGATAAAAATCATGTGAAACAATATCCGCAGTTTACTGTTCTATTTAACTGATCTGGTTTCGTGGTATCTTTTACCTCCCCTTCCTCTTCTCGAGTGAGAACTTGAAATATTTCCAAAATGTAATGTCGATTAGCCAAAAAAGGTGATTTTTTTGGTGGAAAAGGAAAATGTTTATACGCGATGAATATTAAAATCAATGAAACGTAAGGTAACACGGATCAGTCAAACTATTATTATTGTGAAAAAAAAAATATTATTATTGTAATAATTCATGTTGATCATTATTTTACAACTAGGAAATGGTAAAACCATGCAAGTAAGCAATTTATATTACTAGGAAATGGTAAAACCATGCAAGTCCGGAGCGTAAGCAATTTATATTATAATATTGTGACATGTGATTGTTATCTAGCAATCATTATCTAAAATCGGACAGACACCCCGTGCATATTTACGTTTTTGATATTTTTAAATCAAAGCATCAAAAACAAAACTTTGGTATCACTTTACTTGTCCCTTATAGTGTCCGGACAAATAATTCTATTTGCGGAATCAAATTCATTATTCGGTTGTATTCGAGAGCTTTCTTTTTTATAATATTGGCATTTTTAGAAATAGCACTATCAAATAAGCTTGACTGTCCTCTCTCTAATTTATCAATGTTTGCTTGTAAAGAATTTACTTGAAATTGCCAGTGAGTAAAAATGCCATTTATGTTCATAGTGATTTCTTCAAGTTTTTTTTCAAGATTTTTAATAACACCTACAAATTCCTCTCTTTCATCTTCAAGTTGTGCATTCAATTCTATAATTTTCCTGCCATTCTTTTCTATTCTCTCATTCAAACCTCTCTCCATATTTAATAATAAAGTCTCCGCAATGGAAGCAATTTCTTTGCTGATTTTTCCAACAGTTTCAAAAGTTTCAGCAGTTTCAGCATTTTCAGCAATAATAGAAGCAGTAATTATAGGAGCAACCATGGTAATTACAGAAATAAACTTTCTAACGATAACAGCAAAATTTTTGAATATTGTTAAGTTTCCGTTTTTGTTTTCTATAGCCAGTAATTCTTTCTTAGTGTTTGATTCGATATTTTTAGGATTATTACTGATGTTATTACAATGTTCAGAAAGCTCGCTTTTAATATTTATCAAATCACCTTCGATTTTTTTTATCTGTTTTTCATAATTAATTGATTCACGTTTATTTTTTTTGGCGACTGATAATAAATTTTTGAGATTACTTATGAGTTCTTCTTCTTTAAAATTTTCTTCTTTGATAACTTCAACCATTGATAAAATATCATCAGAATAGTTAACCAATGCATTACTTAAAGATTTAGAATCACCACAAAATTTTAAAAATTTAGCGTATTGGTCGTTAACGTTTTCGATTTGGCGACTGATAATTTTATCGTTGACTTGAACTTTGCGAATGCATAAGAAAGAAGCAATAATTAAGCTAAGTGATTCCGTTGACAATACAACAGGATTTTCTTCGAGAAATTGTTGGAATTCCATATCAGCGATAACTGGATCGTTAGTTCAACGTAATCAGTTTATTTATACCAACTTCAACTAATAATAGATTTGATTGTTTCCATTCCATATTGTTATTATTATCTATTATTACGGTAAGTAATCAATGATATGGCATAAAGTCCGAATTAAATAAATCAAATATGTACAATCTTAAATATATAATAATTATTGTATTTATAGCTACAACCTTTTTTTGTTTAACTAGAAAATTCCCATGAAATGTCTTTATCGACGAAAAAAATTTCTAGGAATAAAACAAATGCTAAAAAAAGGGTCATTAAGGTCATACCCGTTGTAATTCTTGTAATCGACATACCTTTTTCCATGGAATCACGATAGTGCATTTTAATTGGTAGATATATTGGCCTAATTTGGTAAAGTATATTCTCATATTCCATAATATTCCATATACATATAGATGCAATTTTATCTATATATTTAAGATCCTATTTTACAATATTTTTTATGAACACTGTCATTTATTTGTTCAAGAAGAGATTCTATTTTGCATAGAATTTCTATTCTCGTCACGTTTAACTCATTCTTTTTGGAATTTTCTTCTTGTAAAGTAATTGGAATAGATTTAAATAAAATTGTACTTTAAAAAGAATAGTTTACAACTTGGTATTAATATAAATAAATAACACATAATATTATATAATTTTAAATGTATATTAATAGTATCAAAACACATTTGATTTTAACAATGAAATAATATAAATTTGACTCGGAGTTAAATTTTAATTTTAAAAAATATCCAAACTTAGAATAGTATCTGTCCCGCAGATCGTTGGATTAATCATCACGTTGATCGTTAACTTTTTGAATAAATTGATTGTTGACTTGAACTTTGCTAATGCATAAGCTAATGCATAAGAAAGAAGCAATAATGACTCCGTTGACAATCCAACAAGATTTTTTTTGAGAAATCGTTCCATATCAGCAATAACTGGATCGTTAGTTCAACATAATTAGTTTATTTATACCAACTTCAACTAATAAATTTGATTGTTTCCATTTCATGTTATCTGTTATCTTTGTGCATAATTCTGCATTTAATTTATATTATAATTTTCACATCAAAAGTACACCTTTCCTACGTTAATATCAAATTCTAATCTTCTCAGAAAACAAAGGAATTAATGATGTGTAAATGCTATAGGTGCAGACTTAACTGAAGTAACTATGGTAAGTCATATAAAATCATAAAAGACGTAACTCATAAATTATATGACGCAACTATAAGTCTGCACCTATAGTAAATGCACAAGCAACTACTGAAACTTCAGTGCAGTAACATCAGAACAATTTCGGACCTTTTTAAGTGTATTCTTTATTTCTGATTTGATATTTCCTTTAATGTTTTTTTTTACTATTTTACTATATTCAGCATAGCTTTTTTAGAATTTCCGTCAGATTATTTTTGATTTGTTTTATCTGGTTTTCATAATTCTCTGATTTGGTTTTATTTTTTCTTGCAGCAGACAATAATGAATTGAGAAAACCTATGAGATCTTCTCTTTTAAAATTTTTTTCTTCAATAACTTTAACCGTTGATAAAATATCATTAGAATAATTAACCAATGCGATACTTAAAGATTTGGTATTATAACAAAATGCTATAAATTTGAACGTTGATCGTTAACTTCTTGGATTTATTCATGAATAGATTGATCGTTTACTTTAACTTCGCGAATGCTTAAGAAGCAAGTAAGAATTGAGCTAATTTCTTCCACTGACAATAATATTGACGTTTATGTTGAGAAATTGTTGAAATTCATCCATATCAACATTAACTACCTGAAGCGGGTTTTTCACATAACTTGATAATTTATTTTTTATATTATTCGAAGAAGATTGTTAAGAGTTGGCTAAGAGTTTACTTTGTGCATGATTCTTATTCATTTTGCATTAACGTTTATAGCAAATATTATCTCGTAAAAAATATTCATCATATGATAAGTAAAAGAATCAGCTCAAATAATATTACAGGATAAAACCCCCTCTAACACTTAAAAAAATATTAATTAATACTATCAAATAAGAGTTATCTTTTAAAAATCCATCAAAGTACACGTGTAATGAAACATTTAAAATAATTTTAAAAGCATTAAAAAATAGAACTATTGTTTATATTTTTTTCATAAAATTTATTGTTAAATATATATGTAATATACATAGTTTTTCGATACTAATTGTTATTTTATCTTATAAAAATTTATCTAACCATTAATCGACCTGATAATTCATTATCCGGTTATATTTGAGAGCTTTCTCCTTTATTTCATTAGCATCTTTAGAAATAGCTTTTGTTTTAAACATATTTAGGCTTGACTGTCCTTTTTCTAATTTATCAATGTTTACTTCTAAAGCTTCTAAATAATTTACTTGCTCTTCCCAGTGAGTAACAATGTGACTTATATTTATAGTAATTTTGTCAAGTTCTTTTTTAATTGCATTTACAAATTCTTCTCTTTCATCTTTAAGTTCTGTGTTGGTGTTTCCGGCAGTTTCAGTAATTATAGGAGCAATCGTGGTAATTACAGAAATAACCTTTCTAGCGATAACAGCCAACAATTTTTCCTTAGTGTCCGATTCGATATTTTTTATATCCTTACTGATTTCATCACGATATTTAAAAAGCTCTTCTATAATTCCTTCCAAATTATTTTGGATTTGGTTTATCTGGCTTTCATAATTCTCTGATTTGGTTTTATTTTCTCTTGCAGCAGACAATAATGAATTGAGAAAATCTACGAGATCTTCTCCTTTAAAATTTTTTTCTTCAATAACTTTAACCGTTGATAAAATATCATTAGAATAATTAACCAATGCGTTACTTAAAGATTTAGTATCACGACAAAATGTTATAAATTTAGCATGTTGATCGTTAATTTTTTGGATTTGGCTACTGATAATTTTATCGTTGACTTGAACTTGGCGAATGGTTAAGAAAGAAGCAATAATTATGCCAATTGCCTCCGTTGACAATTTAATATCTTGGAACAAAAATTGTTGAATTTGATATCAGCAATAACTAAAATCGTTAGTTTCATAATTAGTTTATTTATATCAACTTCAACTAATAGATTTGATTGTTTCCATTTTATATTGTTATCTGTTATCTTTGTGCATAATTCTGCATTTAATTTATATTATAATTTTCACATCAAAAGTACACCTTTCCTACGTTAATATCAAATTCGAATCTTTTCAGAAAACAAAGGAATTAATGATGTATAAATGCACAAAGCAACTACTGAAACTTCAGTACAGTAACATCAGAATAATTTCGGACCTTTTTAAGTGTATTCTTTATTTCTGATTTGATATTTCCTTTAATGTTTTTTTACTATATTCAGCATAGCTTTTTTAGAATTTCCGTCAGATTATTTTTGATTTGTTTTATCTGGTTTTCATAATTCTCTGATTTGGTTTTATTTTTTCTTGCAGCAGACAATAATGAATTGAGAAAACTATGAGATCTTCTCTTTTAAAATATTTTTCTTCAATAACTTTAACTGTTGATAAAATATCATTAGAATAATTAACCAATGCGCTACTTAAAGATTTGGTATCATAAAATGTTATAAATTTAGAGTAACTTCTTGGATTTGTTCATGTAAATTAATCGTTTACTTTAACTTCAAGAAACAAGTAAGAATTGAGCTAATTGCTTCCACTGACAATATAATATTGACGTTTAGATTGAGAAATTGTTGAAATTCATCCATATCAACATTGAAGCGGATTTTTCACATAACTTGATAATTTTTTTTTTTATATCATTCGATGAAGTTCACTTTGTGCATAATTCTTATTCATTTTGCATTAAAATTTATAGCAAATATTATCTCGTAAAAATATTATAAGTAAAGAATCAGCTCAAGTAATATTATACACTAGCACTTAAAAAAAATATTAATTAATACCATCAAATTCAAAAATCCATCAAAGTACATGTGTAATGAAACATTTAAAATGATTTTAAAAGCATTAAAAAATAGAACTATTTTTTATCTAAAATTTATTGTTAAATATATATGTAATATAAATAGTTTTTCGATACTAATTATTATTTTATCTAACCAGAAAAAACATCTAATCATTAATCAACCCGCTAATCTAACGTTCGTAAGAATCAAATTCATTATCCGGTTATATTTGAGAGCTTCCTTCCTTATATCTTTAGCATTTTTAGAAATAATTTTTATATTAGTTTTAGTTATCTGTCTTTCTAATTTTCTAATGTTTTCATTTAAAGAATTTACTTGCTCTTCCCAGTGAGTTTTAATTTTAGTCATATTCATAGTAATTTCTTCAAGATTTTTATCAAGATTTTTAATAACATCTACAAATTTCTTTCTTTCGTCTATAAGTTGTGCATTTAATTTTATAATTTTAATGTTATTATTTTCTATACTCTCATTCCGATCTTTCCCCTTAGATAATAAAGTCATCGCTAAGGTAGCAATTTTTATGCCGATGTAACTGACAGATTCAACAATTTCCCCATTTTCAGGAGCTAGAACAGCAACAAAAATTGTAGGAGCAATCATAAAAATTACATTAAGAACCTTTTTTGCAATATCGGCACGTTTTTTGGCATTTTTTAAGTCTTTTTGTTCTTTTTCTACAGCCAACAATTCTTCCTTAGTGACTGAATCGATATTTTTTGGATCATTACTGATTTTATTATTATATTCAGAAAGCCCGTTTTTAATATTTATCAAATCATGTGAGATTTGTTTTATCTGTTTTTCAGAATTCTCTGATTCGCTTTTATTTTTTTTTGCAACTGGTAATAAATCGGTAAGATGACTTATGAGTTCTTTTGTAGTAAAATTATCTTTTTTAATAGCTGAAACTAATGATAAAAAATCATTAGAATAATTAACCAATGCATTACTTAAAGATTTAGAATCCTCACAAAATTTTATAAATTTATCGTGTTGAACGTTAATTTTTTGGATTTCGCGACTGATAAATTTATCGTTGACTTGAACTTTGCGAATGATTAAGAAAGAAGCAATAATTAAGCTAAGTGACTTTGTTGACAATAAAACGTGATGTTTTTTGATAAAATTTTCGAATTCCATCTCTGCTACAACTGGATCGTTAGTTAAACAATTAGTTTATTTATACCAACTTTAAACAATAGATTTGATTGTTTCCATTTCATGTTATCTTTATACATACATTAACCCTGTTGTTTCCCTTAAACGGTAAACGATATTGCAAGCCAAAAGTCCGCTGAGAAAAAAACTTGGATGCATCCGATTAATTTAAAACAAATTAAGAGATTTGGGAGGTGGTAATTGGAGACATGGTGAAACTGATGAAACTGGTGAAACAATTAATGTAACTATTTTATTTATAGTTAATATTTATTTTTAGAACAAAACAAAAACTATCGGAGGTTTTTTTGCGTACCGTTTTGGAAATAGATCTGTATTTCAAAATAGTTTAGTTACACAAATTATAGTAACACAAGTCACATATTCACATGATTAAGTTATACAAATATTTTATAATGAGCGTCCTTATTCTGGACCCCTGGTTCAGGGTGAAATTTATGAACCCCCGGGGTTCAGGCAAATTATTCTAGACCCCCATCCTTTTTAGTAATAAAAATTTCCAAAATTAGGGACTAAGATTTGATTGGAAAATTTCGCGTAGTAGTTATCATTTTTTTAAAGTCATAATTTAAAAATGCATAACTGAATTATTTTTGAAAAGTCAGTTTTTATTTTTTCAAAACTCCAAGCAATATATATAAATATACGTTAATATTTTTTTTTGTTCCAATTGCAATATTATTTATCACTATTATTTATTACCCTCTTACTTTTATACATAAATTTTATTTATAACCCTTCTATTAAATATTTATATATTTATTTACAATTACTATCGTATATTACATTAATTTAACCCTATATATTATAATTTTATTTTATTTTTAACCCGATTCAAAATCTCTAATTTAGTAACCTAGATCCTCTAAAAATAATAAAAACTTGACCAAACCACTTGAAAACTAGTAGAAATAATAAAACAAACGAAGTATTACCTGCCTTTAGTTCTATAAATCCCTCTTGAACCTTGAAATTATCTTTCTTTCTTGTCTAAATCTATAAAACGGTACTGCGCCACACGATTTAATTATAAAAACTGACCTAAAAATAATCAAAAAACAATAGTTAGTGTCCATGTACACGAAGAAACAATAAGATAAACATCACAATATTCCTGTTAACCTCCTTGAACTTTGAAATTACCTCATTATAATTTTGTTTTATTTTTAATCCTACTTGAAATCACCATCTATAAAGTAAAAACAGACGATTTAGTAATTTAGGTCCTCTAAAAATAATAAAGATAAGACCCAACAACTTGAAAACTAGTAGAAATAATAAAACAAATGAAGTATTACGTACCTTTAGTTCTATAAATCCCTCTTAAACTTGAAATTACCTCTCTCTTTCTCCTTTTTGTCTGTGTTAATCCCATAAACAGAGAGAAGATATTTTTTCTTAAAAAAAAAGATTATCAGATTAAATGTAGATCTGCTTTAGGTGTAACAATTATTAAATATTTTTGTTAGTCATGAACCCAGTGAAAATAAAGCAAAGGAACTAATCCCGCGAAACAATTTGATTCAAAAGAAAATATTCAAAATGAAAATAATAAAAATAATAATAATAACAAAATAAACAAAGATTATTTATTTGATGGGTTGTACAACTAAAATTTAACTTTGATATTTCTAAATTAAGAAAGGGTCTAGACAAAATGACCTAAACCCCGGGGGTCTAGAATAAATGACCTGAACCCTGGGGTCCAGTTTAAGTTTTCTCTTTTATAATTATTAATATTTATCATTAATTAGTATTACTTAGTATTAATTATTATTACATAACATTTATTAGTATTAATTATTAACATAACATATATTCTAGTAAGTTATATTAGCCAATAATATTAGTGCACAGTAAAACACAGTAATGGCACAAAGATGATCTATTTGAGTTGTAAGAAATGAAAATTGTCTTATAATAAAATTTTAATAATTCAAATTCCAAGAAATAACTTGTAAAAATTAACCTGTAAATAAAATGTTGAAAATATTATTTAATAAAATCTTTTATTAAATAAATCCTGAAATTTTGAAATAAATAATCTAATATTATAATTAATTAATAAAAAAATTATGAATGTTATGGAATTTATTACTTGATTGCTTAATATAATTCTTGAGTTAATAATAATAATATAATCTGAAACTCTTGGATAATATCATGGAAATAAAGGAGAAGTCAAAATAATGAACATCAAATGTAAATGGAAAACATTATTATGTTAAAGATACTAAACCCTGTATCAATAATAACACTATCAAGAGAATGACGAAATATAAAAAAGAAGTCAGAATACTAGATAAAGATCTTGTGAATAAAGAAATTCAAAGACAACAGAAAATAATAATGTATGGATAAGTAGAAGTAATAACTGAATAATAAATAAATCATACTTGGATATAAAACATGGAATAACTGATGAATAATTAATGAAAGGTCTAATTTCCTTTCTAAAATAACTGAATCAGTGGTACTTTCTAATCAACAGTCTTGTACTTATCGGGGAGGGACTATAAACTCCTAAAGAACTGTAAGTCACCCTTAGAATTATGCCTTACTAATAGGTGACAATGGTTTTATCATGAATAGGATTCTGATTAATGACTAAATTTGCTAAGATTTATTAAGTATAGGTAATCGATTTTTTCTAATTTATGAATAGGAATTTCCAATTCATGAATTTTCACAAATAGGATGTCCAATTTATGCATATTTGCATTATCAATAGGATTCCGATTTTTGTTTATTCGACCAGTGGGAATTTTAAATATATTTCTACTTTTATTAAACAATGATATGAATTTGTTTAAAAAATATTTTTTCATTATTAATATCAGATTTAAAAATTATAGAAGTTCCAATATAATATGTTTTTAAAATAAATATAAATAAGTAATACAATATAAATAATTAATTATAATAATTATAATAATTTTAATTTTATTAATAAATAAAAAACTTACTTCTATTAACAGTAATAGAGGTTATTTCAAATAAAGGAAATTATTGCCAGATTGTGCCATGCCAAAATGCACTTTTTTATCAGTTTTTATTCCAGGATCAAAATATAATTGTGGAGCTATTTGTGAGTTATTAAGGATTGTATGAATATGGTCAATTATTAAAATGTAATATGCCATTTTTGTAAGTTGAGAATTGGATGATAATATTAATATTTTAGTATTTAGGAAAAACAATCCAATGGTATTAACAACAAAATTAGATTTTTCAGAAATTTCATTATATTAATCAATATAACAAATAGAACTAAGGTTACAAGGCATATCAAAAAAAAATTTTATATCATAAAAAATGCAAAAGAAATTTTTAATTTTTGTATAAGATCCCTTTTTCTTTATTTTCTATTTATAAAAAAAAAATTGTATATTATAAGAAAAATTTTTTTATACAAAAAATTCATCATTAATTATTTTTATTAATAAGTAGTCAATTAATCAAGAGTGAAGATTCTTTGTAAGAAAAAGAAAAAGAAAAAATAGAACTTGCTAGAAATAAAGATAACAAAGATGAATCATAAGATTTTTTAAGAAAAAAAAAGAAAGAACCTGCTAGAAATAAAGATAACAAAGATGAATTACAGGATTTTTTATGTAAGAAAAAAACCCGCTAAAAATAAAGATAAAAAAAATCATGAAATTATTTTTCTCACACAAAAAGAAAAGAGAATAAAGATGAAACATTTTTTTTATGTAAGAAAAAAAGAACCTGCTAGAATAAAGATAACAAAGATGAATCATAAGATTTTTTTATGTAAGAATAATAAAATTTTTTTCTCAAAAAAAAAATAAAAAAAATTTTTTATTTCATTCTTTTTTATTATTATTTTTATTTATTAACAAAAACAGTATTTAAATGAATTTATTTTCGAGGAAACTGTTTCTCTTCCCTCGATCTTCTATAATTTCTATTCTACTATTACATTAACTACATTAATTATTTATTTAATTAAAATAATAATAATAATAGCAAATATATATACAATGAACAGTGAAGTAACACCACTAAACTCAATAAAGAATTTTTTTTTTATAAAGGAAATTCTAACATCGTACAATCCTCCCAAAAAAAAATCATATACACCTAATAATTCATGTCGATCATTATTTGCTAATATTCTATTTGCTGAATCAAATTCATTATTCGATGATATTCGCGAGCTTGCTCCTTTATTTCATCGGCTCTTCTATAAATAGCTTCTATATCAAATTTTGGGTTTAGAAGTCCACTTTCTAATCTTTCAATTATTTTCTTTAAAGAATTTACTTGCTCTTCCCAGTGAGTTACAATGTTACTTATATTCCAAGTAATAACTCCAATCTTTTCTTCAAGATTTTTAATAACATTTACAAATTCTCTTTCGTCTTTAAGTTTTGCATTCAAATTTATAATTTTATTGTTATTTGTTTCTATACTCTCTTTCAAATCCCCCTCCCAATTTGATAGTAAAGATATCGCTAAGTTGGCAATTTCTGTGCTGATGTAGATTATAGCAGCAGTTTCAGCCATCACGGGAGCTCCAGTAATTGCAGCAGTTTTAGAATTTGCAACAATTTTAGCAACCCCAATAATAATTCTGGCGACAGCAGAACAAAATCGGAATATTATTAACCTTTTGTTTTTTTTTTTTATAGACAATTCTTCCTTGGTGTCCAATTTGATTTTTTCATTATTTTCTTTACTATTTTTAAAAAGCTCACTATTAATATGTATCAAATCACCTTTGATTTGTTTAATCTGTTTTTCATAATTCTCCGATTCGCATTTATTTTTTTTCGCAACTGGTAATAATTTGAGAAGATTACTTATGAGTTCTTCTCTAGTAAAGTTATCTTCTTTAATAACTGAAACCATTGATAAAATCTCCTCAGAATAATTGACCAATGCATCACTTAAAGATTTAGAACCATCACAAAATTTTATAAATTTATCGTGTTGATCGTTAACTTTTCTGATTTGGCCTTTGATAAATTGATCGTCGACTTGAACTTTGCGAATGCATAAGAAAGAAGCAGTAACTAAGCCAAGTGACTGTGTTGACAATAAAACAGGGATAAATTTTTCGGCTTCCATATTAGCAACAACTGGATCGTTAGTTCAATCTAATTAGTTTATTTATACCAACTTCAACTAATAGATTTGATTGTTTCCATTCTATATTGTTATTGTCATCTATTACGGTAAGTGATTAATCATATGGCATAAAGTCCGAATTAAATTAAAAATAAATCAAATATGTACAATCTTAAATATATAATGATTATTGTATTTATAGCTACAACCTTTTTTGTTTAACTAGAAAATTCCCATGAAATGTCTTTATCAACGAAAAAAATACGACAAATGCCAAAAAAAGGGCATACCCGTTGTCATTTTGTATGTCCCCAGATTTTTTTGTTGTCCCAATATCCCATGGGCTTATAAATCAATTCTAAATAACTTTAATTAATGACCTAAAACAAGTTTATAATGAAATCTTTTATTATTTTTGTCCCAAGATGTCCCATGACAATACCGCCCGTTGTAATTGGAATAGATTTAAATAAAATTTTACTTTAAAAAGAATAGTTTACAACTTGGTATTAATATAAATAAATAACACATAATATTATATAATTTATTGCTAAATGTATATTAATAGTATCAGTACTTAAACACATTTGATTTTAACAATGAGATAATATAAATTCGACTCAATGGGTTAAATTAAATTTTAAAAAATATTGAAAGTCACATCACACGATTTTTTTCACTTTCCAAACAACCAAGTAAACTTTAATTAAAACGTAAACGTTAGTATCTGTCCCGCAGTCGTTGGATTAACGATAATTGGTAATCGATTTTCTTATATAAAACCTTTTAAAACCACAATTTTTTTTATCTATCAACAGAGAAGAATAATTCAATAAAGTCAGAATGCATTACTTAAAGATTTGAAATCATCACGTTGATCGTTAACTTTTTGAATTCGGCCACGAATAAATTGATTGTTGACTTGAACCTTGCTAATGCAATAATTAAGCTAAATGACTCCGTTGACAATCCAACAAGATTTTTTTTGAGAAATCGTTCCATATCAGCAAGAACTGGATCGTTAGTTCAACATAATTAGTTTATTTATACCAACTTCAACTAATAAATTTGATTGTTTCCATTTCATGTTATCTGTTATCTTTGTGCATAATTCTGCATTTAATTTATATTATAATTTTCACATCAAAAGTACACCTTATCTTAAATAAATTTTAAAAATAAAACTAATGTTTACATTATTTGTTATAGTATAGTAAAAAACAATTTTAAGGACTATATGTAACATAAGTAGTTTCTCGTAGGATAAAGATATGACTGGCTAATTATTTTCTTCATTTTTTCCTACGTTAAGATCAAATTCTAATCTTCTCAGAAAACAAAGGAATCAATGATGTAAATGTACAAAGAAACTACTGAAACTTCAGTAAAAGTAACTCCAGTAATGTGCGCGTTGATCGTTAACTTAGATTTGTTCATGAATAAATTGACCATTTACTTTAACTTCACGAATACGAATTGATGTATAAATGGATGGGTGGATTAAACGAAAAAAATAATTTATAACATTCCTTACCTGTAAATTAATTAANAATGACTCCGTTGACAATCCAACAAGATTTTTTTTGAGAAATCGTTCCATATCAGCAAGAACTGGATCGTTAGTTCAACATAATTAGTTTATTTATACCAACTTCAACTAATAAATTTGATTGTTTCCATTTCATGTTATCTGTTATCTTTGTGCATAATTCTGCATTTAATTTATATTATAATTTTCACATCAAAAGTACACCTTATCTTAAATAAATTTTAAAAATAAAACTAATGTTTACATTATTTGTTATAGTATAGTAAAAAACAATTTTAAGGACTATATGTAACATAAGTAGTTTCTCGTAGGATAAAGATATGACTGGCTAATTATTTTCTTCATTTTTTCCTACGTTAAGATCAAATTCTAATCTTCTCAGAAAACAAAGGAATCAATGATGTAAATGTACAAAGAAACTACTGAAACTTCAGTAAAAGTAACTCCAGTAATGTGCGCGTTGATCGTTAACTTAGATTTGTTCATGAATAAATTGACCATTTACTTTAACTTCACGAATACGAATTGATGTATAAATGGATGGGTGGATTAAACGAAAAAAATAATTTATAACATTCCTTACCTGTAAATTAATTAATTGACAACCTTCTAACAAATATCGTGTAAAAAAAATTTTCCTCCTCTTAATTATTTATGTTACATTTTATTTCGATATATAGAATGGAATTAATGATTCGGGATTCATCATAAATTCAACTGTTCATGTGTAATATAGTTGGAATAAAAAATATAATCTATTAGAACATGAAAAATCCGGAGTAAAGAGAGAATACAGATTGCTTTATTATTCTTGTTCTGAATGAAATAGTTGATAATAACAATAGATCTAAATTTTCAACATGGTAAAATTAAATTTTAAGGATTTTTATTTTTAATAAAAGATTTAATTAAACCAATGAAATTTATTTACTATTATTACTAGTCTGCCTGAACCCCAGGGTTCATGTTTTTCACTGTGAACCAGGGTTTAGGATAAGGACTCATCTTAAAATATATGAAAAAATAAATATGAAAAGTCAAAAGAAAACGAAAAGGTAAAGAGAAGAGAATTATTTTAATGACAAATTAAAATAACGAATAATAATATTGTACATTATAAAATATACACGAGAAAATACACAAAAGGAATACAATAAATATATGAGAATGAGAATAAAAGAAAACGAAAAGGTAAAGAGAAGAGAATTAATAACAATAATAATAACAATAATAATAACAATAATAATAACAATAATAATAACAATAATAATAACAATAATAATAACAATAATAATAACAATGACAATGATATTAAAAAAACAAAATTTTGCATTCGATAATTTGGAATATTCCGCATCCATCAATATTAAACTTTTACTTTTTACTTTTTAAATACATATTTCAAATATCTCAGTCCCGATAGCAAACTATAATTTATTAAATCAATGTTATCAATGTTTTATTATTTTATAAATTTATAAGCACAAATGTTGGGCGTGAATATTTTCTATTATGAAATGTATTTTTGTCTTATTAAAAGTATATTTTATTATTTTAATCAAATGTATTTTTCTCTTATTATTAAAAGTATATTTTATTATTTAATTTCAAATTCAAATAAATAAGACAATGAATTATTAATTATGTGACATTATAAATCGATGTTTTATTTGATTATTCAAGTTTAAAACATTCTAAAAATGGTTCCTATCTGTAATTATCCTTTTCTCATTTTACATGATATAACCACATACGAATGAGAGAATTTACCATTTAAAGAACTTTAATAAGACCTCGAGCTCACTACAAAAATAAATAGAAAAATTAAACTGCAGATATTTTGTAGTAGTAAAAACGTTTACTTATCTGTTTTTATATATTCTTTCTTCATGCTTCAATAAACACCGTTAAACGATGGATAACATAATACTGTACGTGATCGCCACTAAAAAATGAACGCATCGCATGCCATCTTAAGCTTTAATGGCATCTGAACAAGGACTATTTGGAGTAACTGAACAAGAACCATTCTGAAGTAACTGAAACACATGCACAACGTCGGAAGAGACTTGCTAATGAAAGGCAGAGAAGTCTCAGAGAGAAGCAAAATGTCAATACCTCATCGGGAGTACCTATTACTAATGATGTTAATACTCAAGTTAGTCACAGTAATAACCGCCGATCTCCAACATTTACGACTATATTAACCGTTGGGGTCTGCATCTAGTTAATAATAAGAATTTTGAGAAGCAATTAATACGTGATCAGCTCGAGAGAACTCTGTAATGAAAATTGGATTGGGTAATTCACAACAGATCAACCGTATGACCGAAAAATTATGTTATAAATACACATTTTTTTGTACTATTAGAACTGCTTGCGATGTTGACTAGTAATCTTGTTTTTATTTTTTATTTTATCTTTTTAGCAAAAACCTTGGCTTCTTTTCTTTCATTTGCGACATTGCAACCCCCTTATGTAAAAATTTTTTCTCACAAGTTCTATGACCGTGATCAAGTTTTGAATTCAATTCTGGATGTTGCTCGCACGAACTACTCCAGGCGCAAAAGTTCTGACCACAAAGATCACGAATTTATCCTAATTCCTGGAGGGATAGGAATAGGAAAGATACACGTATGGGGTGGGAATCACAACATATGCTTTCCGTTATGAATACAAAAGACGACACTAATGATTTTGTTGAAGCTCTAAACGATCCCTGCTACATCTTCGTTGACTTGAATAATGGAAGTAAATATATTAAAGGGTTTGATGAAGTTACGGTATCAAGTGTGCGAATAGGAGGTGGCTTCAGGTTTGGTGTCTGAGAGCCTATCTGATTTGTCAAAGATGAATGTTAATCTTTTCCACCTTCCTGACGTGATTTGCGAGATTCTTAAACGTTGCTTTAAAACAAAATCGAGTTCGGTTGAGGCTATTATCATTGAATATCAATTGTACATTAATTATGTTCAAAAGGACCAACGACGATCATGGGCAGATGCTCGCGATTACTTCAAATCATTACTAAGAGAGATTGGTAGTGTCACGCGTGATAATATGATGATAAAAACGGAGAGTGGACACGCTGGAAACTCTTACCATAAGCTTAACGGCAAATATTTTATCATCCCGATCTGTACGGGAACGTCTGCGATTGACATTCCCTTTTTACCTACGGAGCATACGAACAAAATAATGGAGCTCAAACCTTTAAATTATGACTCAGCAAAGTCAATGTTTCTTGACAAGTATGAATATTCGAGGAACAGGAAGAAATCTAGTGGTTCAAGGTCTCAAATTAGGTTATTTGTCGGATCTTAATAATGAAAATATCGAAAAGCTTTCAACGGAATTTTGTAACTTTGTCCTGAACCAGCAACACTTTCACATTGCCATTTTTGACACTGGCTTCATTCCGAAGTTCATCTTAGGTCCTTCTGTCCTCACGTCAGATTTTGATTGGGGGAATCAGCTTTTCACTAAAATATCTAAGAGGACTGTTGCTGTGGTTGGAGATGATCCGGGTAATTGGAAAAGTTTGAATGATATACATATATACTGCAATCTCATTTGGCAACTTGTTAAACGAGAATTTTTATTACCTAGCCGTACTTCCATTGGTGAACTTGAACGAGCTGGTTTGGTTTATCTCTCCAACTTTAAAGATGAATGGTATACTATTGTTATGTCTTTTATATTGCTGAAAATATTCACAACAAGCTCCTTGTTTCTCAAGTAGAAACTGTGTTTCCAGATCACCTTCTCTTAATCCCGACATATAATTCCCCTTGGCAATGGCAAAACTTTGAACTTCTATATGTATATTACCAAAAAGCTATCATTGATAGTTTAATCGAAGTTCGGACGTCAACTATTTTATCAATTCAGCATAAAATTCAGCTACTTTAATCGCGTTTGCAACAAAAAGTTGAAGATAATGAACGACTGCAAATCGATGACGAAATCAAAATTCAAAGAGAAAATCTTACTAATCAATTAAACATGAACTGGTGACTATCTGATGTATTTCGTGGCGTGAAAGGCTTCTTCAACGAAGAGTACGGTTACACAAACTCAAGATCTATGCCCGAAAAAGATAAATTTCTTCAACGATTGCAAATTTAAACAAGTTTATATTATGCGATGACAACGTGACTCATCCATTCGATGAAGGCATTTTCCGCTGCTAATATTGATCACCGACTAGAAAATATTGAGTCATACCTTTCTCCGACATTTGCTCAATCGTGGTTTAGTGGATAGGCCAAGTGAAAAATAATGTGTTATAAATACAACTAGAAAACAATTTTTTCATTTATATTGTAATTAGAAACCCGATGTATTTAAGAACTATACCAAAGAATATTTGATTCTTTACTTTTATAGTAATAATGCACTGACAAAACGAGCAGCAATGAAACTAAAAATATATATTAAAATGAGACCTGACATGCAAAATCGATGCCATAATAATATTTGTGATACATATTAAAAACAAGAAAAAAAAAAAAGGTTGTTTTGTTGTTTAATGATTATAACAAAGCAATTAGGTTATTGTTAATTTCAAATATAAATATTTACTTAACGAATTTGGGTTGGTAGAACATGCGATGCGCGTTATATTTTTTTGTTCCTTGTTGATATAAATTTACTTTGTTTGAATTTCTTAATAAGTAGACAAACTTTTTTTTTTCGAAAATTATTCAAAAAAGAATTTTTTTTTTTGTTTTTAAATTCGAATTTCCGAATACTCAAAAAAAAAAATGTCAGAAATCAAAGAAGCCAAAGACAAACTTCATTCTTCTTCTTTAAATTTCGTAAATGATCGTGGTGAATCATTAAGCTCCATTTCAACAACTTTATCAGGTGCTCTAAGCGTTGTTGAAAAAGTATCTGATGCAGCTTCCGTACCTTTAGTCGGATTAGTTTGTTCTCTTATCTCTGACATAATTCATATTTGCGAAACCACTAAACAAAACAAAAAAATCTGTTCATCGATAAAGGATCGAGCTATTATTGCTAAACTTTGCGTAGAAAAGTTACAAAGTCATCAAAAACTATTCGTAAAACGCTTCAATGATCCCGGATATAGGGAGGCATTTATTAAATTTAACAACGTATTGAATAATATTTTATCTTTTGTGAAAAAAGTATCAGATGCATCTTTATTCCAAAAAATTGCAAATACAATTTCTATCAAAGAAAAATTTGAAGAACTCACTATTGAATTTGATAGTAGTATGAATATGTTACATTTTTCAATAACTATCGATAATTCTATACAAGGTGATTTGGATACCGAAAATCTTAATAATGATATTGAAGAACTGAAAACGGTATATTTTATTTTTTTATAAAGAACTTTATTAAATTTTATAATTAATAGAAAGACATTAATATATTATACATGTATATATTTTTAGCTTTTAAAAAATTTTGGAGGTTCAGATAATATGTTTATTCAAGAAATTCAAAAGTTAAATCATAAAATTGAAACAAATAAATTCCAAGGAATCAAGGCAATTGAAATAGATCCATTAAAATTAATCAAACCAGATGTTTTTAGGGATTCTGATCGCCGAGGTGGTAATGGATTTCTCAAAAGATTTATTATTAAAAAAGTTCTTAAAGGTTCCGATGTAGCATGTATTTCTTGTTTTATTGATGAAGAAACAGAAAATAATGAAAATAATGAAAATAATGAAAATAATGAAAATAATGAAAATAATGAAAATATGGAAAGTAAAGAAAATAAAGAAAATAAAGAAAATAAAGAAAATAAAGAAAATAAAGAAAATAAAGAAAATAAAGAAAATGAAGAAAATATAGAACAGAAAGAAATTAAAAAAAAGATGGAGAGGTTTCAAGCTGAACTTGCAATATTGGGAAAATTAAAAGATAGTACAAATATCTTGAGGTTTTATGGCCTCTCTAAATTAGATGGGCAAAGAGTTATGGTTTTTGAATGGACTGAATGGGGAAATCTTGAAGAAGTGTATTCAGATCGTAAAATCGACTGGAGTAATAAAATTCATATTGCATTGGATATTTGTCGTGGTTTGGTATTTTTGCATTTGGCTAGTATTCTCCACCATGATATCCGATGCAAAAATATTATGGTATATATAATTTAAAAATTTAAACTCACTCATTTTATTAAATATACGGAAAGGGACTAATTATTACAATATATATATTTTTTTTGATTTACCCAGATGACTCCACGACTTGAACCAAAAATAGCAAATTTCGAATATTCTCGTGAAAACGATCAACTGACTACTGGTTATGAAAAAACAGTCAAGGTTTTACATTGGATGGCACCAGAAAAAATAAGTAGTACAAAAGAAAAACCAGTACAATATACTTATGAATGTGAAATTTTCAGGTTAGCATATTTATCTTATGAAATGAATATCTTTTTTAAAATATATTATAAATTTATTTTATTTATTTATTAAATAATAGTTTTGGAATGTTACTTTGGGAATTGACCTTCGAAAAAATTCCTTATAAAAATCTTAACATAGAAGAAGTAAAAAAAACGGTGTTAAGTGGAAAACGCGAATCTTTTGAATTTGGAGAGTGTAATTCGGAATTGACAAAACTTCAAAAGCGTTTAAGAAAGATAATAGAAAATGGTGAATTTCCTTTTGTTATTAATTATTTTTTTTTTTAGTTTTAATATTGTTAAATATAAATATATGCTAAATGTATACTTTTTTCTATATTAAGCCTGGGACGAAAAACCAGGAGCTAGAAAAACCTCGCAAACTATTTTCACGAAATTTGTTAAACTTGCAAATTATTGTGAAGATCTTGATAAAAAAGATCCTAACATTTTGAAATACGATAGTTCTAATTCTCCATCACAACCAATTTCAGACATTCAAGAAAAAACTGAAAAAATTTCTTTTCCATATATAAAACCTTTTCCTGAGGGTGTTAAATCTCATAATGCCAGAGATTATAAAACGGCTTGGGAAATTTTTGAATGTCATGCGAATCTAGGAGTTCCCTCAGCAAAATATTGGAAAGCATATTATTACGATCATGGATATCACGTGAAAAAAGATCTTGCAACGGCAGCTCGTTTATATAAAGAATTAGCAGATGATGGATTTGCGGATGCAAGTCTTAGATATTCACAAATGATTTTAACCAAAGAAGGCGGGTTACAACTTGATAAGAATGCATTTTTGATGTATTTAACCAAAGCCGCAGATAATGGGAATTATTTTGCTCAATTTAAATTGGGAGATCTTTTAGTGAAACAAGGAAACAAAGATACTGGAGTTAAATATTTAAAATTAGCAGCATTAAGTGATAATGTAAAAGCTATAGAATTACTTAAAAAAATGGAGATTAATTTTATCAATTAAAAAATGTTAGAAAGAATTATTATTATTTTTATTATTATTATTTATTTTATTTTTATTTTTTTAGTATTAACATAGTCATTTATACATATACATTTTATTCTTTCTTTTCTGTTAAACGAGAAAAAAAATCACATGGATATTAAAGTATTAGCATCTCGGTATTAATATAGAATATTATATAATTTTATTACTAAATGTATAGTATCAGTATATTTGATGATTTTTGTGAACGTGTTTTATATATGTTTTACATACACGTTTGATTTTAACAATGAGATAAATAAATAATAAACTCGATGTTTAAATTTTAAATTTTAAAAAATTTTATTTATTGAAAAGTCTCACATTACACGATTTTCTTTACGAGTCCATTTTTTTTTGTGCTCTTTCTAAACAACCGAGGAAACTTTAAATTAATTACGTTAGTATTAGAGTAGTATTAGTATTTGATTGTTCTGCAGATCGTGGATGGATTAACGATAATTGGTGATCGATCGATTTTCTGATATCTTTGGATGATAATTTTCTATAAAAAAAAGAGATGCGTCTTACAATAAAACCACAATTTTTTTATCTATCGACAAAAAAGAATAATTCAATAAAGTTCAGATGTTATATAATAATAAGTACGTATGATGAATTGATAAATTTTAATAATCAAATGTTATTACTCTTTATTCAATATTCGTTTCAAATTATTCCAATCATTCCACTCATTTATTTATTCGCCTCATTCATTTTTATGTGCAAATATAGAACAAACTCGCAACTATTCAATAATGTCAAGGGCCAGAAAATTAGCCGGAATACCGGAACCTATCATATCACATGATAAAAATGATAAAAATTATCAAAAAGATGATGATTCTTTACTTAAAAAAAAGCCATTGAAACTTGCATCAATAGAAATAAAACCAATAAAACCATCACCAAAATTATTATCAAATGATGTTAATAACGTTGATTATTATAACGTTGATATTAATAATATTAATGAAGAAGGAGAAGAAGGAGAACAAAAATTATCTCGACTTAAAGAACTTGGAGGAATTAAAAGGAAAAGAACGGTTCCGCCGGAAATAATAAAATCTGTATTAAACAATATGTTTAGTCTTCCTAATCAATCTAATCAACCTACACAACAAGTTAATAATGATGATGATAGTATTAATAATACTAGTAGCAGTAATAGTGAATATTTAAAAATGGAAAAATATAGAGTATTAAAGGACATAATTGAGAAATTAAAAATGATGAGACAAGAAGAAACACTAGACCCTTTAATTATTGAGCATTTAAAAACTTTAGTTTTTGATAAAGCGCCTTTACCTTCTAACAAAGAACCAATTGAAACTAATGAATCTGGACACATGTCTTTACCTTCTGATAGAGAAACAATGGAAACTAAAGAATCTGGACACATGCCTTTACGTTCTAATATAGAAACAATGGAAACTAAAGAATCTGAACAAGTTTCTTTGCGTTCTAATATAGAAACAATGGAAACTAAAGAATCTGAACAAGTTCCTTTACGTTCCGATATAGAAACAATGGAAATTAAGGAAAAAAATGAAAATGAATTATTAAAGATTAATGAATTAGAAAATAGTGAACAAAATTCTTTACAGCAACAAGATTCTTCACAACAACAAAATACTACTAATGCTGCACAAGTGGATAAACCAAAGAGAAGGAAACTCATGTCACCATTGTTTATTCAACCTGCAGGTAAAGTTTATTAATATTATACGTAATTAATGTACATTTATACATTAATTAATTATATATATTTATTTAATTTAGGAATTGAAGTGAAATTACCAAAAATTATGGGGAAATTTGAACAACCCGATAATCCCAAGTTATTAAAAATTTCAGTGATAGGAACACCTAATGCTGGTAAATCAACTTTATTGAACTCTTTATTGGGCGAAACTGTAAGAATGCAGATTTTTCTTAACATAACAATGTAAACACTTCAGATAACAATATTAATTCTTCAAAATAAATCTCTATTAATAAATTATTATTTTTTATTTTTTATTTTTTTTTATATTTTTAAATAGGTATCAGTAGTATCAGATAAAGCTCATACAACCCGAGAAAGAATTTTAGCAGTATTAACAGAAAAAAATACACAAATAGTAAATGAGAAATAATTTTTAAAACAAATGTTTTTTTTGATAATAATATTTATATCCATATATATATTGTATATATAATATACTTATAATAATATGTTTAGATATTTTTGGATACACCTGGCACAATTACCGGTCGAAATAGAGCTAGATTAAATCGTGGAGTTGTAAACGCGTCATGGCAATCTTTACTTGAAGTTGATCATGGTAAATATTCATTATATTTATATATAACATTTAAATATGTATATGAAATAAATAATATTTTGATTTTAACAATCTATTTAATTTGATTAATAGTTTTAGTCATAATAGATGCATTTAGAGCAGCAAATCATACTACTTACAATGAAGAATTTTTACTTAAAAGATTAAAAGATTATGAATTACCTGCTACTTTAATATTAAATAAGGTAATTTAATTATAAATAATTATAGACAGTATTCCTTTACTCATCTCTTTCTTTCTTATATGAACAATAAATTATTTAGATTGATTTATTGTCACAAGCAAGGAATTCAAATATAGTACAACATTTATTTGGAAAATTTAGAGTTCAATATCCATACTTCAAAGATTTTATTAGTATTTCTGCATTACAAAAGCAAGGAATAGATAAATTGAAGGAAATTCTATTCTCTTATTCACATGATCAAGAATGGATATATCCATCAGGAGTTAAAACCGAGATGGCGGATTTAAGAAGAGTTGAAGATTTAATTAGAGCGGAGTTATTAACTGCTTTACGTAGTTATTTACCTTATTCTATTAAGCAGGTATGCATCATATAATACTTTATTTACTTTATTTTATTTATTCATTTTATTACAATTTATTATTCTTGAGAAAGAAGAAAGAAAGAAATTAAATTCAGACAAATAATAGGAAAATGAAGGTTGGACATTACTTTCTGATAATACATTAAGAATAGATCAAACATTATATGTTGAACGTGAATCTCAGCAGGTAAGATTATATAATTGTAATTATACTTTTTTTTTTTTATTTTCTTTATTTTCTAATTCAATTAAAATATATAATCACTTAATTATAGAGAATTTTAGTAGGAAAACAGGGGAAAGTCATCAAATCAATAACCTTAAAAGCTAACAAAGCAATGGTAGAAGCATTCAAGAGACCTATTAGATTATATGTAAATTGTAAAATTAAAGAACCGGGGAAGTAATATATTATTTAATATAAAAGAATACAGAAGTGCATTCTTAATTATTGAATCTTTATGAAATTGTTTTAAGTTCTTCTTTTGAAATACATTTTAATTATTTTATCTGATTTCATATTTCATTATTTTTCATTTTTTTATTTAATCATTCTTCAATATCTTCTTCTTGTTGTTGTTTAAAAATTCTAAGGTAATAAAAATACTTAAAATTCATAAAATTGGAATGGCTACTTCACATCAAGTTTATTAGCTATTATTAATAACCAAAAATCTTTTAAATCTAATGGTGATGATGGCATTTTTTGTAAAAAAAGAGAGGGAACAAGTAGTAAGGAACAATAGTGAAATGAATATATTATTCATGAATTGTTGAAAAATAATATTTCTTTGACAAAAAAAAGGAAAGAAAAAAACTATATAATCTATTTCATTATAAAATAAGAATGATTGAACAATAGGTTTTACCGGGTGACCTGCAGGCGGGGTAGGTCATATAACCGGGTAACCATATGCCATCTGTCAGGTCACATGAAAGAAATCCAATAAAATCAATGGATTTCAGAGGCAAAAGTTTCATTTTTGATAGATCAGGGGTTATTTTTTTGATATATCAAGATGCACGTAAAAAAGTGGTTATTTTTTTGATATGCCTATAATTGTTTATTTATAGATGCATCAAAAAAACAACTATTTTGTCACATGAAAATAATATATATCAAAAAAATAACCATAGATCTATCAAAAACGAAATCTTTGCATTTCAGAGTGATGATCGATTTTTGTCACAAGACATTAGATTTGTGTAATGCACTACAATATTTACCAATGCACGATTTCATGAAATCAAATGAAGCAATTGTAAAAAAGCAGGAGTCCTATATTATAATTATTGTAAATTTTATAATAAATTGAATTATTCTTTATCATCTTTCCAGAGTAGTGATTGGACTGTCACTAAAAACCTCACTTTTATTTTACAGGTTACTTGGGGTAATATATATTTTACCAGGTCACCTGATTATTTTTTCAAGTAAAATTTTTAATAATTTTATTAAAATAATTTTATTATTAAAATTACCAAATATTATGACGGGTGACAAGATCGCGAAAATTTATTTAATTTTTCTTCGAAAAATACATATAGTGAATATATGTTAAAAAAATGCATTTTCTGTTACCATTATTAACCATTACTCTTTTTTCAAGCTGTTACTTCTCCTTATACTACTTTATTGTTGGTTTCTCTTCGATCTTTTTTTCCCTCTTTTACATATTTTACTTCTCTTTTCATTTCTTCCCCTTTTCCTATTACTTCTTTCCATTTTTATTGTTTTTTTCATTTCACTTTGACCTCTCTTTCTTTGTTAATTTATTTTTCCCATAGTTAAAACTCAAACGCTCTATATAACAGCTTTTCACATGAACTCAGTACCTCTGGTTCACATTCTTCATCGAAAACCAATAGTATTGTTTTAGATTATAGATGGTGCCGAAATTATTTTTGTATTTGCCGAAAATATAATTGCCGTAAATAATTTTGATGCCGTAATTATTTTCGGCTGCCAAAATTATTTTAGGCTGCCATAATTATTTTTATATGATGAAATTAATTATAGATATTGTAATTAATATTGATTACTATAAATATTATACTTAAATGTAAAATCGGAAATAATTATCGATGGTCATTACATATAAAATTTTTTTATTTTATAAGTAAATCTCAAAAACAGTACTAAGTAACCTCAAAGACAAAAATGAATTACATTTTCTGTAAAAATCTCAGACCTATTCTATTAAAATTGAGAAAAAAATGCGCGTTTAAATTTTGAACGGATAAAAAACTTTAAAACGGCTATTATTCGCTCAATTTTAATGAAATAGATCTGATATTTTTACAAAAAGTGTAATTCATATTTGTCTTTGAGGTTACTTAGTACCATTTTTTTGATATTCACTTATAAAATAAAAAGTTTTATATGTAATGACCATCGATAATTATTTCCGATTTTACATTTAAGTGTAATCAATATTAATTTCCTAAAATAATTACGGCAGCCGAAAATATTTTTGGCATTTTCGGCTTCCGTAATGCCGTAAACCGTAATTCTACCTACGATCTATACTCCAGATAAAGAGTAAGTATATCGTTTTTAAATTATTATAATATTTAAAATATTTAATATATTATATATTATAATAACAGATACAAAAACCAACTTACAAACCTAAATGCATCCAGCAATTGAAATCACAAGGAATTTCAAACAATGCTAATATAATATATATGTATTGGTGTTGCATTAAAATAATAATTTTTATAAAAATAGAATGAAGAAATCAAAATCTATGAGCCCATATATAAATTCACTTTTGAGCAACTGATATAAAAATTTATTTATTAATTCATATATTAAAAAAGAATATATAATAATTTGATTTTATAGTGGATGCATTGTGCATATGAAGTGATGGAGGAATTATCTCCTCATTATATGAATGAGGTCACGGAAATTTCTTAAAGATCCAGTATCTAGAGAAAGTCAAGAAAAAATAATACCAAAGTAAGTATATTTGCATATATTTAATTAATTTTCTTTATAATATTTTTTATTATAGGTGTGCTTTAATTGATGGTATCATCGACATTCAATTAGTGAAGAACATAAGCCCTGCAAAAATGATTCTATATCTGCAATCAATAATCATATCCGAACCATATGAAGAATGGTATGGTATTTTTCATTATTATTCAAAATTGATATTAATTAACATTACTTTTTTTTTTAAAGTAAATGGGATGAATTTGAGAACAAAGAATTTTCCAATAAGAAATTTTCTCTTTGTGAATTTCAATTCCACAATAATGAAATCAATAATAAATTACAAAGAAGAGGCAAAATGGTTACATCTCCCAACCTTTTATTGAAATGAAATTTAAAATTTATCTACTAATCTTATTTTTACCAATAATATTTTTTTATTTGAAGTTAATATTGTATTGAAATATGGATTATATTTTATTTAATGATATTTAATTTATTGTCAGTGGATAATCGACAATTAACCAATAACCTATGTGGAATTGATTACGGAACTCCCGCGATTTCTATATTTTATTTATTTATTTTATGCGAATAGAATTCTCGATATTCCTTTGGACGGACGATCAAACATGTATTGAACGAATTTCAAAAAAAAAAAAAAAAAAGATTACTTAATATTCTATTACAAATTTCCATTTTTGTAGGTTCACATGTAACCATTTTCACAATATAAATATAATTTGAAAGAAATGTCAGATGTCAGATATCTATCACAAGCTCAAATAAAGTTGGAATAATATTGATGTAGTAATAGATGACACGTATCGCCAGTTTAACATCTCATCTAATGATTTATTATATAGAAACCAGTTGTTATCATTATTCCTATTTCTATTTCTATTGTTATATTAAATATTATGTTGTTATTTTTAGAATTCTTCTTCAAACCGTTCAAATTTAAAAAATAAGCATTATTGAACTGGATTTATAATAGTAACTAGATAAAGTGTAATATTAATTAGCTGCTGCTGACTGAGATATAACCTAATAATTCATATATATAGTGGCGGATAGTTAATATAATATTTATTTCGTTGCAGTATAAATTCATCAAATTGATTATAATTAATTCATTTTAATAATGTGTTAACAATAACTGAATTAATTTATTAACTTTTTTTTTTAAAAGAACTGATTACCAAAGTTTCTTAATAAATAATTCATAATATTGATTAAAATGAATATTTGATTTCGTATGTAACAAATTCTAGTTTAATAAAAAATTTCTTTTCGGGTTTAATAAAAAGTAATGAATTTATTAAATAATTTCTCTAATATTTCTAATTTCTAGTATCTCGGACTGATTTTTTTTGATGATATGATATTACATGCCTATAAAATTATTTCAAAAATATTATCAATAAAATCTCAATTAAAAAATGGTATAATAATTACACTAATCTAAGCCTTATAGTCTAAGGTATTCCGGAAATAATAAAGATATCTGTTCTGCTGATATCGAAGAATCAATTTTTAGTTATCTTTTTAATATCAAATATACATATAAAGAAATTTTATTAAAAAAGACTTGGAGGTACCGATTATTTTGCATAAACGGCGGCGGATCTATAGGCTCCACTCCGAGGATAAATTTGAAATAAATTTGGTTGTCACACAATCGTATCTGGCGTTTTTAAAGTTCTTTGTTTTCATAGAAAATAACAAAACTCTAAATAACTTTCAATAATTTAATTCGTTTTAATCATTTACACACACACAGAAATGCGAATAATCTAGTTTTTTTTTTTTTTAATTAGTCATATTAGTTTACACTGCCTTGTTAATATTTGTCGTTGTGCATAGCGTTATATCGAAAAAGAATAAGAAAATAAGAAAGAGAACATAAAACATTAAATAAGTAAAATAAATAAATGAAATGCAGGTGTAATACATACAAATTGTTTGAGAATTTTTTTTTTAATCCTAAAATATATAAAAACATATAAAAACATATAAAAACATATAAAAACATATAAAAATATATAAAAATATATAAATATATAAATATATAATATATGCATCAATCCAACAAAATTTGATCTATTTAAATAATTTTCTTTATGATTTTTATTTCAAACACCATTATTATGAGTAAACCTAAATTAAGTAAAAATTAATTAAAAGAATTAAGGGGGGATTGACTAATTAATTGTAAAGCCTTCACTTATTTTTATTTATTAGGTTCATTTCTTAAAAGTCATTTCTTATTTAGACCTTTTATTTCTCAGTTACCTAAATATTTTTTTTAAAATTGGAACACAAAGTTCTTTTGTAAACCCGAATTTTTTTTTTTTCAATGCAAGCTAATTTTAGTTTTTATTCCCATTTACCAACAAATAAAAACTATTTAAAGTGTACAAAATTTTCCGCAAAATTCTAAGGCTTAGCGATTAATCAATCAACGCAGAAAAGAAACAGTTGTGTAGTTGTGTGAATACAAAAATTTTTTGCATCGATTTAGAAAATTTGTGTGAATTTCTATATATGTTCAAGGTTCTTTTTAATATTTTCCGTAATGGTTGGTTATGGAACTATGGAAACGACGATAACTAAATAATTCGTACTACTTTATTAAAAATATTGTGCACTTTCATTGTACGTATATATACACAATTTTCTATTTAAACATCTGCACAAAATTTTTTAAACCAAACCAAAGAAAGGACCAACGACAAAGCAACACTTTTTTCTTTCTTCAGAAAAAAATAAAAGCAAAGAACGAACGAACGAGAACATTGTTAGCGACAATATATTTCCAAAATAAGGATTTTTATTATTATTATTATTATTATTATTATTAGATAATGTTATGCATTCGATAATTAGAGAAAATTTAAAAATAATCATTGTTTAATTAAAATCGTCATTATATCAATTCATTACCTCATTTTTATCACAAAACTTGAAATTTTTTTCAAAATGAAATCATTAAATTTATTAAGAATCAATTCAAATCTTTATATGATATTTTTAATATCTTTAATAAATGTTCTACCATTAATCAATGCCCAAACATCAACTCCATTATCAATTACTCCTCCCGCAATAACAACAACAACAACATCATCTTCCACATCAACAACAACGACGCCGACGCCGACGTCTTATCCTACAGATTCCATTTATCAAAATCTTTTTAATATGAGATTAATTTACTTATATAATTTACTTAATAACAATCCAGATACAGAATTAGAAAATCTAAGAACATTATATAATGGACGATTAAATTTAACATTATTTGCTCCACCCGATAATCTTAGTTCTTATAATGTTACTCAATTAGATAACATATTGAGATATAATACTGTTAATGGTAATTTCTTCTCTTTCTCTTCTCTTGAATTTCTAATTAATTCTTTATCCTCTTTTCATCCATCACTATTATTTTTCATAATTTTTCATATATTTTTTTTTGTTATTTTTTCATAATTGAACAGGTTCTTTGGCATCTAATACTCTTTCCGGGAAACAATTTCATCGGACTATATTAACTAGTTCCGATTTGGTTCAATTACCTAAAGGAGAAAGTCAATATATAATGACAAATAAAACGGATAATATTATATATTTGAATACTGGTAATAAAATAGAAGCAAAAGTAATTACAGCAGATATTGTATGTTCTAATGGAATGTTATATATAATTGATAATGGTAAATATATTTATTTATTTATTTATTCATCTAATATATATTTAATATTTTTTTTTAATAATTATTTATTCATTTAATATTATTTTTTTTTTATTATAAAGTTATTTTACCACCCGGCGATTTTAATTTTGTCATGAATAATCATAATTTTACATCTTCATATAACGCATTCAATATTACAAACCTTATTCCTACCATAGAAAGTACTGTTGGAATTACAATTTTAGTTGCTAATAATGCAGCATTTGAATCCGGTCCAAATTTTTTTGACTATAATTCTTCTTATCAATTATCGGTTTCTTCTTTACACATAATTACCCAAGTAATTCATTCCACTGAATTTAAGACATTAAATAATTACGAAACTTTAAATGGAGGAACAGTAGAAGTTCTCATTTCATCAATAAATGGTGAAATAACTATTGGTGGTGCAAAAATAATATCTTCTGATATTTTAATTAAAAATGGAGTTATTCATGTAATAGATCAAATAATAACAAGTAATGTAACAACTACAACAAATACTCCTACTTCTAAAGCAACCGTAAGTTCTGCTACTCCAACACCTGAAGTAACATTTTCTAATGATACCAGTGGATCTTCCTTAGATAAAAAATCAAAAATTGGAATAGGATTAGGAGTTGGTTGTTTTGGAATTGTAGTGCTGCTTTTTTCAATATTATTAATTAAATGGTATCGAGCAAAACGTTCGAAAAATAAACCAACGGCGGCGGTGGCAATGGAGGCTTGAGGTTTTAATCGTCAACAAAATTTTTATTTACATTTGTTATAATTATTATTGTAAATACCTTTTCTATTTTCTATTTTATATTTTATATTTTATATTTTATATATTTCCGGATCTTTTTTTTTTTGTGGGAAAAGACAATTTCGGTTTGGGATTTTTATTATATAAGGTAAATATTTACTTGTATTTTATATTGGTTATTATTTTCTTTGCCTGTACTTTATTTTGGTTATTATTTAGTTGTTAATACTTTCTTAAAAAAATCATTATTATATTTACTATTATATTCACAATTATATTATATTCATTTATTATATTCATTTATTATATTCATTTATTATCATTTTATTATATTCATTTTATTATATATTCATTTATATTACATTCATTTGTTAATATTAATATTAAAATGTAAAATGAATAAAAATATAAGTTGTTGATCGACTTTTTTTCTTTATCACGATATTGTGGTTAAAGTTTTACTTGTAAACAGATTTTTATGTTATAAAGAGTAAATCCAATTTATCTAATATTTAGATTATTTAGTTAATACTGTACAAATATTTGGATTACAAAAAAATAAATTAAAAAAAAAAAAAAATTACGACCAAAAAAAAAATAAAATAAAATAAAATAAAATAAAATTATTCATTCATAATAACTTGAAAAACTTCATATTCATCAATCTTAAAAAATCCATCCGTCTTTCTAATATGTTCTTGATAAACTTGTTGTCGACAACGACATTTCGAAAAATCTTTTCCACAAACTTTTAAATCCGCATCATGTCCCATCGCTCCAAATGAAGGTCCGAAGTCCCAAGAAGAACGAATCGCTTTTTCAATCGCGCTTGCTTTATTCTTAATTTGACTAAAGATCGTACGTTCAATATCAATCGTATTTAATGAAAAGATGAAACTTTTATCGGTTGATATATACGAAGGACTCTTATGTTCAGGGGTCACCCAATATNTCACGATATTGTGGTTAAAGTTTTACTTGTAAACAGATTTTTATGTTATAAAGAGTAAATCCAATTTATCTAATATTTAGATTATTTAGTTAATACTGTACAAATATTTGGATTACAAAAAAATAAATTAAAAAAAAAAAAAAATTACGACCAAAAAAAAAATAAAATAAAATAAAATAAAATAAAATTATTCATTCATAATAACTTGAAAAACTTCATATTCATCAATCTTAAAAAATCCATCCGTCTTTCTAATATGTTCTTGATAAACTTGTTGTCGACAACGACATTTCGAAAAATCTTTTCCACAAACTTTTAAATCCGCATCATGTCCCATCGCTCCAAATGAAGGTCCGAAGTCCCAAGAAGAACGAATCGCTTTTTCAATCGCGCTTGCTTTATTCTTAATTTGACTAAAGATCGTACGTTCAATATCAATCGTATTTAATGAAAAGATGAAACTTTTATCGGTTGATATATACGAAGGACTCTTATGTTCAGGGGTCACCCAATATAAGGGATTATATCCTCCAAGAATTTCTTGTGTGCCGGCTACTCGTACAAAATTAATCGTTGGACCTCGGTTATCACAAAATTCATGAAAAATTTGAGCGGAAAATCCATTAATCGTTCCTCTCGCTAATAAGTTAAAATCATAATTGATGGTTGGATCTCTTTTATGTACTCGATTAATCCATATTTTAAGATAGTTAATAAGTGTTAAACAATTTGAATTTGATCCTAATATGGTTGAATTCATAAATAAATAAATAATTAATTAATTGTTATCTGAATTGAAGATAATTTTTTTTTTTTTTAAAAAAAAAAAAAAATTAATATATATTTACATAATCAAGATAATCTGAACATCTGAATATTCTAGATCTTCGTGTGTCAGAATTTAAATCACAACTCTATAATCATTCTTACTATTATAATTATAGTTGTCCAAGTAGGAATGTATGAATTTATTATATTAGTAAATCCAAAATATTACCCCTTTAACTTCAATTAGATTTTTCAATTGTAAATATATAAACTGTTCGAATTATTTTATTTTAGGGAACTGTACCTTAAATGTTGATCTTTTATCGAACCCTCTTAAAATAAATAAACAAATAAAATTTATTTATTTATTGTTATATAGAAATATCAATAAGTACTTATTTATGGGAATGCAGTCAGATTAATGATCGACGAAAATGATTATAAAATAATTTTTAATTAAAGAATGATTCTTTATCTGTCCTATCTTACAATGATATCCAAAAATGTACAATGCATTAAAACCATTGAGAGAAAAATTAATTATTGTGAAGGTGCATTTTGGTCGTTATTCTTACACCCAAATTAAGTAATTAAACATCATTAGTGGATAGATTTCCTTTTTAAAAATATATAATTTTTTTTTCGGATCTTCAAGTTTTATTGTATAGGATTTTTATATTTTTGTTTTTAATGGTTGTTAAAAATAATTTTATTGATCTTGTTATAAATTTACAAATATTATATCTATTAGTAGTAATTACGTATTTGATCAGAATTAAGAACAAAGGTTTAATCCTTAAGTGATAATTAAAAATAATTCAAAAACAAAAGCCAATAATCCAATAACGTATAAAGTTCTTGGTAACAATTGAAGGGAATTTGCAGATGAACTAGTAGTAGTTGGTGAGGTTGTAGATATGCTAGAAGTTGTTGCTATAATAATAATTCATAATATTTAAAAGAATTTATTAGTATTGCTGAAAATAATAATAATAATAATAATAACAATTAAAATAATTAATTTTGAATAAAAATAAACTTACGAGATGTTGGTTCAGGAGTAGAAGATTCAGGACCTTTTGAACTTGAATTCGGGGATGTACCTGTACTAGTTGGAATGTCAGTTGGAAAGCTAGACGGAAAGCTAGACGGAAAGCTAGACGGAGTGGTAGACAGAGACGGAATGCCAGTTGGAATGTTAGTTGGAATGTTGGACGGAATTTTTGGAGTTCCAGTTCCGGTTGCTTGAACGACTATAGTAGAATCACTCAAAGTTACAGTAACTTGGGCATTAACGATTATTGTCAGTAAACTTGCAATGAAAACCGTAAGGATCAACACGTAAGAGATTTTTGAAGACATTTTTTTTTGGTTGTAAAAGTTTTTTTTTTTTTTTCGTTAACACTTAGATATCTTAGATGAATATTTTGATGATTTTATAACGAATTAATAATATTATAGTTATATTAAATAAAATAAGAATTTTTTTATTAAAAAAAAATTAATTTTTAAAAGCAAGTTTAAAAACAGAGACAGAGGGGATTTATTTATTAATTTATCGATTTATCACCAATACTAAAAATGTCATAGTTCCTCACCCCAAATGTGTGACAAATGATGTTATTTTTGTATATATATATTTAAATTTTATATTTAGAATAAAAAAAAACGCGATCTTTAAATATTCTTTCCAATATATATTTAGTATTTTACGGGTACAATAAAATGCAATCGTCAACAATGAATGGTGATACATAGACATATTACGCTTTACTGATAGTATGCATATTTATTATTCTTTCGCACAACTATTATTATTTATTAAATAAAATATTTCATAAATTAATCTATCATGCGATATTTTTGTGTTCTTATTTTTATATTACTGTATTTTTATTTTCATTGACGCTAAAATTATAATTGCCAAGCAAATGTGGCAAAATTTTTTTAAAATTTACCCATTTTGGGAATGACAAAAGGAATCGCGCACTTTATACCAGGCGATGACGTGAGATTTTAACATTTTATTATAAATTATAAAATATATAAAATATATTTTAATTTCTTCCTCGAGATATTTATTTTATTAAAGATATACCTTACTTATTTTTGTATTACTTTTATCATTATTTTTTATTCTTTCATTGATGCTAAAATTATAATTGCCAAACAATATAACAAAATATTTACCCATTTTTGGAATGACAAAAGGAGTAAATAAAAGATTATCGAAGGGAAATCGCGCAAATACATATATACAAAAACCATAGAAAAATAATTTTCAGGAAATGAGAATACTTTTAACGTTTTATTATAAATTAAAAAATATATATTAATTTCTTCCTTGAGATATTTATTTTATTAAAAACATATCTTAAATAAAGCAAACATTTGATATTTGAATTCGATAATTAGATACATTAGAAGCCATCGACAAATAAAAAAAAATTAATAACTCGTAATATTTATATAAATTTATTCGGAAATGATTTATGGGTATAAACGGATTCTCCATAAATGCTATAAATGCACCTTCTATAAGTGCATCCCTCTTTAAATGTACCCTATGCTCCACCAATAACACTTATAAATGCATTCCCTCTGTAAATGCACCTTAATGCCGGTCCCCAGGGGGGTGCATTTGTAGAGGGTTCACTGTAATTCTGTAATTCCATAATTACCATCAGAATTTAATTATCTCATTATTACGTGATTCCCACTGATATTTTCTCATAAATAATTGTATAATAAGTTATTAACCGCTCAATCACCGATACCCTCGGAAATTCTTTTCTTCTAAATTAACATACATGTGATTAATATCATTTTTATCGAGGCTTGTTATTTATTGGGCTTGGTCTGGTCTCGATAACAATTTTTTTTTTAAAACGGATTATATAAATAGGTTGATGTATGTAAAGCTAAGCATTGATTCAAGTATTAGCATGTTTTTTCTTTTACTAAAAATAAAAGTTTTAAAATGATTTATGTATTTTTGTTATTTTGATGTAAAGAAATGTTTCTGTTTTTTTTTTAAAAAAAAAAACAGAAACATTTCTTTACATCAAAATAACAAGAATACATAAATCATTTTAAAACTTTTATTTTTAGTAAAAGAAAAAACATGCTAATACTTGAATCAATGCTTAGCTTTACATACATCAACCTATTTATATAATCCGTTTTAAAAAAAAAAAAAAACTATTTGCCTCAGGGTATATTAGGTATATTTATTGTAAATGTAAGAGTTACATATGGAGAAATTACGTGAAATGTAAAACCGAGATTCGGGATGCACCTCAACGACACTTAAATTTTTATTTAAATTTTTTTTTAATTAATTATTTTTTTTTGGTCAAATATTTATATTTAATTTGTACCAATAATAATTATCTGAAATAATTAAAGTTTACAATTTAAATATAATAAAAGTTTGTTTGCCAATAAAGGATAATATATAATCATGTGATAATATATCATAATTAATATCAGTGATTATTTATTCCTTTTCAATAATATTATATAATAATATAATATTTAAATAAGCCTCAAAAAAAAACAAAAAAATAAAAAACGATTTTTCTTAAAAAAAAAAAGATACATATATGTCTAATTGTTAATGGTTCAGTTGCTCAAATTTTAAAATATTCAAAAAAATATATATATTCGAAGAATTATTCAAAGAAAATACCCAAAGAAATATTTGTAATGTCAACAACAGGGGGGATAGGAGAAACAGGCCATATGGTCTACTTTAATAGTGGTAAATAGTAATAATGATGTTTTATTATTATTGCTATTATTATTATTATTATTATTATTATTATTATTATTATTATTATTTATTATTATAAAATTTTCTCCTGAAAAATAATTACTCTCTATCTTCTATCTTCTAACATTCGTTATTTTGTATTTTTTGTAATTTATTGTTCTACAGATTTTTCTTACGTGGTTGTTCTCTTTAAAGGGTTCAACATAACCTCCTTCTTCAATTATATATTAGCCTGTTTATTTATTTTATTTTTATGTTGGTCGGAAAGATTATTAAGTTATTGCTTGGGAAATAATCTTAAATATGATAAAAATCATTCAAGATGGAAAATTATTTTGATAAAAACTTTGGGATTTTCCGTAGTAACAATTTTTAGATTATTTTATATGTTAATAACGATGACCATGAATTCACAACTTTTTATCGTAGTGGTAAATCTATTTTTTATAATTTAAATATAATGAAGATATATAAAAGTTACTTTATTTTATACTTATATTTTTATATTTGTATATATTCTATATTATTCTATATTATTCTATATTATTATAGGTTTTAGGATTAACCACAGGGCAATTTATCGTTGAATACATTTCCTCAAGATCGTAAGTAAATTCGAATCAAGTGAATCAATATTCTCTCTCAATATTCTCATTAATATTTTTATTATTCTTCTTTTTTTTTTTCGTTATATTCAACAAAAAAAAAGAATTTATTCAACAATAATTCATAAAGAAATTCATGAAACATTATCATTAAAAGATACTTTGGGAGGTAACGAATCACCATCCACTTATAATAAGATTATTTACACTGATGAAGAACTTTCCAATGATTTTGTTATTTCTAATATTAATGAAGATTATGAAGATGATGATACTAATGATAATAGTAATAATAATAATAATAATAATAATAGTAATGATGATAATAATAATAATAATAATAATGACAATAATAATAATAGTGATGAAGAAGATGATGATGATGATGAAAATAATTCCGAACAAAAAATAATGATTTCTAATCAATAATAATATAATTTTAACATGATAAAATTCATGTAAGTAAAGAGGGAAGAGTTTGAAAAGTATTTTTATAATTTGTTCTTTTTTGTAAATATTAGAAATGAACTAGGAAAAAGAAAAAAAAATTAAATAATTCAATAAATAAACAAATCAATAATTTATTATATATAATGAATTACTTTTATACGAAACAATCACTAAAATAAATTGAATGATCATTTTTCATATTCTCCTCCCGAGAAAAATACATCATCAAATTTTTAATTATTAATTATTGATTATGCACGAGCTTTTCCTTTTCCATCCTCTTCCATTGAAATATCATCATCTTCCGCCATTGAAATATTATCATCAACTTTCACTTGTTGATGATAAGTATCTCCTTCCGCATGATCATCTTCATCTACTTCTTCATCATCTTCATCCTCATCATCATCTTCATCCGGTTCCGGCCATTCTACTGAAACGCTTTCAAACTTTCCTTTTAATTTTATATTAATTTAATTTAATTTAATTAATTAATTTATTTATTTAGTTAATTTTAATTTATTTAATTATTATCATTAATTTATTTAATTTTAATTTATTTAATTGTTATTATTATTATAATTATTATAATTAATTAAATGAGGATATTTTTTAAAGAAAAAAAGGAAAGAGAAGTGATAAATACCAATTTTATCATCCCAATAAGATAAATATAAGATCTGTTCATCACTTAACCCATGGGAATTAACGGTTTCACCTTCTCTATCCAAAGAAGTGTAAACCGGTGGATTATTATTATCTGCTTTCAATAATCTTATTTTTGCGGGATCCTTATACTCTTTATCATCCAATATTCTAACAAGTTCTTTCTTAAGTGATAATATTTTATCGTTTCCATGTGCTTTTAAAAATATTGTAAGTTTATGTCGTTTGATTCGAAAATAAAATTGTTGGTTTTCCGATGTTAGCTATTAATTTATATATATATATATATATATATATATATAATAAATTATTATTAAAATATGAATATGTATATATATATTTTATATATATTTTATAAATATTATTACCTCAGCCATCGATATCACTCAAAAATACTCATCAGTAACTCGAGGTTTTTTTACATTATGTAGGCCAGATGTGAATATTTGATCATGATATTTATATTATATCTATGATATTTGATTGGTTAATTGGTTAATGAAAAAAAAATTCAATTTTTTATAATATTCTACATATTGATATTATTATATTATTACTTTAAGAACATAATTATTATTATAATTCATAAAATTTGTTGTTCTTCAAATATGAAATTTATATACCTTTTGAAAATTTATTCAGAAAGAAAAAAAAAGAATTTATAATATAGATGAAAATATATATTGATATTGTAGATTTATATATAAATGCTAAAGAAAAAGAATAAATATATAAATAAATATAAATAAATATAAATAAATATAAATAAATATATAAATGAATATATATATAATAATATAAACAATACTAATAAATAAATAACACATACAACACAACACACCACCCTTCCAAATAATATAATAAAACACAACTGTTATTAAATGTTATGTTAATGCTTGCTATTAATGATTATTGAAAAAATAATAAGTAAATAAATAATACAATAATGACAATCTCTCAAGAGAAAAGAAAATTAAAAAAAAAATGATAAAAAAAAAATGTATGTGTAAATTTCCATTCATCCCTTCAAAGAAATACATATAGTAATATAGTAGTAATGAAGGTAATTATATAAAAAAATGTCATTAAAGTTATATTTTGTTCTAAAAAAAAAAAAAAAGAAAAAGAAACCCAAAGGGTAATCTACTATATATGAATCAATCAATCAAAAATATTGTCAAAAAATATTGTGTCAAGAAATGCCAAAAATGTCTAAATGATAAATAATACATGTAGAAAAAAAAAATAAAAATAAAATTATAATTAAAATTACATAAATAAAAAAAATATAATTAAAATTACATAAAAATAAAATTCTAATTATTAATGTAAAATAGATATTGATTTATATAGTAAAAATTTTCCCCCGAGTGAAATGATTGAAATAATTGAAATAATTGAAATAATTGAAANAAAGGGTAATCTACTATATATGAAACAATCAATCAAAAATATTGTCAAAAAATATTGTGTCAAGAAATGCCAAAAATGTCTAAATGATAAATAATACATGTAGAAAAAAAAAATAAAAATAAAATTATAATTAAAATTACATAAATAAAAAAAATATAATTAAAATTACATAAAAATAAAATTCTAATTATTAATGTAAAATAGATATTGATTTATATAGTAAAAATTTTCCCCCGAGTGAAATGATTGAAATAATTGAAATAATTGAAATAATTGAAATAATTGAAAAGAAATTGAGAAATAATTGAAATAATAAATAAATAAATGAATAATTGATTAAGTAACTAATAATTTTTTATTATTATTATTATTATTATTATTATTATTATTATTATTATTATTATTTTGATTTGACGTTTTGGCTTAGCCAATTTAATCCTTCAAATAAACCTTCCCCGGTGGTAGCACAAGATGGATGAACGTTCCAAGCTCGTTCACGCATACGATGTAGTCCAAGTTTTTCTGTTACATCGGCTGGTGACATTGCTATTATTATTATAATTATTATTATTATTATAATAATAATAAAATAAAAATAAATAAAAATAAAATAACAAAATTATATCAATACGTTGATGATGTGATGTTAAAAATAATAGAAATAATAATGATGATAATAATAATAATAAAAATAAATAATTACCTCCTGGTAAATCTTGTTTATTGGCAAATACTAATAATAAACAATCTCGCATTTCACGATCTGAAATAATTCGATGTAATTCTTGACGAGCTTCATCTATTCGATCACGATCTTGAGAATCAACTACAAATACTAGTCCTTGAGTACCGGTATAATAATGGCGCCAAAGTGGACGAATTTTATCTTGACCACCGACATCCTATTAATATTAGATTATATAGTAAATAATTTGTGAATTATAGTAAATTATAGTAAATTATAGTAAACCATAGTATAATTATAGTAAAATTATAGTAAATGGTATTTTAATAATAATATGATTATTTACCCAAACATTAAATTTAACATTTTTATATGTCACGGTTTCCACGTTAAAACCGACGGTGGGTATAGTCGTCACGGATTGATTAAGTTTTAATTTATAAAGAATTGCTATAAAAATGATTATCAATCAATCAATCAATCAATCAATTAATTAGGAATGTTAATTAATCAAGGAAAATATTAATTAATCAATTAAGAATATTAATTAATTAACCAAATAATTTAAAGATCCACTTACTGGTTTTTCCGGCAGCATCTAAGCCCAACATTAAGATGCGCATTTCTTTATTACCAAATATCCGGGCTAAAGCTTTTGATACTGAACCACCCATTTTTATATTTTATATATATATAAATATATAATTATTTACTTACTTTCTATTATTATTATTATTACTGTTATTATTATTATTATTATTATTATTATTATTATTTAATAATTAATAATTAATAAAATGGATTTGATATTCCGTAAAGGAGAAAATAATAATAATAATAATAAAAGGGAGAATTTAAAAGATAGTATATAGCTGGTATTGGTTAAATTTTCACTGTCGGAAATAAAATGTTCGTTCGGGTATTAATAGATATTATGGTGTGGTGGTGGTTTAACTAGAGATGATGAGTGGTATATAGATTTAACAAACCTTAATATAACCTTATTATATAACAAAAAAAAAATTTTTTAAAAAAAAAATAACTGTAAAGTAAAAGTTGAACACAAAATATATCTTAACGGCCACACGATATTTTTATTGGTAGCAAAATGATAATAATGAATTGCTAGTTAATATGGTTAATCACGTGCATGAACTAAAAATGAACTTATGCATTGCATTTTAAATAATACCATTAACAGTTAAAAATAAATTTAAATTCATGCAAATAAAGAAAACATTTTACTTAACTTACTAATAAACATTGTTGTCTATTTATGTACTTTTTGTCTACAATATTTTTTTTACATTTATGCCGCTGCTGTTATGTTTGGATCGATATTTTTCTCTTAACAACAATAAATAAATAAAATAAATAAATAATAATAGATAATAATAAAAATAATAAAAAATAACAAAATAATAATAATGACAAAAAATAATAATAATGACAAATAAATAACTTCAAGATTTTCTTAACAGATAATCTCAACCAAATGAAAAATTACAAAAGAAATCTTTTTTTAGCTCTTTTTTTTAAAAAAAAAAAAATTTAACAAAAAATAATAAACCATTTTAAAAAAAAACATAATGATAATAATAATTTTACACATGACTGTTAATAAGTTAAATGTATATATGTTCGTTATTCGTGAAAATCCTTGAGGATTTCAAACTAGATTTATTCCTCTTTTTTAAGTTCTATTCTCCATTGAATAATTTACAATTTTTACATGGTTTTATTATTTATTATAGAATGAATATTGAAGGAAATGATAGAAGTTGGAAAGTTCAAGTTGTCGTGTGTTGGTATAAATAATTTTAAAAAAATCTCCTTTGTTCGTTTTGATAATTTTCATCGTTTTCATATTTCTTCATATTTCAAAATAATATACTGGAATAATAATAATAATAAATAATAATAAATAATAATAATATAAAATGGCATTAAAAAACTTCTTAATTATTCTTTTATTTTTCGTAACAGTCTTAAATGCTGATTCCCCAAAAAATCTAATTGATACTATTAAGGGTCAACCAGCTTTATCAACATTATCTTTTTTACTATCTCAAGCTCCAACAGAATATGTATCAATTTTTACTGATAATAATAAGAACTTCACTTTCTTTGCTCCTAATAATGATGCTATTTTAGAAGTTGAAAGTGAAATTATTAGCCATCCTGATACTTTACTGCAAACTGTTAGTTATCACATAGTTCCTGGTTCATTTTCTTTCACTTCTTTAAACCAACTTAACTATTTAGCAACCTATTTAAATAGTACTGATTCTGTACAATTAGGTGGAAAACCACAAGTTTTAGTGGTTTCCAAGGATGCAAATGATGTTCTTAATATTAATTATGGAATGAAGAGTGTTAATGCTCCAGCTAAAGTTATCGGTTCTAATATTCAAACTTCTAATGGTTATCTTTATATCATTGATACAGGTAATTATTATTATTATTATTATTATTATCATTATTAAAATGAAATAAATAAATATAAATGATTAATTAATTAATTAATAAATTAATTAATAAATTAATAAATAATTCTTAAAATTAATTAATTAGTTTTACGAGTACCAAAATCGTTTGATGATTCTCTAACCGATTCCGGGAAATATCCAAATTTTCTAAAATCCGAATCAAATGTTGATTCAACAATTAATAACGTTACAGGTAGTGGTGTTACCGTCTTTTTACCTGATGATGGTTCATTTGCCGCTACTATTAAAGATTTTGATGATTCTCAAATTACCGATACTCTTAAAAATCTTATAATTCCTTCACCAATTTATCTTGGTAATTTCACTGATGGTCAAAAAATTCAAACGGTAAATGGTAATAACGTAACTATTAGTATTAAGGATGGAGTTTATTATGTTGACAATACTAAGATTACCGTTTCTGATATATTAATATCAAATGGAGTTGTTCATGTTACTGAATATGTTGTAAGTGCTGGTAATGTTGAAGGTGAACATAAAAATAATAATAATGATGGTGATTCACTTATGGCTAATTTAATGTTTTCTCTAATCTTTGTATCGTTTACTATTTTATTTACTTTGTAATTGATTTAATTTAATTTCATTAATTTTGATTGATTTTTGATTAATTTAATTTTAACTACACTTTGTAATAATAGATTTAATTCATAATTAATTATTTAAAATAATAATAATTATAATTATTATTATTATTATTATTATAACTTAATATACTTTAATTCATTAAAATTCATTAAAATTCATTAAAATTCATTAAAATTCATTAAAATTGGGAACGTAATCTAACAAATTATTTAAATTATTTATTTCCTTTCGTGTTGTTTTATTATTTTTTATTATTTTTTATTCAAATACCATAGTAAAGTTGGGACAATACTCCACAAAGTGAGAATATATAAAATTATAATGAACAAAGTTAAACCACCAAGACTTGCAGCACAGATAGATTGTAAAATTGGGACGATACTTCACGAAGCGGTTTCGAGAATAGACATGATTTTTGCTGCTAAAGAACCAACAAGGATTCCTTTTTGAAACCCGATACAGTGAATTATAATCACAAAAATACTTGGAACAAAGCAACCAACCACTGTTGAGATTAAAAATTTGAAATTCTTATTCACAAAATCTTGGATGATTTCTGTGATGTGTAAAAAGATTACTTGATATGAAAGATTCATAAGAGGGATAAATGGGATAGATGGAAAGTTGCATTGATAGATGGGATAGATGGGATAGATGGAAAATTTGAAATAAATTCAATAATAATAATGATCGCTCATTCCCCAACGAAAAAATTATATCTTAATTTATTAGATTGAATTTTTTCTTTAACGGACGTGATAATTTGATTGGAAATTTTTTGAATTTGTTATCTATTAGAAATTCAAAACACCACCCTGGCGAAAGTAAAAGGACAAAAACTGTTGTTAATAAACAAAATTAGAGAGTTTCATTTTTTTTTTAGCTAGGTGATGTTTTCAAAACTAAACATATGGGGAAGTACAGATTTTATCCAATCACGATTATTGTTTTGTAAAAATAAAGAATAATAAAAATTGGCAGCAACTCAAGATTTTATCATGTCACCTACCTTTAAATCTCTAAGTAAAAAGGTTCAGCACAAAATTTTGCATATATTATTATTATTTTCTATAATACTTTATTATGCAAATAAAAGCTTGAATTTCGTTTAAATATTTGACTATATAACTTGTCAACCCATTAAAAACCTGTCGAACAATGATCTGTTTTATGTTATTTGATGTAAACCCAACAAACTCGCGACCTGCCATTTTGAAACCAGTTGATTTAAAAAATACTATAATTTTAATATTATTAATTGAAATGTTTTTCATAATTTTAAAATTATTCCTATCCCACTATGGCATAGTATATACATAAAATTGATAGCGCACAAAACATAGGAAATATAATTTAAGTTAAACCACCGAGACCTGCAAGCACCAATAGATTGTAAAATTGGTCCACGCTGCGGTTCCGAGAATAGACATCATTGTTGCTGCTAAAGAACCAACAAGGATTCCTATTTGAAACCCAATACATCGAGTTATCATCCCAAAAATCCAAAGTGCAATAACTGCGATTACAATAAAATTTATAACTTTGAAACTCGCATTCCCAAAATCTTGGATAATTTCTATGTGTAAAAAGAATTCCTTGATATGAGATATTGTTTCATTCGATTGAATTTTTTCTTTTAATTTGGTTGACAAAATCGTTGAGTTTTTTGAATTTTTTATCTATTAGCAATTCAAAAGGATAGCAACTACTGTTGCTAATAATCAAAAATGTGAAGAACTTTTCATATGTCTCACTTCAATTTTTTATATCACATATGTGACGTCTGAAAAAATAATTGTTATTGGCTTCTATCCACATGATTTAATAGTAATGAAATAGATGAAACAAATGAAATAACAAAATAATAAAATAAAGCATCAAATCAATATTTTTTTAAAAAATAATTTTTTAAACGTTCCGAATCTAAAGTATTTTTAGTATATTTAATTTTTTATTGAATATATTTGTATATATTTTTATCTTATGTTATAATTATTAAAAATACATAATTTATCATTATTATACATGTATTTATGACTGGAATATAAAACTCAGATTAATAATCAATGCATTTCAAATCTATTAAATAACAAATACTTATGTTTTAAGTGTTAAAACCTTCAAACTTTAAGAAATCTATATGTTTTAAGTTCAAAAAAAGTTCCTATTTCATATAAATATCCTAAAAAATACATAATATTTCTTAATAATTATTAATTATATAAATTAAGAATAAGTAACTTTAATTAAAATGAAATTCCAACTGAAGTGAAAACGGATTCCACTAAGCTCTTTAACGTCGCAAAGAAATACAATCAATTTTATGTGATAAAATCGAGTGGAGACATGTATTCGATTTTTATCCAATGACGATCGTTGTTTTTCTTTGATTTATAAAAATAAAGAATAATAAAAACCGTTCACCAACTCAAAATTTTATTATGTCAACTACTTTTTAATCTCTAAGTAAAAAGGCTCAGCACAAAATTTTACATATATTTGTTATTTTTTATGTAAATAAAAGCTCGACTTTCGTTTAAATATTTGACAACTTAAAATGGATAAAATATAAGTTACCAATATTTTTTGTAAACCCAACAAACTCGTGACCTGCTATAAATAATTTTAAACCTATTATTAATGAAATTTTCATATGATTTTAAAATCATTCCCACTATAACTTATTTTAATGTAATATATAGAATTAAAATGAACAATAGCGCACAAAATATAGGAAATATAATATAAGTTAAGCCACCAAAACCTGCAGCACCGATAGATTGTAAAATTGGGACGATACTCCACGCTGCAGTTCCGAGAATAGACATCATTGTTGCTGCTAAAGAATAAGCAAGGACTCCTATTTGAAACCCGATAGCTTGAATTATTATCAAAAGAAACCCTAATACAAAATAACCAATCACCACTCCGATAATCGCGACTACAATAAAGATTATTATAACTTTATTCTCATCCACAAAATCTTTGATGGATTCAGCGGTGTTTGAAAAGAATTCCTTGACATCATTAATAAATGGTACAGTTACATCGATAGATGGGATAGATGGGAAAGTTAAATTGATAGATGCAAAATTTGAAATAAATTTATCATTATTATTAGATAGAATTTTTTCTTCGGGGAATGTTTCATGATCATCATTATTGTTTGATTGAATTTTTTCTTTAACGGATATAAGCAATGCAAAACACCACCATGGCGAAAGTAAAATGGAAACAACTATTGTTAATAAACAAAAATGAGAGAATTTCATTTTTTTTTTTTAAGCTAGATGGAGAAGAATCAGCTGTTTTCAATAATATGAGGCTGATTCGAAATATCAGCCGATTGGAATATCACATTTTAACTTTTATCCAATCATGATTATGTCAACTACCAATATGCATTTCGAATCTACTACAACTTATCCTATTTCTTTTCTCTAAAGCTCAATATAGTTATTTACTTTTTTTTTGTTATTTTTAGTTCAGTTTAACAATAACGAAGAACTTAGTAAGTAGTCAAAGACTAACAATATTTGTATAACGGATTGGTTTAAGCCCATATGCATAGTATTTATTTTCTCAAAATCTTCAGCATTGTGTAACGATGTTTTTGTGGTTAAAAAGATCTCATGCAACGATAAGTCTTCCAAGACCCTATGATTGTCACAACGCATCTCTATTTGTCACATTTTATTTTTTCACCTGGTAATTATATTTTATTTCATCCAGGGTGAAGAATAATATTTAATAATATTTAATATTATTTGTTATATTAATAACAATAACAATAACAATAATAATTTAGATAATATTTGGGAGAAGGGTAGAAAATACAAGCATTTAGAATTTAGATATATATAACGATTTTTTTTTTTGATAGCTAAAGCCAAAGATTATTGTTTTAGATAAATAGATAAAATATAAGTTGCCCTATCTTATGTTATTTGATAATATTATTAATGATTGTTCATATATCATAAGTTTAAAATTATTTCCCACTATTTGCGTTTTAACTTATGAATAATAGACTTTATATAAAATTAAGAACAATAGCGCACAAATCGTAGGAAATATAATTTTAGTTAAACTACTGGGACCTATAGCACCGCAAGATTGTAAAATTGGGACGATACAACACGTGGTTCCGAGAATAGACATCATTTCTGCTGCTAAAGAACCAGCAGGGATTACTGTTCGAAATCCGATACATTGAATTATCATCACAAAAATCCAAAGTGCAATGTAACCAACCACTGCTCCGATAACTGCGATTACAATGAAGATTATTATAACTTTAATCTCATTCACAAAATCTTTGATGGATTCAAAGATGCTTGAAAAGAATTCCTTGATGGATTCAGCGGTGTTTGAAAAGAATTCCTTGATATCAGAGATAGTATCATTAATAAATGGTACATTTACACTGATAGATAGGATAGATAGGATAGATAGGATAGATGGGATAGATGGAAAGTTAAATTGATAAATGTAAAATTTGAAATAAATTCATTATTATTATTAGATAGAATTTTTTCTTCGGGGAATGTTTCATGATCATCATTATTGTTAGATTGGATTTTTTCTTTAACGGATATGAGCAATGCAAAACACCACCATGGCGAAAGTAAAATGCCAACAACTGTTGTTAATAAACAAAAATGAGAAATTTTCATTTTTTTTTTTAGCTAGATGGCGAAGAATCAAAACCAAATATATGGGGCTGATTCGAAGAGTAAATATTTTGACTTTTTATCCAATTGCGATCATTGTTTTGAGATATCTATTTTATGTTATTTTATGTTATTTGATGTAAACCCAACAAACTCGCGACCTGACATTTTAAAACCAGTTGATTTAACAAATACTTTATAATTTTAATATTATTAATTGAAATGTTTTCATAATTTTAAAATTATTCCTATCCCACTATGGCATGGTATATATATAAAATTAACATCGCACAAAACATAGGAAATATAATATAAGTAAAACCACCGAGACCTGCAGCACCGATAGATTGTAAAATTGGAACGATACTCCACGCTGCGGTTCCGAGAATAGACATCATTGTTGCTGCTAAAGAACCAGCAAGGATTCCTATTTGAAACCCAATACATCGAGTTATCATCACAAAAATCCAAAGTGCAATGAAACCAACCACTATTCCAATAACTGCGATTACAATAGAGTTTATAACTTCGGAACTCGCATTCTCAAAATCTTGGACGATTTCTATGTGTAAAAGAATTCCTTGATATGAGATATTGTTTCATTCGATTGAATTTTCTTTTAATTTGGTTGACAAAATCGTTGAGTTTTTTGAATTTTTTATCTATTAACAATGCAAAACACTAACCTGGCAAAAGTAAAAGGATAACAACGACTGTTGCTGCTAATAACAAAAAATGAAAACCCATTTTCTTTTTTTTCTTTTTTGGCTGATTCGATATAAGCAGATTTCTATCCAATCACAATCCTTTGAGATTAATAAAGAATAATAAAAACCGTTCACCAACTCAAAATTTTATTATATCAACTACCTTTAAATCTCTAAGTAAAAAGGTTCAGCACAAAAATTTACATATATTTGTTATTTTTCGTAACACTTTATTATGTAAATAAAAGCTTGGCGATCGTTTAAATATTTGACAACTTAAAATGGTTAAAATATAAGTTACCTCAAAAAAAAAATACAATGACCTATTTTATGTTAAACCCAACAAACTCGTGACCTGCTATAAATAATTTTAAACTGAAATGTTCATATGATTTTAAAATCATTCCCACTATAACTTATTTTAATATAATACATAAAAATGAACAATACTCCACGCTGCGGTTCCGAGAATAGACATCATTGTTTCTGCTAAAGAACCAGCAAGGATTCCTATTTGAAACCCGATAACTTGAATTATTATTATCAAAAGAAACCCTAATGTAAAATAACCAATCACTGCTCCGATAGTTGCGACTACAATAAAGATTATTAAGATTATTATAACTTTATTCCCATCCACAAAATCTTTGATAGATTCAGTGGTGTTTGAAAAGAATTCCTTGGAAAGGTAGGAAAGTTAAATTGATAGATGTAAAATTTGAAATAAGTTTATTATTAGAATTTTTTCTTCGGGGAAAGTTTCATGATCACCATTATTGTTAGATTGAATTTTTTCTTTAACGGATATAAGCAATGCAAAACACCACCATGGCGAAAGTAAAATGGAAACAACTGTTGTTAACAAACAAAAATGAGAGAATTTCATTTTTTTAAGCTAGATGTAAGAATCAATAATATGGGACTGATTCGAAAAGTAAATATTAACCGATTGTCCAATCACGATCATTGTTCTGAACAATATCTTTAAAAATAAAAATCGAAAGTTTATTATGTCAACTACCAATATGCATTTCAAACCTACTACAACTTATCCTATTTCTTTTCTCTGAAGCTCAATATAGTTATTTGCTTTTTTTGTTATTTTTAGTTCAGTTTAGCAATAAGTAGGTAGTCAAAGACTAACAATATTTGTATAGCGGATTGGTTTAAGCCCGCATGCATAGTATTTATTTACTTCAAAATCTTCAGCATTGTGTAACGATGTTTTTGTGGTTAAAAAAGATCTCATGTAACTATAAGTGCACTGGAAGCCTTCTAATGAGAATAAATTTTTATAATTCTAAGCTCACCAGATCTTACGATTGTCACATCGCATCTCTATTTGTCACATTTTATTTTTTCACCTGGTAATCATATTACTCGAGAAGTTATCAGGTTGAGCAATATTTTATCTCACCTAGGGTGAGGAATAATATTTAATAATATTTGTTATATTTTAATAACAATAACAATAATAATTTAAATAATATTTGGGAGAAGGGTAAAAAATACAAGTATTTAGAATTTAGATATATATAACGATTTTTTTTTTGATAGCTAAAGTGAGGTCTTGCCTCTGATTATTGTTTTAGATAAAATAGATAAAATATAATTTTGATAATATTATTAATGATTGTTCATATATCATAATTTTAAAAATCATTTCCCACTATTTACGTTTTTAACTTACGAATAATAGATTATATATAAAATTATAATGAACAATAGCGCACAAAATGTAGAAAATATAATTTTAGCATCGAGACCTAAAGCACCGCGAGATTGTAAAGGTGGGACGATACTCCGCACTCCGGTTCCGAAAATAGACATCATTTTTGCTGCTAAAGAACCAGCAGGGATTGCTACTCGAAATCCGATACATCGAATTATCGTCACAAAAATCCATGGAAAAAAGAGACTAACTACTGCTCCGATAACAATAAAGCTTATGACTATGGAATTCTCATTCAAAAAATCCTTAATATGAGAAGTAGTTTCATTCATAGGAGGGAAAGATGGGATAGATGGGAAAGTTGCATTGATAGATGGAAAATTTGAAATAAATTCATCATTATTATTGAATAGAATTTTTTCTTCGGGTAATGAGGTTGTTTCGTAATCATCTTTATTGTTAAATTGAACTTTTTCTTTAACGGATATGATAATTTGATTGTCATAAGAGATATCGTTGAGTTTTTTGAATTTGTTATCTATTGGCAATGCAAAACACCACCATGACGAAAGTAAAAGGGCAACAACTGTTGTTGTTGTTAATAAACAAAAATGAGAGAATTTCATATTTATTTTTTTTTTAGCTAGGTGAAGAAGATACAGTTGTTTTCAAAACTAAATAATATTTATTTCCCTCAAATCAAATTAGTATTCCTTTTATTCTTTATTCTCTTGCGCAGTGCCTTTGTGTATAAAAAAGGATCTTGTGTAACGATAGTGCACCCTCAAATGGATAATTCGTGTTTTTGACCGCCGATTGTCAAGCACAATAACTTTATTACATCAATATACATGTTGCCAAATTTCTCGGAATTTGGGATTTGGTTTTGAAGATTAATTTGGGCAACATGTATAACATACAAATTACAATTTGGCGAGCTTATAATAAGATAATCACNGTTTCGTAATCATCTTTATTGTTAAATTGAACTTTTTCTTTAACGGATATGATAATTTGATTGTCATAAGAGATATCGTTGAGTTTTTTGAATTTGTTATCTATTGGCAATGCAAAACACCACCATGACGAAAGTAAAAGGGCAACAACTGTTGTTGTTGTTAATAAACAAAAATGAGAGAATTTCATATTTATTTTTTTTTTAGCTAGGTGAAGAAGATACAGTTGTTTTCAAAACTAAATAATATTTATTTCCCTCAAATCAAATTAGTATTCCTTTTATTCTTTATTCTCTTGCGCAGTGCCTTTGTGTATAAAAAAGGATCTTGTGTAACGATAGTGCACCCTCAAATGGATAATTCGTGTTTTTGACCGCCGATTGTCAAGCACAATAACTTTATTACATCAATATACATGTTGCCAAATTTCTCGGAATTTGGGATTTGGTTTTGAAGATTAATTTGGGCAACATGTATAACATACAAATTACAATTTGGCGAGCTTATAATAAGATAATCACATGAAGAATATATATTTTGAATCATTTAATGCATCGATTGTACATAGCATAAAATGTATATTTTAATCTATAATAATATTTTGATATAAGAGAGATAACAAAAAAAATAATATAATTTAACTATCTAAACATTTTCGTCATTGTCAATTGTCGTAACTTGAGTAATAGTAGTTACATCAACATTTACTATAGTGATTTCGGACGTATTTTGCAAAGATTTTCCAGATACCCTTAAAAGACTATTATTTTTTTTACGAGTATTAGGAGATTCTTGAATAGCTTCATCTTCCTCCTCTTCTTTTCCAGTTTGAATTTTCTTATTAGATGCAGAGCTATGAGTAGCAGATGATTCTGAATCCAATGTGGAATCTTTACCTTGAGAATTCCATCCTTCATTTATTACATAAAATATAGCATTTCCTATTCCCTATATGATATATTATTAAAGAAATAAAGAAAGATATAAGTGAACTTGAATATTAAATATTAAAGAAAAAATGATATATAATAATCACATACTCCAAGATTAATTGACGCTACGACTAGTACAAATGTCCAAATTTCTTTTTTCTATAAATGAGAATATAATTAAAATTATTAATTAAATGAATTAAATAAATTATTATAACAAAAAAAAAGTAAACATAATAATTAAACGTACATTCAGAATTATAGAAACTTCGTAAGGAAAGCTTGGAATCTTTAAAAATAAATTTAAATTAATCACATGTTGATTATGGTTAATGTGTTACCATTTATAGTTAACAATAACTCACCCATTGTAAAATGAATACTAAAATATAACCGGCAACTTTTCTTGTCACTCTAGCCTCAATTTGTTCTGTTCTACTAAGAATGGTTGAACAATAATTATTTGTTGCTACGAGAGGATGTTTATTCTTTTCAACACTATTAACACCATTATTACTAATATCTGATGTGCCTTTTTTGACATATCGTATTTCCATTATGGTATTGTAGTAACAAAAAGTACAAGTTCCTATTACACTAATTGATAATATTAATGAGAGGATTGGAACATATTTTGAATTTATTCTTGCCGCGCACCTATAAATTATATATGCATATGTTTGGAAGAGATGAAAAAAAATATAAAGATGTGAAGATGAACAAATGTGAAAAAAAGATGACTCATTGTTTTAAACACATTCACGTACCAATATTCGGTGGGACCATAATTTTTATATCCGGAACATGTCAACAAAATTGATACCGTTCCCGCTATTAACCATATCTTCCAATCATATGTTCCATAGTTAAAATAAATTTTTCGGCATACTCTAAAATAATTTATCAAAAAAAAAATAATTTATCAAAAAACAATTCAAAAAAAAAAAAATTATTATCCAAATAATCACAATGTCTTATTACCTTAAATAAGTTGTAATTGCAATACCAGCAACCATGAATCGTGTAAAAGTAACAACTCCAATATTCAAGCCGGCTACGACACTGCAATATGGTTGAGGTATTATTTGCAAATGTATCGTTGGATATATCTAAAAATATTATTAGGATTATTATAAACATCTCAAGTAGAACAAAACAATATAATAGATATCAAAATTTCATATAACGTTACAATATTAGTAATTTCAAGCATCACCAATAAGGCATCTAAAAAAATCATAAGAATTAAGATCATTACAAATTCTCAGCGAACATAAATAATATAATAATAATACTAATAATAATAATAATATCTTACCCAATAATGTTAAGTAAAGAGGAACTCTTAACGCCATGGAAAATGTTCTTTTACTATAACGCCATCTTAAATAAATTCGCACCAGTATGAATATAACCGAAATTGAATTTAACAAAATGAATACATAATTAACCGAATATATTAATATGAATCCTTCAGTGTCGCCTATTAATAAAATAATTCATACATATAAATAAATACGCATATACGTATATGCCTTTACGTATGAATAAGTGATAAATATATTTATAATATTTATAATATTTATTCGATTGTTTAAAAAAGACTTACTTAAAGAAGCAGTTGGCGATGGTGTTGTTGGCGAAGTTGTTGTTGGCGAAGGTAAATTTTGGCATAATGAATTTTTTATTAATAAACTTAATGTAATCAGAATAACCAAATTTAAGGATAACATTTTTATTTATTTATTTTATTTATTAAAATTGATCAAATTGAAAATATCGCGTTTATTTTAATGAAAAAAAAAAGGAATAATAAAATGAATGGGGATTTTTTTTTCATATATTGATTATATATTAAAAAACAAATATTTAATGAAGGCGATCAGTCGACAAATCTTTACGGTTTCGTTCTAGAGCTTTATTTATATTCATTTCCACCATCCCAGGAGACAAATTATTGTTAGTCGAAGTTTAATTCCTATTTGGATTGGTTTTTAAAATTGAATATCATTGTAATTTCAATTATCGTTTATATTCATTATGATCTACATATTACATACATATCAAAAAAGATACTTGATAACATTACATTATTGTAATTGTTATAATTATTGTTGATATTTATTGTATTTATTATATTGTTATTGTAATCTATTATCATCGTTCTTGAGAGATCTAAAATTATTTATGTATAACTTTAATGATTTTATGCAGCCTAAAAGTTACAGATTGCCGCGAGAAAATGGAATTGAGTGTTAAGTCAGCGCAAAAATTATTAAAAAAAACTATTAAAAACTTTAAATGCTACATAATGTTAAAGCTTATTATTGCTTATTTTTCGGTAATTTTTCCGTAATTTTTCCGTCTAAAAAGATTGTGGTTATCGTTAGTTAATTATCATCTTTACTAACCGTCACTTAACCTTCGAATAATCCTTACCATTTTTATTATTATTAATTGTACCACTATGTCATCGCGACATTTTACTTTCTAATAAACACAAATATAATGTAAGCGTTGTAATATTTGCTTAAAAATCATTACATTTTGCAGTTTAGGACAACCCCCGCACGCACATATTACATTTATTTTCAATATATTTTCGACATGCTTTCAACATGTATATATTCGCTAATTTATTAAGAAAAATATTGCATTAATAAACTTTGCTTTGAGTTAAGTAAAAAAAAAAAGCTGTTTCAGTTCTTGTGCAAAAAAAAAAGATTGGTAATTTATAAAAACTCTTAGATAATAAGAAAATAATTTGGACAGTAAAATTATTCATTGGTTCAACCGTCCTGGTATTACCGTTATTGTGTGTAAAATCCTTAATTTAACTTAAAATATTTAAGGTCTTAAATCTGAGAACCAATAATGCAAATTAATACAATAAAATTGATAAAATATGGTAAATTGTGTAATTTAATCAAATCTTATTTCTAATATAACAAAACCCGGTGATTATACTATCATATCCATATCAGATATCAATGTTAATTAAATCTGTTACACTTCTCCATAAATTACTTTTTCCAATCTTATTCTATGTAATCTTCTATATGCAATATTNATAATCCTTACCATTTTTATTATTATTAATTGTACCACTATGTCATCGCGACATTTTACTTTCTAATAAACACAAATATAATGTAAGCGTTGTAATATTTGCTTAAAAATCATTACATTTTGCAGTTTAGGACAACCCCCGCACGCACATATTACATTTATTTTCAATATATTTTCGACATGCTTTCAACATGTATATATTCGCTAATTTATTAAGAAAAATATTGCATTAATAAACTTTGCTTTGAGTTAAGTAAAAAAAAAAAGCTGTTTCAGTTCTTGTGCAAAAAAAAAAGATTGGTAATTTATAAAAACTCTTAGATAATAAGAAAATAATTTGGACAGTAAAATTATTCATTGGTTCAACCGTCCTGGTATTACCGTTATTGTGTGTAAAATCCTTAATTTAACTTAAAATATTTAAGGTCTTAAATCTGAGAACCAATAATGCAAATTAATACAATAAAATTGATAAAATATGGTAAATTGTGTAATTTAATCAAATCTTATTTCTAATATAACAAAACCCGGTGATTATACTATCATATCCATATCAGATATCAATGTTAATTAAATCTGTTACACTTCTCCATAAATTACTTTTTCCAATCTTATTCTATGTAATCTTCTATATGCAATATTTTAATACAAATTCACAACCCAAAGATAGATAAATATTTTTTATTTTTTTTGCAGAATAAACAAATTTTGATTATGTATTTGTCCATATCACTTTACTTTTTTGTTATTTTTTTTGTCGGTGCTAATGACGCACGAACCATGCGCGAAAAAAAAAAAAGATACATATTTATTTATTTATTTATTTTACGGTTAATTATACTTATTAGTAACTTTTTTCATACCTACATTTATTTGAAACGTTTTTAGAAGAAATTCCCGACCAAGATGTTAATTAATATAATTTTATATACATAAACATTCAAATATTTTAATTAATTTAATTTAACTAACTAAATTAAGTAATATTACAAAAAAAAAAAATACAGGGCACATATGATATAATGATATAATTGGTTAATTCAGATATTAAAATGAAATTTATAACATTATTAGCATATCACTCTTTAAAATGAAATCTCCTTTAAATCAATAATTTTTTTAATAAATGATCAAAAATGTTAATATTTTGTTTATCATAGACAAAATGATTCTCCTGGATTCGCAGATTGGCATAAAACTAAAAATTAATTTTTTAATTAATTAATTGTAATTAATTGTGTCAGTTTATTTGATACTCGTTGTGTTAGTGTCATTTAAAAATTGAGAGAAAATAACGAGAACTAAAAAAATTATAATTTTTGTTTGCTCTATGTTTCAATATTTGCTTTGGTGGATTGTGTAGTACGGAAATAATGCTTAATTTTTTTTCTCCTTAAATTTTATAATAATATTTAAGTTTCCAGATAGAAACAAATAGATACAATAAAAATAAAATAAACCAAATTTACCAAATTTACAAAAATCAGATAATTTATACTAATATTGTTATTTATCTACTTTAAGAAAGTTTATATTTTATTTATTTTAAAAATGCTGTCGCCTTTAAATAATTCAATAATATTTCTAATAATAACATTAAGCACATTAGTAAGAAATTCATCATGTCAAAATTCAACATCAATCCAAAATATTAATACTACAACTAATGAGACAAATAACAATGTAATAACGGCTAACGGGACAAATATTTGTATGATAACTTTTAAAATATATTATTCTTTTATTAAATTTATTGAAAAATTTTTTATAATGACAGATAATACTCCAGGATTCATGTTCGCGTACGCAACTTCCTACAAATTTATGTCATTCAATACAATTGGAATTACATATATGCTAGTATAAATATATATAAAATGGTATACAAAAAGAACGTTATCTGCTGCGATAAGAGTTCCTCTTTATTTGAGAATTTTAGATGTTATGATATTGATAACGACATATATTAATTTTGTAAGAATTTTACATTTTACATACGTGAAATAATTAAACTACATTAATGTGATGTATCTTTTCCATATGTGAAAAGATATATCCCGTAATGCATCATTCCCAATGGAAAGAACCATATTGTCGAATTTTGGCTGGTATATCAATAGCAACCACAATCTTAAAACGAAACATGCTTGTTATTATCGTTATTGTAACTTAATTATTTGAGTATGTAAAGAGGTTTGTTGGAATTGTGGTAAATTAGATTGGAAACTGGGAAATTGCAGGATCTGTGACTGTCATTTTATCATTACCCCGGTGTTCATGGTTATGGTACCAATAAATATTGGTAAGATGAAATATTATAAAATTCCTATTCATTATTTTTAATAATAATGATGATGATAAATATAATAATAATAATATAATAGGTACAAAAGAAAGTACCATATATGTCACAATTGTTTTATTTTTATTATTAGTGACTGTGATATCGGTTTGTATTTTAATATTATTTTTGCTGTAAGAGTAATAAGAATAAATAAAGTGAAACAGATAATTGAAGTAAAAAAAGTTTCAAGTTATATATTAGTATATATTATGTGGCAAATTTACACGTGACTAAACTATAATTTCTTTTATTTATATTGAACTTTTCTATTATTTATCATAGAGAGACGATATAACATCAGTAAATCTTGGGGTAATTATTTATATTTATTTATTTATGTTTATTTATTTATGTTTACATGATTATATTTATACTTATATAAAGTATAGGTGATACTATATCTTACATAATAAAGAGGTCGAACAGTGACATTGCATCGTCAAAGTAAATACAAATTTCATATGGTATTTCTTTATTAACAAGTTGCGAATTTCTTTTTAACAGAAAAAAAATCAAATTTAAATTAATAATAAAAAAAGTTCATTTTCAAATATTCTTAATTAAACTTTAAATCTCCTTATTTAATTAATGGTGCTAAAAATATCAAAAGCATTAAATATTATAAATATTGATACAGTTTGTTTTTATACGTTGCGATAAAGGTTTTTTTTCTTTGAGGTACAGTATAAGAGTTATAGCAAATAATTCTCTAAAATGAAAGTATCTTTTTATACAAAGTATAACATTATGACTCGGAAATTTCAATGAACTTGATTGTCACATGCATGTGATGAGCTGGAAACAATGAATAACTTTTTCCCCTGAAAATTTCCATATAAAAGCCTAATTTACCAAATACAAAAATCATATAATCTATTACCATAAATTATTTTGGTAATTAAAAAAATTAAAAAAAAATAACACCTTGGTTGTATGGTATAGTCGTATGTCCTAGTTGTAACATCAAAAAATATTAAAAACATGTAAAGCAAACTGGATCAAAAGTATAAATAATCTCTTGATATTCAAAATCCATATTACATGTTTCTATATTTTTTATTTATTTATAGAACATTCTCTAAAAAAAATGAAATCTCCGTCGTTTCCTTTAAATAATTCAATAATATTTCTAACAATAACATTAAGTATACTAGTAAGAAATTCATTATGCCAAGATTCAACACCAATCCAAAATGTTAATACTACAACTACAACTAATGAGACAAATAACAATATAATCATGGCCAACGAGACAGATATTTGTATGTTAACTTTTATAAATATATTTTCTTTGTTTATTCTTTTATTAAAAAATTTTTATGATGTCAAATGATACTCCAGGATTCATATTAGTGTACGCAACCTCCTATACATTTATGTCATTCAACACAATTGGAATTACATATATGCTGATACAAATATATCTAAGATGGTCTTATACAAAGAGAGCGTTATCTATGACAATAAAAGTTCCTTTTTATTTGGGGATTTTAGATGCTATGCTTTTGATAATGTCATCCATTGTTTTTTGTAAGCAACTTTTACATTTTTATACTGTGAAACAATTAAACTACATTAATGTGATATATATTTTCTATATTGTCACATATGTGAAAAAAGATATATCCCGTGGTACATCATTCCCAATGGAAAGACTGGTGTTAGTTGCAGTCACAATCTTGAAACGAAACGTGGTTCTTATTATCGCTATTGTAGCTTACTTAAGGTAAAAAAAATTATTTTATTTATTTCTTTGGATATATAAAAAATATATTGAATTAATTTAATTATTTGAGTAAACAGAGTATGTAAAGAGGTTTATTGGAATTACGGTAAATTTGATTGGAAACTATGGGCGATTGCAGGATTTATGACTGTCGTTTTATCATTTATGGGTGTTAAAGGTTATGGTGCCAATAAATATTGGTAAGATGAAATATTATAAAATGCCAATTCATTTTTTTTAAATATAAATGATGATAATAATAATAATAATAATTATTATTATTATTATATAATAGGTGTAGTACAAAAGCAAGCACTATGTCGGTTTCTTTGATTTCACTTTTATTATCATTGATTGTGGTATTAGTTTGTATTTTTTGTTATTCTAGTATTATTCTTGCTGTAAGAGCAATAAGAATAAATAAAATAAAAGCAGCTGGTAATAATATTGATACGGAAACTTCGACCATATCTAAGATATCCATGCCTTCCGAAATTGAAGTTCTTGTTATAAAAAAAATTTCAAGTTATATATTAATATATATTATTCAATGGGTATGTGTATGTGAATTTTTTTTTTTTGGCAAATTTACACGTGACAAAACTATAAGCGATTGTAAAATAACAAATTTTCTTGAAGTTTCCAGCAATTCCTCGTAACATTGATCAAATATTAGGTGTGAGTAAAAATTATATTATAATTCATAGAAATTCATAGATTCATAGTGAAGAAAATTCAATTCTAATTATTAATTTATTATTTTATCATAGAACGAAACTGTTTGGACATTTGCATTAGTTACAGCATCAATGCATTTGGGGGNATATAATAGGTGTAGTACAAAAGCAAGCACTATGTCGGTTTCTTTGATTTCACTTTTATTATCATTGATTGTGGTATTAGTTTGTATTTTTTGTTATTCTAGTATTATTCTTGCTGTAAGAGCAATAAGAATAAATAAAATAAAAGCAGCTGGTAATAATATTGATACGGAAACTTCGACCATATCTAAGATATCCATGCCTTCCGAAATTGAAGTTCTTGTTATAAAAAAAATTTCAAGTTATATATTAATATATATTATTCAATGGGTATGTGTATGTGAATTTTTTTTTTTTGGCAAATTTACACGTGACAAAACTATAAGCGATTGTAAAATAACAAATTTTCTTGAAGTTTCCAGCAATTCCTCGTAACATTGATCAAATATTAGGTGTGAGTAAAAATTATATTATAATTCATAGAAATTCATAGATTCATAGTGAAGAAAATTCAATTCTAATTATTAATTTATTATTTTATCATAGAACGAAACTGTTTGGACATTTGCATTAGTTACAGCATCAATGCATTTGGGGGTAATTATTATAAATATATTTATTTGTATTTATATTTATATTTACATTTATTTATTCTACAAATATATATTATATAGGGTATAGGTAATGCTCTATTTTATTTCATAAATGAAAACCCGAAACGAAAATCAACTAATGTTAAAACGAGTGGTGGAAAAGATATTGAAGAAGAAATAGACGATTTCATTCCCCAACGAAACCAATAATAATAAATACGGAATAAATATCAACGATTTAAGATTTAACTTATGACTAAAAATTAATTTAGTGTTAGAAGATGTATTATTATTATTGTATAAAAGGATTGATCTAGAACCATCTTAATTCACGTTATTTTAGTTAATCATTGTTATTGTTATAATTAAAATCATTGTTATAAAAATTATAACATTTAAAATAATATCACATAATTAAAATCATTGTGATAGGACCGATAATATGTGTTCATCATAAATTCCTTTCAATAAACCTTAAAGACTCAAAATCCCTTTATTTATATTTAATGATATTAATGATCCCGCATGCAGTTAGAGTCCAGATTATGTAAGGAATACAATAAAGAAATATTAAAAGCATTAATAAACTTATACGTTGCAATAAAGGTTTTTTTCTGAGGTACAGTATAAGAATTATAGCAAATAATTCTCTAAAAATGAAAGCATCTTTTTACACAAAGTATAACATTATGACTTCATACAAAAGTAATTTGTTCTTTATTTCGATAAAACGAACTTGCTTGTGTGTGGCAATGCGAAAACAATGTCATTTTTCCTCCTTAAATTTCGATGTTACCAAAAATTCGAATTCTTTCATAAGCAAATTCCCAAACACAATATTATTATTTACTATTTACTATTACATAATAGCTTTATAGTACCAAAAAAAACCCCCCAATAAATTATGGATAAAAACCTTGGGTTGCGTGCACGATTAATGGACTGGATTATAATATCATTCTTTAAAAATAATGGCATCTCCGCTGTTTCCTTTAAATAATTCAATAATTTTTCTAATGATAGCATTAAGCACATTAGTAAGAAATTCATCATGTCAAGATTCAACATCAATCCAAAACGTTAATACTACAACTACAACCAATAACAATGTAATCATAGCCAACGAAACAGATATTTGTATGTTAACTTTAATAAATATGTTTTCTTTGCTTATTCTTTTATTAAATTTATTAAAAAATTTTTTTATAATAACAGATGATACCCCAGGATTCCTATTAGTGTACGCAACCTCCTATACATTTATGTCATTCAACACAATTGGAATTATATATATGCTGGTGCAAATATATATAAGATGGTCTTATACAAAGGGAGCATTATCTATGGCAATAAAAGTTCCTCTTTATTTGGGAATTTTAGATGCTATGCTTTTGATAACGTCATCCACTGTTTTTGTAAGCAACTTTTACATTTTTTATACCGTGAAATACTACATTAATGATGATGATGTATCTTTTCTATATTGTCACACATATGTAAAAAAAAGATATATCCCATGATACATCATTCCCAATGGAAAGAACCATATTGTCGAATTTTGGCAGGTGTATCAATTGCAGTCACAATCTTGAAACGAAACATGGTTGTTATTATCGCTATTGTAACTTACTTAAGGTAAAAAAAATTATTTTATTTATTTCTTTGGATAATATAAAAAAATATATTGGATTAATTTAATTATTTGAGTAAACAGAGTATGTAAAGAGGTTTATTGGAATTACGGTAAATTTGATTGGAAACTATGGGCAATTGCAGGATTTATGACTGTCGTTTTATCATTTATGGGTGTTAAAGGTTATGGTGCCAATAAATATTGGTAAGATGAAATATTATAAAATGCCAATTCATTTTTTTAAATATCAATGATGATAATAATATTAATAATGACAATATAATAGGTGTAGTACAAAAGCAAGCACTATGTCGGTTTCTTTGATTTCACTTTTATTATCATTGATTGTGGTATTAGTTTGTATTTTTTGTTATTCTAGTATTATTCTTGCTGTAAGAGCAATAAGAATAAATAAAATAAAAGCAGCTGGTAATAATATTGATACGGAAACTTCGACCATATCTAATATATCCATGCCTTCCGAAATTGAAGTTAGAGCTATAAAAAAAATTTCAAGTTATATATTAGTGTATATTATTCAATGGGTAGGTTGATTTTTTTTTTTTTGGCAAATTTACACGTGACAAAACTATAACAAATTTTCTTTTTTAAAATAAAGTTTCCTTCAATTCCTCGTAACGTTGATCAAATGTTAGGTGTGAGTAAAAATTATAATTATAATTCATAGATTTATAGTGAAGAAAATTCAATTATAATTATTATTTATCATTTTATCATAGAATGGAACTGCTTGGNGGTAAATTTGATTGGAAACTATGGGCAATTGCAGGATTTATGACTGTCGTTTTATCATTTATGGGTGTTAAAGGTTATGGTGCCAATAAATATTGGTAAGATGAAATATTATAAAATGCCAATTCATTTTTTTAAATATCAATGATGATAATAATATTAATAATGACAATATAATAGGTGTAGTACAAAAGCAAGCACTATGTCGGTTTCTTTGATTTCACTTTTATTATCATTGATTGTGGTATTAGTTTGTATTTTTTGTTATTCTAGTATTATTCTTGCTGTAAGAGCAATAAGAATAAATAAAATAAAAGCAGCTGGTAATAATATTGATACGGAAACTTCGACCATATCTAATATATCCATGCCTTCCGAAATTGAAGTTAGAGCTATAAAAAAAATTTCAAGTTATATATTAGTGTATATTATTCAATGGGTAGGTTGATTTTTTTTTTTTTGGCAAATTTACACGTGACAAAACTATAACAAATTTTCTTTTTTAAAATAAAGTTTCCTTCAATTCCTCGTAACGTTGATCAAATGTTAGGTGTGAGTAAAAATTATAATTATAATTCATAGATTTATAGTGAAGAAAATTCAATTATAATTATTATTTATCATTTTATCATAGAATGGAACTGCTTGGACATTTGCACTTGTTATAGCAGCAATGAATATGGGGGTAATTAATATATTTATTTATTTATCAGCACATTCGCATGAGATTTTCAGGATATAACCTGTCTGCTTTTGACCACGCAGATAGGATATAACCTAACCACTATTATTCCACGCAGAAACGGAAAAAATGACGGCTAACAAAATAATAATTGTCGATCTGCGTGGCAACGCAAACAGGTTATATCCTGAAAAATCACGCGAATGTGGTGCAGTTTATATTTATATTTACATTTATTTATTTATTCTATAAATATATATTATAATATAGGGTATAGGTAATGCTATATTTTATTTCATCAATGAACGAAAATATATAACTGATAATCTTGACACATCATCAAGCGGTATTCGTCTATCAACTAATGCTAAACAAATGGGTGGTGGAAAAGGTAGTGAAGAAGAAACAGACGAATTTGATTCTATTAATGTCATTCCTCTGCAAGAATATTCTACTGCTTCATTATCAATTAACAACAATCGTAATAGTAAATAATAAAAGTTTTATTTTTATCCATAAAGAACTAACTAAATTAAACAAGAATCAGCTAGAATCTAGATAAATTTAAATAGATAAATCATTTTTATGAATAAATCATTTTTGTTATCATGAATAAATCTTTTTTGTCATTGATTAATGAGATCTATTTATAAGCCGATAATTTTTGATTCTTTCCCAACGATATCAAAATGCCACTTGTCGAAGTAAAAACAAATGTCAAGGTATATATATGATATTTTTTATTATTTAACAAATTGTAAATTTCTTTTCAGAAAAATGAAAAATTATATATACACTTACACACATTAATAATAAAAAGGTTCCAAACCATCATGAATTCCTTTCGAAACTAAGTACTCTGGCCGCAAATCTTCTTGATAAACCTATAACTGGTATTAATGCCACTCTTGAAGACTGTAAATCTCTTTATTTTGGTGGCACCAATGCTCCTGCTTTTACTGTTAGAGTCAAAAGTCTAGGTTCACTTGGTTTAGAACACAATAAAGAAATATCAAAAAAATTATCAGAATTTCTTTATAATGAATTGGGAACACCAAATGATAGAGGTTATATCTTTTTTGAAAATCCGGGAAGAGAGAATTGTGGATGGAAAGGCACCACTTTTGCATATATCTGAATATACTGCGGATATTTGTATACAGTTTATATAAGATCCTTTTTAAAGAATTAGTTTATCGATTTATTTGATTTATTTGTATTCATTTTTATATAAGTTATATTTTTTTGCTATTTGCAATTAATTTTCACAAATTTTGAAATAAAATTCCCGATTTTGAATAATTTGGAAAAAATAAATTGATTTAAATTACATATTGATAGTTTTATGGTTTTTATACAAAGGTATTTAGAAATTTTCTGTAATGTTTATTAAGGAAGAGAGAAAATAGAGAGAGAAAATGATGAGAGACGATATAAAATTTTAATTATAAACAAAAAAAAAATAATATAAAATTCATACAAACCTTTTCCATAGAAAAATCTGGTACCATCTTCAAATCCTTGACTCCACAAATTACATTTTTCATGAAGTTGTTTACCTAAAGGTTTTGGACCGCAAAAGAACGCTCCCACATCTGTTGCAGGATATTGATCTCTCATATTAGAGAAGATTTTATCCCAATTTGGACGACCAAAATGTGTTGGTGCTCTTAAACCTGTGATGGTATCTTTAACATTACCATCATCATTTACTAATATGTTTCTTACTTCGGAATGACGTAGACGGCCGGTTAGATAAGTATGGATTTCAATAAATTGATCAATATCCTGTTCTTCAATGGCTAATAATAAAGATTGAAACCATTCGAATGACTATTATAAAAATAGTTCGTAATGAAATTAATGGAATTATTATTATTATTATTGTTGTTGTTGTTGTTGTTACAGAATTAATAAAATGGAATTAATAAAAACTTACTTCATAGTCTCGGCAAATCCAGAAGAAATAGGCCTTACGAAGTTTGGTAGACTTTGTTGGATAATTTACACGATACCTATAATAATATCATATAAATATATTCAAATACATTATTAATATTTGAAGATTATTTCAAAATATATATAAATATGTATGTATAAATCAATTATAAATATTATAAATACCAAATACTCTTCAAAATACTTGCGAATGGTGTGACTCCAATACCTGCACCAACCAACATTGCCACTTCAAATTTAAAAACATCTTCCGACGCGCTACCAAATGGTCCATCAATCATAACTCGAGGAAGAATTTTTTGTAATTGCGGATTGTTGGAAGATATGTCAATACCATCATATTGACTTCTTATGCGACCTTTATAATCTTTATCTTTACTCTCTTTATTTTTACGTAACTGTTTTTCATTATCAAAATCACATCCAAGTTTCTTAGCAAGTGCTTCTGTGAAATCACCAACAACACGAATATGCACAGAGATAAAATCTTCTTCAGGTGCAGAAGTTAAAGTAAATGGATGCCATTCCCAATATGATACTTCAGGACAACATAAAAAGACATATTGTCCTGCCTTGACGGTAGTGTGTTCCTTTTTAATTTGAATTTCTACTACTCGTGATGGATGCATAACAACTTTTGAAATGTAAGTTTTGTGACGTGCTCTTATTTCACGGAGAATACGTTCACCAGTATAAATTACACCTGAAGCAATCCAATATTTCCAAAATACTGCAATATCTTTGCAAAAGGGTGCCCTATCTGGTTTAATCATACAGAATGCACCATGAAAAGACCAAGCGGCAAAGAATGGAACGAACAAATGATGAAGATACCAAAATCGATTAAAATCTTTACGTCGTTTATTTTCCGTAGCAAAGAATACCATGACAAGTAGACAAATTAACATCACATAACCAGTAACCCCAGGACCACTCATAAAATTAAGTTCAAGCCACATTATAATGCCTCCATTCTTTGCCCGGGCGAGTTCCCAAAAATTAACCCAATGTGATACTGTGTGTATAATCGTAAAAAATAAAATTGACCAGCCAATTGCCTTATGAAATTCGATATTTTTGTCAAAGGGAATTATTCCATTCAAAGGAGTTGCTCGAAACATTGAAATTAAATTTCTGCATACTGGAAATAAAATCATTCCTGCATCAACATGTAAAACAAGTGCAGCTGAACGTGCAAATACAAAAGTGAGACCAAATAATGCCCGAGCATTGCTTAAGTTATCGCTGAAGAAAAAATTGAGAAAAGCCATTGAAAATACTAATGCATGAAGAAATATCCACATTCCAAAAAATATGGATCTTGCTCCTATAGAAATTATATCAATAATATTAACAATATTAACAATACAATATTAATATATGTATATATAAGAAGATTAATGTGTATTAAAAATGATGCTAGATAAATAAAGTTAATTACCTTCATTGATCATCCAAGATTGAAATTTTTCAATTCTAGTACTTGGCTTTTTAACAGTAACACTTGAATTATAAGCATTCGCGGGATCAAATCTATCAAGTTGTGGTAATCGTTTAACGGAATCACCTCTTGCAAGATTTTTTATAGTACCGGAACGAGAGACATTTTTTTCAAGCTTTCTTGCGGATGCTTGTCGATGAAGAGCAACTTCTTCGGGATACATTAAAGCGGCATTAGATTTCGAGTCACCATAATATTCATCATTACGAATTTGATCAATATTTATATCTTCAGAGTCTCTGGGTTTGATAACATCCTTGTATGGATTATAACCTGGTGCAGGATTATCGAGCGAACCCATTTTTATAATACTTAAATATGGTGTAGTGCTGTACAATATTTATAATGTAATATAGTTTTTTTAATAATAAAAATAATAATATTTTCGTTGCGTTGTTATTTTCGTTGTGATTTTCCAATGTTTTAAAAAATTAATAAATAAATAGTATGTAAATAATATATATAAATATTATAATAAATATTGTAATAAATATTATAATAAATGTTGGATTGAACACAAAATGGCTCGGCCAGCCGAGAGTCAATATAACAAAATAGAGGAAGATAAAAAGAAATGAGAAAACTTGGGAATAATTTTTGAAATTGGTATTTTAAATATAAGTAAAATTCAAGTAAACAAAAGGATGAGAAGAGATCAGGTTAAACTTACGAACCGTTCAACAAGGAGGAGAGCGTAATGTTTGACGTTGAAACATTAATTTTTTTATGTAATACAATATATTTAAAAAAGAAATCTAGAATAATCCAATCATTACAGATATATAATTATATAATTATATAATTATATTAATTAATTTATATTTTCATTCTATAATGTATTATCTGTTACCGAAAAGGAGAAACAAAAGAGAAACAAAAGGAGAAGTAGAATGGATGCACATTAAACTGACCATATTATTGTCATTCATCGTTGACATTTCATTATTTATTTTACTTTTTGCTTTGAATCTTACCAAAGAAATTTATTCAGAAAAGGAAAGTGATAAAATTAAAAATATATAAAAAGACTAATCATCATTCTAGGGAGAGTTGAATAAAAATCGTATGATAATGATTTTAATAAAATTCTTTATTGATTAATTAATTGTGAAAACACATGAAATAAAACGTTTTTTTTTTTTGAACGCAGTACCTTAAAGAGTAACTTTTTTTATACATAATATGATTAACTGGTTCTGGGGCGGGGGAGATTAAAAATCCTTTTAGCCGTTGAATATTTTATAATATTTATATTTCTTCTTGAATGATTTTGGAGATTGACGTCAAAAAAATACTTTCTAATTTTTGGGTATTTGACCAGTATATTACTGTAAAAGTCAACATAATATCTAAGCCATTCTTTTAGTTGGTTTGTTCTCTAAATGAGCCAGCTTAAAAAAAAAAAAAAAAGCTCGTGAACTGAATTATTTGTTATGCTATGTGGGGATTATTATTATTTATTAAAGTTTCATTTAATTTAAATAACAAAACAATATAAAAGTAAATTAAACAATAACAATAATAATAATAATAATAATTTTTAATTTTTATAAACCAAGTCTTATCTTGTAACGTAAATTTATTTAAAACAAATAAAACAGAGGCCTTGCCTCACTTTAGCTATATTAAAAATAATAATGATAATAATAAATATGTATGTGGGTCTGTACTTTCAAAGTTCATCCCGAGTCTTCGTTTTTACATGCAAATTATTATATATTATTATAAACCCACATATTTTATAAAAATATTTTTCTTTATTGATTACATATATAAAAATGTCAGTTTTAATTCTTTTCAAATAATGATTCTTTATAATCTTTTATTGATTTTTATTGATTACACGCACTCAAATTTCAGAGGCTTTGAGGATTATTTTTTTTGTTCCTTGTTATAGTCATTTTACGGTCAATAATATAATCGGTTTTGTTTGATAAAAATAGAAAAGAGCAGGTAGAGAAGAAGGAATACAAGATGTAATAATGTAATAATAGTAAATNTATGCTATGTAGGGATTATTATTATTTATTAAAGTTTCATTTAATTTAAATAACAAAACAATATAAAAGTAAATTAAACAATAACAATAATAATAATAATAATAATTTTTAATTTTTATAAACCAAGTCTTATCTTGTAACGTAAATTTATTTAAAACAAATAAAACAGAGGCCTTGCCTCACTTTAGCTATATTAAAAATAATAATGATAATAATAAATATGTATGTGGGTCTGTACTTTCAAAGTTCATCCCGAGTCTTCGTTTTTACATGCAAATTATTATATATTATTATAAACCCACATATTTTATAAAAATATTTTTCTTTATTGATTACATATATAAAAATGTCAGTTTTAATTCTTTTCAAATAATGATTCTTTATAATCTTTTATTGATTTTTATTGATTACACGCACTCAAATTTCAGAGGCTTTGAGGATTATTTTTTTTGTTCCTTGTTATAGTCATTTTACGGTCAATAATATAATCGGTTTTGTTTGATAAAAATAGAAAAGAGCAGGTAGAGAAGAAGGAATACAAGATGTAATAATGTAATAATAGTAAATAAATAAATTGCACTACGTAACATGACGAAATCTTTGGAAATAAAATCAAATATATCCAAAAATAAACTTTATCAAATGGTTAAATCATGTTATCTTTGTTTTGTGCAATATCAAATTCTTAATTTAATTATTTTAAGATTACGACTTGCGACTTACGAATTTACTTTAATTACTTTAATTGTAATTTTTTCCCCTTCAAATTCCTTTTACAACAGTCCTCCTTGATTTGCGTTATCTTTTCATTTAATATAAGAGAAATCTTACATCTGACCAGGGATAAGTTACTGCATAAAGTGCCAATTTTGGTAGGGTTTGATTTTAATTATAGAAAATTACGTAATTTGTATCCTGTGGTGATCTTCCCTTATACTTGTTGTATAAATTATAATTCGGGAAACATAACAGTCGATATCAAGTATACAAATCAAACGCCACGTCGGGTTAATCAAGTGTTTATCAATATATAAAGGTTGAGATTTTTCCTTTCTTTGTTTCTTTAAAATTAAAATATGCTCTTTTATTTATAAATTATGAAGTTAAGGCTATTGATTATATTTTTTACCGAAAACCTAATACCATTAACAACCTTTAAGCATTTAAGATCATGACGACTTTCCTCCTACTCCTATTACCACCTCCAACCAAGATTTCCCAAAAATTATGTCACACTTTTTTTTAAAAAATTTTTATTTTTTAAAACATTAATTTTAAATTAATAATAATTTAATAACCTTTCTTCATAATCCGAAAGATTTTTCAAAGTTTTTTATAAAACATTCTTTTCAGAAAATTAGCTTATTTCAATTTAATCAATTATTCAATTCAATTATTCAATTCAATTATTCAATTTAATTAATTATTCAATAACAATAGAAACAATGTAAATACAATACATCACAAATAATAGCAACAAATAATAATAATTATAATAATTAGAAAAATTCTTAATAACTGAAATACAATTCTCTCCAGAAATATTCTCTGGTAATTAAAATAATTCCGTGATCACAAATAATCTTCAGAAATAATCTCAAAAATGAAGTACTCTTTAAGAACTACTACTACAACAATCTTCCCAAACAACTCTTGTATAAAACAATTCTTGTGCACACAATCTAGCCGGCCGGCATCTTCAGAGAACTGAAAGAACTTTAAAAATAGTAATTATATAACAAAAAGGTAATTCCACCACGAACGCTGAAAACAATACGAAAACCGAGAAACCATTGAAAATATTGCAGACACTACAAATACTGCAAGCACTGAAACAATCCAAACGTTACAAAGATTGAAAGAATGAAAACACCGAACACCGCGGAGATACCGCGAAGACTGTGAACACCGCGGAAACACCGCGAAGACTGTGAACACCGCGAAGACGCGAACGAAGACACCGCGAAGACGCGGAGACTGTGAACACCACGAACAACGCGAAGACACCGCGAAGACGCGGAGACTGTGAACACCACAAATACTGCGATCTAGAATCCGCAAACAACTTATTTACACAACAGCCAAAAAAAAAAGTAATTTTATTTTTTTGGACAGAAACATATAATCACGTGATAAAATTTATATATTGAATAAATATAAATGAGAAACAGGTAAAAAGAATTCTGGGAAAATAAAATTAATTTGAAAATAATCAATCATGAAAACAAACTTAAATTACCACAAAATATCTTAACTAAAGGTAAGAATTATATTCCTATTATTATTCCTATTCTTTACTTCTCTTTACTTCTTTTTACTAAATTTCTTACCTTCGTTCGTTTTATTTATAGCAACAATTAAAGTCACATGACTTGTACAACATTTTGTATTTTATAAACTTTGATAGAGAACGAAAAAAACGTTCATATAGAGGCTTTTTACCAATTCAGTTATTTATTAACAATTGGTAATCGTAAAATGTTTTTAAAACGTAAACCAAAAATTATTTAGAATCATCATTTAATGATTATTCATTTGATCTCAGCTAAATATCATTTGATTTTTAGATTTTTAGTAAACTACTATTATAGTGTTTACTTCGTGATTCAGTTGATATCTTTTTTAAAAATATCCTGAATTTTGTAAATCCAAAATAAATTATTCTTGTTTTGGATTTTGTTTTTTTTTTGTATATATATATATTTTTTATTTATTTATATTTATTGTGTAGAATCATGTGCGTGAGGGCTTAAACCAAATAATAAATATTTAAATATTACATAAAAATTGTTAATAAATTCAAAGCCTGAGAATTTTTCTTTTTTTCAAAAAAAAAAAAAATGGAACGAAAAATTCCCTACCCTGATAAAATGAAAGCTTTACAATATACTAATGAAATAAAATTAGTTACTTTGGATACCCCCAAGGTTACATCACCTTATGATATAATTGTCAAAGTGCTCGCATCTTCGCTCAATGAAAAAAAAAAAAAATGGAACGAAAAATTCCCTACCCTGATAAAATGAAAGCTTTACAATATACTAATGAAATAAAATTAGTTACTTTGGATACCCCCAAGGTTACATCACCTTATGATATAATTGTCAAAGTGCTCGCATCTTCGCTCAATGAAAAAAAAAACGAGCGTTTACCGTCCCCAATTATTCTTGGTTCAGATTTTTCAGGAGTAGTTGTAGCAAAGGGTAATTCACCAGAAGCGAACACATTTTTCTTGAATGATCCTGTATTGGGAACTGTTCTAACTGGAACCCATGCTGAGTACGTATGATATAAATTTAAATTTATTAATTTTTATTATAAATATATATATATATCATAATATATATACATATGTGCTTAGATATGTAAAAGTTGATGTTCGGAAAGATACAATTGAAGAAAAACCGTATTCAATTACACATCAAGAAGCTGCTGCAGTTCCTTCGTGCCTTTTACCGGTTTTATCGGCTTTGAAAATAGATGAAAAACAGGAATCTCATAAACCGAAAATTCTAATCATTGGTGCATCTGTAAGAAGAATAATTTTATTTTATACAATTACAACAATTATAGAATTCTTATTTAATTTACAGAGTTATAGAATTATTATTAAATTTATTTAATTTAATAGGAAGGAATGGGACCTTTTGCAATTCAAGCAGCAAAAAAAATATTTGATGCCAACGTAACTGCAATTTGTTCTTCAGAACATGAACTTGTTAAATCTCTAGGAGCAGATTTTGCTTATGATGAAAAGGAATCTCCTAATTTATTATTAAAATCCCAAAATGATTTTGATATAATATTTGATGTAATTGGTTGCGGTGATAAAAATTATCCAAAATATCGATCACTCTTAAAGAAGCATGGTGTATACGTGACTACAGTTAGAAAAGAAAAATCATATTGGGCATATATTCGTATGGTTTTTAGTATGATTTATCGTAAATTAATTGGTTTATTTACTTCAACGAAATATAGAGTTGTGACTGTTAAAAATCATAAAAATTTTAAAAATGGGTTAGCATATGTTGAAAAAAGAGAAATTAGAAGTATTATTGCCAAAGAATTTGATTTAAAAGATGGTGTGAAAGCTTTTGAATTATTCGAACAAAAAGAATATGGTGGTAAAATTATTTTAAATCATACAGGAAAATAAATAATGGTACAAAGTCGTACCAAATTAACTTTATTAATTATTATCTTGACTGACTCGATTCAAAAATCTTATCCAACAAAATGCTTGAATTAACAATTTTGTTGACGGTATTATTAGTAGGATATTATACCTACAAATGGATTATTTATCCATTATATCTTTCACCCATGTGTAAAATTCCTGGTCCACCACCCGATCATTTTTTGTTGGGAAACTTTGTTAAACTAATTAAAGAAGAGGCAATATTTTTTATTTATTAGTAAAAAAAAAAAGAAAAAATCAAAATATAAAATATAATTTCTCACAAAGAAAATATTTTGTGTTTTTAATGCAGGCAGGAACACCTCAAATAAAATGGACCAAGGATTATGGAGGAATTGTTTGTTATCGAGGATTATTTAATAAACCTCGCATAGCAATTACCAATCCTCAAGCTTTGCAAAAAGTGTTGGTCTCCGATGTTTATGATTATCGTAAACCAATGCTTTTTTCCGTAAAGAAAATTCTAGGAGAAGGACTTGTGCTAGCTGAAGGAGATGTTCATAAACGTCAACGAAAAATGATGAATCCTGTTTTTTCGCATTCTAATATAAAGGCAATTTATAAATTATTATTATTTATATATTTATTCTTCTTCTTATTCCTTTCTTCTGCAATAAAATTAAGAATCAATGATAAATAAATTATAATTTAATTAATATTTTATAGGAAATGATTCCTACTTTTGCAGAAATAGGTCATTTATTAAAAGAAATTTGGATGGAAAAATTAGTTGATAACAAAGAAAGAAAAATTAATATCATGTCATATCTATCAAAAACTACCCTTGATATTATTGGAAAAGTTGGTTTGTGTATTCATGTTCATATTAAAATTTGCCTATTCAAATTTATTTATTAAAAAAATTTGTTTTTTAAATCAGGCTTCAATTATCAATTTAATTCTTTAACATCTGAAAGTGAACTTGCATCAGCCTACCATATGATTTTCAATACAGAGAATTCATTTCATAATTTAATTGCTCTCCTCTCAAATTCTTTTCAAATAATCAATAAACTTCCTATTAAGTATAATTATATAATAAAAGATGCATCAAAAATTATTGAAAAAGTTTCATCAAAGTTGGTGAATGAGGGTTTAGAAAGGGCCAAACAGGGTAACTTACAGGGAAATGATATTTTATCTGTTTTGATAAAAAGGAATGAAGAAGGAAAAGATAATGAGAAAATGTCTTCTGATGAACTTAAGAATCAAGTAAAATATTTATTATTATTAATTACTCTTTTAGATTAATGCTTATCTCTAATTTTTTTTTTTTTTTAAAAAAAAAATAAAGATAATGACATTCCTTTTAGCAGGTCATGAAACGTCAAATTCGGTAATTGGATGGGGACTATATAATTTATCAAAAGATAAAGAATCACAAGACCTTCTAAGAAAAGAACTAATTAATGAATTTCCCGACCCAAATTTCATTCCAACTTTTGATCAAATTAATAAATTGGAATATTTGAATGCAGTTGTAAAGGAAACGCTCAGGGTTGATCCACCAGGTATACAATACAATAATGAATTTTTTAAAATAATAATAATAAATAATAAATATTTTCCATATGGATTTCATTTTATTTNTTCCTATTAAGTATAATTATATAATAAAAGATGCATCAAAAATTATTGAAAAAGTTTCATCAAAGTTGGTGAATGAGGGTTTAGAAAGGGCCAAACAGGGTAACTTACAGGGAAATGATATTTTATCTGTTTTGATAAAAAGGAATGAAGAAGGAAAAGATAATGAGAAAATGTCTTCTGATGAACTTAAGAATCAAGTAAAATATTTATTATTATTAATTACTCTTTTAGATTAATGCTTATCTCTAATTTTTTTTTTTTTTTAAAAAAAAAATAAAGATAATGACATTCCTTTTAGCAGGTCATGAAACGTCAAATTCGGTAATTGGATGGGGACTATATAATTTATCAAAAGATAAAGAATCACAAGACCTTCTAAGAAAAGAACTAATTAATGAATTTCCCGACCCAAATTTCATTCCAACTTTTGATCAAATTAATAAATTGGAATATTTGAATGCAGTTGTAAAGGAAACGCTCAGGGTTGATCCACCAGGTATACAATACAATAATGAATTTTTTAAAATAATAATAATAAATAATAAATATTTTCCATATGGATTTCATTTTATTTTAGCTCCTGTTGTCTTACGTGTTTCGAATAAAGATGATTTTATTAATGATTATTTTATCCCAAAGGTAAGTTAATTATTTTAAAATATTTTATTCTAATAATAAGACAAGGATATATTTATAATAAATAATATATATTTATAATATTTTTTATATTAGGGAACTATAATAACTATCCCAATAAACGCAATACATAAATTACCATCAATCTGGGGTCCAGATTCAAATGAATTCAAACCTTCTAGATGGCTTGATCCAAACATCTCATCACCTGATTCAAAAATAAATTCTAATTATTCATGGATACCATTCCTAACCGGAGCGCGAAGTTGTATTGGTTCCAAAATGGCTTTGAATGAAATAAAAGTGTTGTTAGCAATTTTGATCAGGAACTTTGAATTTAGGGATGAGGGAAAAAAGATTAAAAAGAAATTGTTTATAGTATCAATTCCAGATCCTGATATCGAACTTTGGGTAAAGAAAGTGGGTACAAATTGAATTTTATAGAATTATGATTAGTAGTAAACATTTATTTGTATTTTATTTAATATATTAAATTTGATATCCATGATATCATTGTTAATTTAATTATGTAAAAATAAATGCATTTTTATAAATTAACAGTTATATTTTTTTACATGACTAACATTCTTTAATTATAAAATATTTTTATTTTTAATTAATTCTAATTTTTCAAAACAAATATCAAATACAAAATATAAAATATAAGAAATATCATCTTAAACCAAGTTGATCAAAAATTCAAATATTCTTTCTCTATATTCTTTTCCATTAATTTCTTTACCAATTATCAATTCTGGACACTTTTCAATTCCAACTGCATCAATCCTCAAAGTCAAATTATCAGGAGATGGGTACCCATCAACTATTGACACTTTACTAAATACATAATAATAATAAAAAAAACAAAAGTCAGTCAAACATGAACGTTTATATATTTTATTAAAATTTAAAATTTTTTACTTACATTGGACGTTTCCAAAAAGATTTGGGCCATTTTTCTTCTTTGTTTGTATCATCAGAAGTGGATTCGGATAATACTGGTGAAATATTTCTATATATAATCATCATTGCTGTATCCAAACACCAAGTACTATTACCAAAGAAAACATTATCTAGACCTGTCAAATAATTTAATTGCTCATATACAACTTTAAGCAAAAATAAATTTATTTCTCTGTAAAGTAAATCTTGAAATTGGTTTAGATCACGGGTTTTTATATCACCATTGGAAAGGTGAATTGTCACAGATGTCGGTGATTCTAATGTAAATCGAAGGCTATGTCTTTTGAATTGGTGTGAAAAAAATTTAAATTAATATAAAATCTTAATTATTATTATTATTTCATTTTAATTAATTTGAAATCATTCATGAAAAATACCTGCGGTCAATTGTTACGATAATCATTCCCGTAAACAAGGGAACTTTCTCATTTCCAATTTTTTTCCAAACATCTTCAATTATTTCTTTTCCTTTAGCCAGATTGGAAATGAAATGAACTTGTAAAGGTACACCTCCTTTTCTCAATGCCTTTGTCGCTTCATTAACGACTTTCCGAATATGTTCGCAAAAGAAATGATATTTAAGTACATGAATAACATGTGACAGAAGATAAGCGTGAACACTTTGGAATTTTAATTTAAAAAAAAAAAAAACTTTTAATGATTATGATTATTATTATTATTATAATTTGACAAAAGAAAACAAATTAATCTTACATCTCGGCCTTCGTTCCATACAATACACGTTCCTGTTGTTTACGCAATTGCCTTCTATGATATTTCCTTACCAAAAGTTCCATCACTAATTTCAATACGGTACAAGTCGAAGACTCTGGTGAAATTGTTACATCGAAAGTACCCTTTTCTGCTGAAGTCCAAGTTTCATCCATTGAAGACGTCTTTTCTACTGTATCAATATTGGCCTATTAAACAATAATAATAATAATAATAATAATAATGATAATTAAACAAAGAATACTTAAGTTTAAGTTAATTAATATAAAAAGATAATATTTTTATCTTTGTTACAGAAGTGAACTTACCCATTGAATAATTAAATCAACTCCTTGATATATCCGAATAAATATTTCGTTTTCAATTAATGTTACATTAGGCATGGCACGCGCTTCTCGTGTCATCTAATATTGAACATAAATATTAAATGGAATGGAATGGCAATAAGATTAAAATAGTTGATTGAAAGAAAAATGCATAAGGTTATAACTTACTTGTTCAATCAAATCAGCTTCGAAAATTGCTTTCTGAGCTGCCACAAGTTGTTGATGGATAATTGAACCATCCGTTGCTTCTGAATGAAGTGCTTTGATGGATAGGAAAAAGTATTCTCAATAATATTCTGTAATTTTATATACATAAAGTACACATTTTATATATCTAATGTCCTTCATTAGCCTCGGAATCTTAAAGTTATACTCACAAGAATTCTCTTGTACAAGCTGTGTACTTCCGTTATTATCATTTGATCTCTGTTGTAACTTTAGTTTAACTGCCCTCTTGGGTATTGGGGGTAAAGATATTACGATTTGCCTTTCTTCAGGTGTTCTTGATATTTGTGCAAGTGTATTTTCTACGTAATTTGATCCGGCTAATAAAAAAATAAATAAATAAATTTAACTGAGTACCTAATTTTTGTTTAATATTTATATGTTATATATATATATTTTTATTTACCATCTGAATAACCATAATTAACAAAAATCTGGTGTCCAGCATTTTTTTCTTTACCACCACGGCGCATACTCCAGTGATGCTTTCGTAATGATAAAGCTTCATTCCAGAACGTTTCTTCTTTTACAACAATATCTTTAAGTTTTGCAGCCGCATTTAATAATATTTCCGCCGAATGTTTGAGTTGCTAATTCAATAATTCAATAATTTAATAATGATCATCAATTTATAATTATTATTAAAATAATAAAAAAAAAAACAAATGTTCATAAGGAATTTTTTTAAAAAAAAAAACCTTTCTTTTCATTCCCAACATCAATTTAAGATTCTGGACTTTGAAAGGTTTAGTAGGTTGGGAATAACTATGATATGTACTATGTATTATTCCAGGGCTGACTGGAAGTGGGTTATTATGAATAAAATCTTTTCGACAATCCGATAAGATTAGATTTAAAACATCAATTCCAATCCCAATTTCATTATTTGATTGTCTAAATTTAAAATCATTATAAGTTCAAATAAGAAAGATGTACGTTCAGAAACAAAAAAAAAATTCCGGTTCCTAATTCTACTCACCTTATGGTTTGCATAATAGAAGTCTTCATGGTCGCAAGTTCATCTTTTTCACTAATTTTTTCCTCTTTTTTATCTTCGATCTTCTTTAAATCACCATTTTCGTCTTCTGTCAACGAATCGAGTGTCAAATTTTTAAATGTACGTTGGTTATATATTTTTCGAACCTGTTCTCTTAAGTTATCGCTGGGGGATGACTTACTTTCGAAAGATCGAACGAAAAATGAGAATCATAAGGTAAATCTAGAAATCACCCAAGAAATGTTACAATTCATACGATTTATATGTTTCAATCCCATTAGGTTCGGATACATCATATGGTTCAGATCCTATACGAGGCTCGAGTGATAATTTGGGTAAAGAAGGCTCCATAAATGATATTAACGAAACGACAATGTCAAAGTTCAAGTTTAGATCTTTGAAAATTAATATCACGTGAATGCTGATTTCCATTTTTGCACATTTTTCGCGTGTAAATTACCATAAAAGGTCCTGTTAAACCAGCCATGCCGAATTAAGGGAAAAAATTAAATCTCGATTTTCAAAATGGTTCTTTGTCATATCATACTAAGACCCAAAGATCGGGGCATACTTATTAAACAAATATTTATCAACCAGAAATTTATCCTGACACTTTATCCATCACAACTAATACCACCACATTCGCATGACTTTTCAGGATATAACCTGTCTGCGTTGCCCCACGCGGATCGACAATTATTATTTTGTTAGCCGTCATTTTTTCCGTTTCTGCGTGGAACAATAGGGGTTAGGTTATATCCTGTCTGCGTGGTCAAAAGCAGACAGGTTATATCCTAAAAATTTCATGCGAATGTGCTGACTAATACAGTGTCCCAACCCGAAACTGTAGTAAGGGTCAGACGAGGCGCAGCAGTTTTTAGGTATGACTTCACACGTTTTCTTAATCAACGCCTTTTCAGATAGTATGGGAAGTGGCCCGCTTCGATGGGAGATCATGTCTTCTGGGCTTTCATTGATGATTATAGCGTGACCAAGACCAAGAAAGCGCCCTTAATTTGCTTGGTGCTATTTATCTCAACTTCGAGTCCCCGCAGCAAGGAAATGACATTCTCATATTTGAAAGAATTTTCAAGTTATTTATATGTAATAGTATTNGATTTTCAAAATGGTTCTTTGTCATATCATACTAAGACCCAAAGATCGGGGCATACTTATTAAACAAATATTTATCAACCAGAAATTTATCCTGACACTTTATCCATCACAACTAATACCACCACATTCGCATGACTTTTCAGGATATAACCTGTCTGCGTTGCCCCACGCGGATCGACAATTATTATTTTGTTAGCCGTCATTTTTTCCGTTTCTGCGTGGAACAATAGGGGTTAGGTTATATCCTGTCTGCGTGGTCAAAAGCAGACAGGTTATATCCTAAAAATTTCATGCGAATGTGCTGACTAATACAGTGTCCCAACCCGAAACTGTAGTAAGGGTCAGACGAGGCGCAGCAGTTTTTAGGTATGACTTCACACGTTTTCTTAATCAACGCCTTTTCAGATAGTATGGGAAGTGGCCCGCTTCGATGGGAGATCATGTCTTCTGGGCTTTCATTGATGATTATAGCGTGACCAAGACCAAGAAAGCGCCCTTAATTTGCTTGGTGCTATTTATCTCAACTTCGAGTCCCCGCAGCAAGGAAATGACATTCTCATATTTGAAAGAATTTTCAAGTTATTTATATGTAATAGTATTAGAGAATTTGATTTTCGGTTTGTATGTAATTTTTTATTACTATCCAAGAATGGCCTTTTTTTTCTAATTTTCAAGGCTCTTTGTTCATTACAAGTTAATTCCTCGTGAAAAATAATAATGAATTGTGACAACAAAATAAACATTGCCAAAATTGAATAATTTTTTGACCAAAGTTACAATGAGGCACACCCGAAAGAATTTAATATTTGAAAATAACTTTCTTTAAAAAATAATAAAAATATTAATATATATATAAATTTATGTTATATCTTTTCAAATTAATCTCTTCAAGGTATAACGCAAGTTTATATATATATATTTATTTTTATTATATGACTCGCGTAATGTATGTTGTAAATATGATAAAGTTTCGTTTTTGATGAATAATAACTATCTGTGATACAGTGTCACAATTGGAAATTTGAATAAGTATATAATTTTCTTGAAAATTTTTCTGGGAAACTTTAAATTATTTTGATCGTCCACATTGATCGAATTGTCTAATTGTCTGTTAGATCGATCGTCCATAGATCGATCTATAGATCTTCTTAACTTAAAATATATAGAATATATTGATTTGATAAGATATGCATTTCACACTCAAAGAAGAAAATTACGTAGTTATCGAAAACGGATCATATAAAATAAAGGCCGTGAGAGGTCTTGGCGATATAAATCGAGTTCCACCCGTGGTAAATAACCTTTACTAATAACAATATAGTATTATTATTATTATTTAGTAAAATTATCAGAGAAATAGATCTATAAAAAAGAGAACTTACAATAATAAGAATTATTTTATATTATTTTATAGTTAATTCCTACAAAAGTAGGGCATAGAATAGAAATTGAAAGAACCGACGTAGAAACATCACCGAGTGTATATGATAATAATTCAGCAGGACCTAATACACCAATAACAACCACAACGCCAATAACCACAACAACGCCAATAACCACAACAACGCCAATAACAACCACAACGCCAATAACCACAACTACAATAACCACAACAACGAATATTGCAACAACGACAACCATTACAACAACAAATGTTGCGACACCACCATTAAATACCGCCACACCACCATTAAATATTGCGACGCCACCATTAAATACCGCAACACCACCATTAAATACCGCAACAACAACAACCACCACCACCAATACGACAACATTATCATCAAATATAAATACTACAAATATATCAACCAATAATAATAATAATAATGATGAGGATGATGAGGATGATGATAATAATAATAAAAAAGAACAACCTAAATATGTGTTTGATGCTCAATTAGATGAATTAAGAGAACAATTTGATGATAAAGTTAAAATCACATATCCAATTAAACGTGGGAATGTAGTTAATTGGGAAGAATTAGAAGCATTATGGTATATAATTTATTATTATAATTTATTATATAGTTTATTATTATTACTTATTATATATATAATGTATAAATTTATTTATTGTATTTATTGTATTTAGGCGTCACATCCTCTTAAAAGAATTAAATATCAAAAGGGCCCGTAACGAATGTCCAGTATTATTCTCCGTTCCTAATAGTTGGACCAAAGATCATTACGAACGGGTCACGCATATATCTTTTGAATCATTTAATGTACCAGGACTTTATATCGCGAATCAAGCTTTAATGACCATTTATGGATTTGGTGTGCTTACGGGTTTGGTGGTTGATGTTGGATATGGGAAAACTGGTATTTATACTATAAATTAAATTATAAATGACATCAATCATATTATAAATGACATCAATCATATTATAAATGACATCAATCATATTATAAATGACATCAATCATATTATAAATGATATCATAATATTATTTTTATTATTTTTATTTTTTATATATAAAAAAATAGAAATTACACCAATCATCGATTGTTCCATACAATATCATGCTACCCAAACTATTCCAGTAGCCGGACAAGATTTTGATGAATATTTTCTTTCATTATTATTATCCGATAAAAAATTTATGGAAGAATATGGGGAGATCCCCGATATCGAATTCGCGAGAGCTATCAAAGAATCACCAGATATTTGTCAACTTTTGGAAGATCCTGATCAATTAAATTTTAATGAAGAAGAAAGGATGGAAGTTGAATATCTTGAAAAGAAGGTTAATTATTAATAATTAATAATTAGATTATCAATTAATGAAATTATTTATTTAATGACTAATTACCGATGACAAAATAAAATTACGCTTCATAAATTAAAAAAAAATAAATAGTTTACGATTGGATCAATTCGATTTAAAACATATGATCCACTCTTTAATCCGGAAATTATTGGTAGATCAGGAATTCTTTCATTACCTGAAGCTATTCATTTATCAGTTATGAATTGTGACCCAGATAAACGAAGTACCTTATTAGAGAATATTGTTGTTACTGGGGGATCAAGTTTAATCAAAGGTAATAATAATTATAATGTATTATCATTGTAATTATTGTAATTATTTATTATTTATTATTATTATTATTATTATTATTTTATATAGGATTTAAGGAACGCCTGGAAGTGGAATTACGTCCTCGTTTTTCATTGTCCGATAATTATGGAGAATATCAAGTTAAAGAAATAAGATTTTTAAAGTTACAAGATTATTTTACCAATATTAGAGATCGCCCAGATTTAGCGGGATTTTTGGGGGCTTCCATTACAGCTAAAGTATGTTATATTATTATTTATTTGTTTGTTTGTTTGTTCTTTCAATATTTTCACTAATCCTCATAATCATGATAACATTTATTATTATTTATTAGCTTTCATTTCCGGATCCCAAAGGATTTATTAATAAAGTGGATTATAATGAACATGGACCAAGCGTAATACACACAAAAGGATATTAAATTGAGAATATTGATTTTATCATCAAACTATTATGTATGTATATATGCACAAATATGCACGTTATATATATATACCAATAAATAATAGAATGTCAAAAATACTATATCGATTGCTGTTTGTTTGTTAATGTTTGTTATTTAAGTCATATAATGACGTAAAACTTCACGTGACGTTATTAGCTCTCATTTTAAGCTTCACAATTTATAATGTTCTTAATACTCTCATTTTTAAGCTTCACAATGGTGGTTAAATCATCTTATTATCTTTATAGCATCAAAATTCATCGAATTATTCCCCTCTAAAAACAAAGTATGTTAAATAGTCGATCTTTAATTTTGTGATTTTTAAGTATGATAGTCCATGTGAAATCTTGGACTAATAACATTTACAAATAATTATGATGTTTGGATATATGTATAGAAGTATACATACATGCAATCCTATTTCTACATTTTTTTTGTCCAAAGGACCTCGCTTCCGGTAACTGATCCATTAGTCATAATAATACTTACGAAAGGCGCCAAATAACTAATCTATATTTTTATCTCACTAGAGAATTAAGTACTATGATGTATGTCTGTTATATCTACCATGACTATCGTAAAGAATTCAACGTCGAAATGAAAAAGATATTTCCTAAACTCAGTGATGCTATCACATACGCGAAAAGTTTAACTGATAAAGGTGAAGATCGCGGTGTTCAATTTATATGCCATGAAGGGAAACACTATGATTCCCATGCCAAGAACAGTGTTTACGGTCGTGTTGCCGTGGATCATGTCGAGACGTATCTGAAAAAACCTATCGAATCAAGAAAAAAGATGTACATCGTTTACCATTATCATAATTATCGCAGCGAAAGTTGTGCCGAGCTTCATTGTGCATTTGATAAAAAGAAGAAAGCACTCGAGTTTGCAAGTAAGTTAAGCGATGAAGAGGATAATGAACCAGTTTATATATTTTGTAGAGGAAATTATTTTGATCGAAGCGCTGTTAACAAATATGGAAGAATTGCAGTGGATTCAATTTCCGTTGGAAAAATAAAATCTTCTGAAAAAAAAATTAAATATTTTTTTTAAAAAAAAATCCCATATTAAAGCTTTCAAATTTTCATTGGAAATATATCACGTGACTCGCTTATAGTATAATGTTTTTCCTATTTTTTATTCGTGTTTGCATATGAATAATTGATCCAAGAAGTTTTTAGCAAAAGGTTGCCAAAGCAATTGTCCATTTTACTCTTTTTTGAGAATCATAATATGGTCACTCAAAATATAAACTCTCTGTAATATATAAATGCCAAAAAACTTTTTCAATATATAAGGTTCCCGTTCACAGACAGTAATTGCAGTTGTTATTTACATAAATGTGAAAGAGAAGTAAATTGATATATATAGTGTAAGTTTCGATGATGTCTTGATAAAAGTGCCTTCAAAAAGTATATTATCAAGAAAGGTTTCATAGTTAATTAGAGAAATGATATACGCTATAAAATAACAAATAATAGTACGATCACCGTTACATGTGAAATCTTGGATTAATAAATAACAGATAAGATAATAAAAATAATAATAATGTTTGGATATATGTATAGAAGTATACATACACGCAATCCTATTTCTACCTTTTTTTTGTCCAAAGGACCTCGCTTCCGGTAACTGATCCATTAGTCATAATAATACTTATGAAAGGTGCCAAATAACTAATCTATATTTTTATCTCACTAGAGAATTAAGTACTATGATGTATGTCTGTTATATTTACAATGACTATCGTGAATTCGATGTCGAAATGAAAAAGATATTTCCTAAATTCAGTGATGCTATCACATACGCAAAAAGTTTAACTGATAAAGAAGATTATGGTCTTCAATATGTAGATCACGAAGGACAATATTATGATTCCCGTTCCAAAAAAAGTGTTTACGGTCGTGTTGCTGTGGATCATGTCGAGACATATCTGAGAAAACCTATTGAATCAAGAAAAAAGATGTACATCGTTTACCGTTATTATGATTATCGCAAAGAAAATTATCTCGAGGTTCATTGTGCATTTGATAATAAGAAGGAAGCACTCAAGTTTGCAAGTAAGTTAAGCGATGGAAAGGATAGTGAACCAATCTATGTATTTCATAGTGGAGAGTTTTTTGATCAAAGAGCTAAAGATGGCTATTATGGAAGAATTGCAGTGGATCCGGTTTCCGTGAGAACAAAGTCTTCTAAAAAAAAAAAAAGTTAAGATATACTATGCTAAAAATTATGGCATTAGTATAACATTTATTTTACACATATTGGTCTAAATATTTTTAGTAAATTAATAAAAGAACCGTATTAAGGTTACATTAACATAATTTCGGATCATGCAATGAAATATATCAATAAAGATAAAATGATAAATTGTATTTGTTATAGTTATCAGTGATATCTTTTGTATTAAAGTATATTGAAAGTTTGATAATTTTTTATTTTGTAAAAATATACTTCTAATAAAAGTTACTCAATTTTTTTTTCGATTATAATAAAAATTAATTTTATAAAAGTGATCGACTTCGATGTTGATCCCTATGCCGATCCCTGAAATGATCACTGATTGATAATATAAACTGAATGCACGTGTAATCTTTCTTTGACAACCAGCAAATTATCTTTTCTCTGTCATATAAATATTAATTTAAGCCCATGTCCAAACCTAAAGTAGTATGTTGGATAACTTTCATTTTTTTTCGTGGGTCTAACATAATCATAACTTTGATTCATTTATCTTAAAATAGGTACACAATTTTTTTAAGAGACCATCAACTAGATGGAATATTACAGCTTTTTTAGAAGAGTGCGACTTTGAACCATTCAAAAGCAAAACAGAATCTTATACTACATCTCTTGAAGTTATCGCTGACATGGAAAAACACAAGAAAAGCACGAAATATAAGAAAGCAAGACTGTTACTAAGTGACTATAAGGAGGCAAGTATGAGTTTTTTGTTGAAAATGTAATAATAAGTGGCGTGGTAAGGCTTTTCGGGAGTTCTTACCATTCAAAACTTTGGGTTGAGCCACAAAGTCAGTGTTGGGGTACTGGAAACTTTGGGTTCGTCTGGTGTTCAAATCTTTGGGATGACCCAACACTGACCTCCCTGGGGCACTAAGGATCTTTCTCTTGTGCTAAATTCTTCAGGAACACTAGGGGGATAAAAAAATGATGGAAATATCAGTTGAGAATATTGGAATCATTAATTTTGTTAATTTTTCTTTCGCATAGGACAAACAGCCTGATTACAAAGTAGCGAGAAAATGGAAAGAACGTAAGGAGTGTAATGAGCCTTCGGTTACAATTACAGAAAGCGTTGTAGTTGGGCCTGCTGTTATTGGAATTAACAAAGGAACTTTTGATGCAAAATTAATAACTAACGAAAAATTAGTAGGTCCTTAAATCATAATTAGATAGTCTTTTCTCTTTATACCTATCATTTTTATAGTGATACTGGCCTTATATTTCTGTAAGAGGGAGAATCTTCTACGAATAAATCTGCTCGCTTTGATGATAATTTAACTGAGACTGATGATAATAAAGTAAGTAGACTTTATATGGTTATTATGTAGTCTATTTTTTCTAACCAGAGTGGTGTATTTTTTATAAGTACTTTCCTAGTGATGATAATGATTCTTTGGATTCTTCCGATTCCAATCACAACAATGAAATAAACAATGAGGATGATGAGGTATGGCTATACATGTTCTCAAAATTGATTTTGGATTTTAAGGTATTTCGACTTTTTGAGATTTATGCAGAATCTATTCTATATATGAAAGTAAAAAAAATACCCAGTTGTATATATCTTTAATCAAAGAATAAATCTGGGTGGTCAAAAAATTTCAGGTTTTAAGTAAAATAATTTCGTCTTCTATAAAAAACTATTTCGACTTTTTTCTCCAAAATACCAATTTCAGGGTCCCAAAATGATTTTGTATACAAGTATAAGTATAGTGCCACATTAATTAATTATCACAAGGTTCTGACTGTTCACAAAATTAAACTGAATAATTGCTAATTTAAAGGATTCGATTAATGATAAAGTGAAGGAAAACAAAGTAAATCTTCATTAAGAATTTTAAGTTTCATTTTTTTATGAATAATAATACGTGTTTCTGTTTAAAAAAGACCATTCCTCCTTACCAAGAAACACCGGCAGAAGATTCAGGAGATATATAAAAACATAAAAAAAAAGAGATTGTAGAAACTTTCAACAAGGAGATATGTTAAGGAAGAATTATTTAAACTGGAAAAAAAATTAAAATTTGAGCAGTTAGTGTTTTTTTTTTACTTGGTTTTCTGTTATGAAATAAGAGTTATACTAAATTGTAGTTGTTACACTGGTCGAATGGAAAAAAATAGGACGGTTTTACCATGAATAGGATTCCGATTGATGGCTAAATTTGCTAAGATTTATTAAGTATAGGCAGTCGATTTTTTCCGATTTATAAATAGAAATTTCTGAGTTATGAATTTTCACAAATAGGATGTCCGATTTATGCATATTTGCGCCATCAATAGGATTCCGATTTTTGTTCATTCGACTAGTGTTAATTGCTAGCATTGTTCATTCATTTATTATGGATGTTGATGACAAGACAATAAAACGTCATTTTAATAAAACAGAATTAGATGAAATTGATTACGCATCTAGATCGCAAGTACCTGAGCTCTCGGATGACATAACTAACTGCTTAGGAAAATTTATTAATAAGATATGTTTTAACTGACAAGCATATGCACATTATAATAAGTCATTGATTTTTTTTCTTGTTACAGACAAATTTGAATGAAATTCGAGAAATTATAAAAGATTTGATTCTCGACAGTAATTATGACTATAAAAAAAATTATGATGTCGGTTATATAATTTTTGCTATATATGCGTTATAAGTATTTTGATTTTGTGACTGAATTGCATAGCATATTTGGATATATAATTGTATCGATTGTAAATTTGATAAAATTATCTTTATAGGGTAAGAGAAATTCAAAGCGGGAATTTTAATGACAACAATCTTGAAGTTTGGTTTAATTGTCATGTCTGGAATGCAGTCTTTGACCAGGCTTTTGGAGATCTAAATGCCATATCTGTTGTCAGGTAATCTTTCTTTGAAGTGCAACTTGCTTTGATATATCTAACAAGATTTTTACTGATTAGAGGGAAAAGTGCAAGTTTAGCTTCAGCTTCACGAAAAAATACAAAAAGACAATCAGGAGAATGGTGAAAAATGGGTTGCAAAATTAATTGGATCCTAAGGTCAATTAGCAATGGTGATAGAGATGAATTTGGTACAGGAGAAGCTGGAAAATGCTGGATTGACGAGAATGGAACAAAGTTTTTCAAAGAGGCAGGGTTAAAATTACCAAAAACCCTTAAGGATATGTTAGTAAAATTGATAAAGAAAGTAGATTGGGATGAAGAGAGGTATAAAAAAATTGAAACGGTTGGAATAATGTTCTTCTTATGCTTATATGAATCTATTAGGTTTTTACTGTTAACTAATACAATTTATAGGTTTGATGATCATGCCAGTATTTTTGGACAACCCAAAGGGTTACGTCTGCAGGATACAACAGGGTGAACTAATGGAAATTCCCGATAATGAAAAAAAGTTTTCTTCTATTCTTGAAATTCTTGCGACCGTTTTAAACATGAAGGTTGGTTAAATTCATGCTTTTCATCTGATAATGTATTCCTGTACTAATATTTACTGATGAATTTTAGGCTGTAGTTCGAGAAACCATAAAGGCAGTTCAAGAAAAAAAAAAAACTGTCGATAAATTTAAAAAGGCTGGATTTCGGAAACGACCTCGTGACAATAGTGATCAATTGTCTCTGTGTTTAATGACCCCGAATAAGCCGAAAAAGGCAAAAAAGGTTAAAGCATGTGCAGACGCACATTATGAGGATTCTGAAGAATCACGCCTATCAGGATCACCATCACAACGGTCCGATATTTAGAAAATGTAAATTAGATGAGTTTTGTGTAACTCTACTGTGTCATTGATGCCACACCTATAATCTGTATTTTGCGTAACTACTGTGCCTCATTTATTTTAATAAAGATCACTTTTGCTAGAAAGTTTGTTCATAATAAATACGTCTATTTGCTTTATTGATACATGAGACGTGGAAACAAATTATCCGCTATTTTTGGTAAATTTTTAATTCAGGCCTTCTTACTGGCAGGGGAATTATCCGATCTTTTAACAACCCGCGATAACACCTAATACCTGTTATACTCCTTTCCGAATAGAGCCAAGATCTTCTTTGAGCGCCATTTTAGAAAGATTGATTTGATATTCGCTTTTACTGGTACAATAAAGGTCATCGGTAGCAAATATGATGAAGTGCCATTCCGTAGCTGAAAAAATAACCAGGATAGGGTGATCAATTTTTATATATCGATTTTGTCAATCGTTTCCTTGGGAAACGGTTTTATGTCACATGATAAGAGAAGGATGTTCGAATTTATCCATACTATTCCGTAGAGATAGTCATAATCATCATTTCGAAATGCTTCCTCTGTTGTACGTTTCTTTTTGTTTGTATGGTATGCACTTTCAAGTTGCATAATATTCTGGAGGTAACCAATTACGAGGTTTCCCCTCAGCTATATACATGAGATCTTCGTTTCCTTTGATGCCATAGTCAACACGTCCCAGCAACTCCTCACCAGAAACTTCTTTTTGGTACGCTATGTAAATTTTTTCTTCATTGGTAAGTCTTCGAACGATAGCGAGCGATGCATTTAATATAGATGTAATAAATACACAGCGAGTAGCTTCATTGTCATTATCTTACATGGTTTCCAAATTCGAAAGTCTTAATGTTATTTCGTTCATGCATTATTCGAGAGCTTTATCGATTTCCTCAAAAACTAAAGAACAGATATATCAGCCTGTTGTATGTCGCAGTTAAAAAAATCAAATAACATATATGGAGATTTACCTGGATTGAATTGCTTAATACACGTAATATCCTCCCCCCATTAACTTTGTATTTACGGAAAACGTTTTTTAGCTCTTTAACGGTTTGTAAGAAGAAAAAGATCGTAGTTTCTGTTCTTTGATATCCGAAATAAATTTTGCAAGTCTTGTCGCAGGCCCACCTTTTAGACCATAACTACGAAAGTCATCCTTAGTTAACTCGAGAAAGTCGAAACCAGAGATCTCCTCCTCTCGTAAAATCTCGAAAGCGATTCCTTAAGTTTCAAATCCTTCCTCTGCAAATATTCGATTAGCTCATCAGTATCATAATCCTTAATTACATCTGATGTATATCTTTTATATCTACCGGACAAGCAATTCTAAAGTTATATAATTTGTGAGAATGTACTGACCTTGAATTACTTTTCAAACCGCTCTATTTAATGAGAGGAGAAAAAGGAAGGGGCAATCTCTCACGAAAATGTGTAACGTTATATCAGACTCAGCCTTGTAAACTTTTATTAGCACCAGAAATTCCCACAATGGACCTTGTTAGATAAAATTGAGACCTGGATCAAAAAAGAGAATTACAATTGGCAATAGCAATAGAAATAATTTTTTAAGTAGCGGTAGTAATATTAACGATAATTATAATGATAATATGGAACTGCCGTTTCTTTATTGTGGTCTAGGATCCCAGTAGACGTGGCTTCTCACTCTTCATTTCTGCCCCTACACCTAAACCATTAATAAATCCATATTATAGGTTTAATTTGATGCTCAATGATTTACGCATAAAATAGTACGAAATCTTCAAACATAATATGTATTAAATGAATTAAATGAATTAAATGAATTGGATAAGGTAAAGTGTATAAATAGTCTGATAATATTATCGTAGAAATAAATCAATACATTTTTACAAATCTTATCCTTCTAAAAGCACAAATTTCAAACCACTTTAACATCAAATATTTTTTCCTATCTCTTTTGCATCTTCTCCAGAAAGAATAACAAGAATATGTTTGCTCAATTGTGTATGATATCCACCTTTTTTTTAGTTGCGATCACAACCATAGCCATAGAATTACCTCTAGAGGAATCACGGAATCCGACTCTGAATCGCCGTTTAATCCCTCCCGGGTCCCCCCAATGCAATAATCCTAGATTCCCTGCATTTCGATCCTCCTCTTGCAAAACGAAGACTACATATAGTGCTTTATGTGAAATTCGAGAGTCTGCAGGTGAAACATCTATTAATCAATGTCCGCCAAGCACATCTTGCATTGATTTTGCTTCCCGAAATTTGACCCCATTTGCATTCTGTGTTCTCGATTCACAAGTCAAAACGTGGGGTAATGATGGCAAGAATAAAGAAATCTGTACAGGGAAGTTTAAACCTAATTTTCAAAAAGGTGCAATAACAATCGGAATGACAACATATGGTACTAATGGGAATACGATACAGGTAGATTTTCTGGGTACGTTCGTTAACGATACCTTCCTTTCTTCGGTTTTTACTGCAGACAGTCACAGTGCAATATTCAGTGGTTATGATGTTAATGATGATGTCAATTTGTGTTTCTCAGGAGGCAACAGTGGTGTGCCAGTAACAAGTTTTGGTGCCGTTCTTAGTGGGTTGTTTTAAACTAGTATTCTTCGTCTCTTATCTTTTTTAATCATTTCTTTTTTCAACATGTATTCTCTTTGATGGATATGTTTGTGAATTTGTATCATCGTTGTTTTAAGTATAAAATAAAATATTTTTATGAATATTTTTACGTAGTATTTCTTTTTTCTGATGTGTTTTGCTCAACACTGAGTATAGAGTATGTAATCTTTACATAAATAAAATCAAGTTGTAATTGAGAAATGTTCAAGAGCCTAGTCTCTTTTTTTTGAAGATTTTATTTAAATCATAGGAGATCCAAATAATTTGTCAGGCGATGATAAAATGATAAATTGTATTTGTTGTAGTCATATTAAAATAATAAAGAAATTTTACAGTTATTTTATGTAAAGTCAATTTACTGTGCCACGCATTTACTCACCAAATTCATTTCTTGTTATAATTATGGTTAAAGAAAATTACGTAGTCATCGAAAACGGATCATATAAAATAAAGGCCATGATGCTTTACTAATGATAAATATAGTATTATTATTATTCAATGTTATTTTCATTACCTTCAAAATTATCATTGTAAAATTGCCAGAGAAATAGATCTATAAAAAAAAGAGAACTTGGAATAAGAGTTATTATTTATAGAAAGTAGGGCATAGAATAGAAATTGAAAGAACCGGCGTAGAAATATCACCGAGTGTATATAATAATAATTTAATACGCCAATAACGCCAATAATCACAATAACGACATCAACCACAACAACGACACTACAACAAAAAATGTTGCGACACCAACATTAAATACCACAACAACATCAACAAATACAACGATAATATTTTCATCAAATACAAATATATCATGATAATGATAATAATAATAATAATAAAAGAACAACCCAAATATATGTTTAATGCTCAATTATATGAATTAAGAGAACAATTTGATGATAAAATTAAAACCTTATATCCAATTAAAACATAGTTAAATGGAAGCATTATCCAACTGGGCTACAACTTGATATTCCCTATTATAATTACGGCTTTGCTATAGAAGTACAGGGGCAACAACATGAAAAATACATCGAATTCTTTTATAGAGGAAATCCTGATAATTTTATCGAACAGCAAGTACGGGATTAACTCAAAAATAAATTGTGCGAAGAAAACTGGATTGTTCTAAGGTATGTCTGGTATTACGAAGACCCATATATAGTTATCTCAGAGCATCTTCGAGAATTGAGCCTCATTGAATAGAGTCAAAACTTTAAAAGCTTTTGTAGTTTACTAACTCCATATACATTATTCAGTATATCATACTTTGAAGTTTGAGAACATCAAGATTATGCAAGAAAATTATGTCGCGCTAAAATTTTTTCCGATACATATAGTTAAGGTGAAGCCTTATTTTTCCAATGCATATATATGTTAAATAAATACAGTGCACTACATACACGATTAAAAAAACTTTACTTTTTTTGTTTCGCTAAAACTATTTGCTGAATTCTGTATAAATCGATAATAAAATTGCCATCAACAATTGGAGGGCGCGGCCAATGGAACATATCCAATGGCTGGGATTGGTGGATCCCAAAAGACGTAATTAATTGGTATAGTGATGAGATATGCGGGAATATCCGGGGCGTTACACCCAGTGGGATTGTCATTCCCTTTTTGTAAGGTTCCAAAATCCCACTGTTATTTAAGAAAAAAACGTATGAAAAAAATAAAAATAAAAAATGAAAAAATCCCTCGACAGTTTAATCTTACCCTTAGGGTTGGCATCCCCTGCCTCCACAACTTAGCCTAACATTCAAAAAGTTTTTTAGAACGTCAACCATGAAACTACGAAACAATAATATCTATATATACCTCCATTGAACGGTTAAATTTTCCATGTGCGTTTCGTGTAGTTCGTGAATCATAGAGCTTTATTCCCAGGACACATCGTACATATTGTTGCATCATCCAAAGTGTACATTTACGTTCCAAACTAAGAATCTTTTGACTAACTGCAATTTCACATATAATCCTAGCGTGTGGATTCCCCTAAAAAAGCATAGATATTAAAAAATATATATATAAACAAACATGATAATATACACCAAATCCAAAATACCCCAGTGTCACTTGGGGGAGGTCCGAGATAGGTAGGTCCAGAATTGGGAGTTGGAACATATGTCTCACTTGGATATACTGCAATATCCGGTTCAATTACAAGTCCATTTGCATTTGGTGAAGGATGGCCTAGAAAGAAGGATTTTAGATATTAGAAAATCAATAAGTCAAGATCAAGCAAGCTGGAATTTCTTACTTGGACTGCCCATAACATCTATCGGTGGATCAATGATTACATTTTCATTTGGAATTTTAAAATAATCTTGCAATAGTGCAACAACATATTCGTGATCAGGTGTGGACATATCTTCGATAAAAACTTCACCGTCGTTATACTCAAACTTGTACCCAGACGATTCTTGACTTTCGAGAAACTTGTTATAATTTTTTATAGATATATTTGAACCGATTTTAAAAGGTAACCTGCAATTCATATGAGTTAATACCAAGTGAAACTTAAGGTAACCCGCGTGATCACCACTAACCTATTCTCTTCCAGAGGCTCCTTTGGTAATTTTGGGTGCCGGAATTTTTTTTGGATCTTCTTGCTTACTTTATGAAACATTTTGAGAAAGTTTAAGTATAAAAGTATGTTCAAGTAAAAGTAAAAGTATGTTATATTCATATATTATCTGTCACACAAAATAATCGAATTACTAATAGATAATTCCGATAATAAAAAATATAATATAGTTGAATAAGATAAGGTTTGATAATCGAATAATTATGTTTTCAGTTATTTCCCATAAAATAACCGGATACGTAAAATTCAAAGTCGAAATAGAAGATCATTTGGTTGAGATTTCAATACAATAATACCAATGTTACTTCGTGATAAACTTCTTTCAATTCGTAATTCATAATCATAGATAAATTACATCAAATAAATAGATATATAAATAAGTTTTTTATAGCCACTGCGTGACCGCGAAGCAATAAATAGATATGTATATTATATATTACTAACTTGACGCATTTCGAACAGCCTATAAGAGATTGTAATGCATAGCTAATTCAGTAGCACGGAAACCATCTGGTCTGTACATATATTCAAACCATTTCTGTGATATGATATTTACAGCTTGGATCTTTTTTGCTGTCTCTCGAACATGTTTGACCCTTCTGATAAGATTTTCTATTCGTAATTCATATCGATGAATAGCTAACCTTGTAAAGATATCATGTTTAACTTCTGGTTTTTGTTTAAGCTCCATATATTCTTTGAAGCTAATTTCACAATGTCTATTTCCAGTACAATTTGTATACCAATGTTCTTCCATCTTATAATTGTGATAACACTCATATCCACATCTTTTATCAACATAAATGTTCACTTTAACATAAAATCTGTTTCTATATCCTTCTATAGGTTCCACCTTACTTGAACAAGATATCGTTTCTTATTGTCAATCATGTAAATTAATAAACACTTGAAACGTGGTATCCATTTAATTCATATCTTCGCGACTTTCAACTAGGTTTTTAAAAAAAATTAACTATATAAAAAAAAAACTCCATTGGCTGTTAAATATGGTATGAAAAGTAAAATTTAAGATATTTTTACAAAAAGTTTATTAATTTAAAGTAAATTTTATTTTAGAAATGTGTGTTAAGTGACCGGTCCAACTTACAAATTTCAAAAAAAAAAAATATCCCGAAGCCCTTCAAGAATTATATAATGTTAGACCAGATTTTAATGGTAAATCAGTTTATTTCTTCTACAAACAAACAAAATATATAGAAGGATTTTTGGTTTATGATAAGAAAGATAAAACTTTTTATGTCTTTGATAAAAAGACCAATGAAAAATTCAATACTTTTGCCTCATAGATTAAATTTCTTAATAATAAAAAAATATTCAATGGTGAACGGTCAGCATTAGTTATGATTTTTTTCGAAACAAATTCTTCTAGTTTAAATTTAGCATCAATACTTAAAACAAAACAAATTCCATATTGGAAAAATAACAATTCAACTAATATTGTAGAGATTATATCATTAATTAAAGCAAATATAATTTCAAAGCAAGAATTTTTTGGTGTAGGGACAAGAGAAATTATTAATGGAATAGAGATTACTTTTTTTTTTAAAAAGAACAAATACTTGAAAAGGGTTTGATTTTTAAATGGCATAAAAATTTAATTTCCTGTGAATTGTATGTTTTGAAAAAAAGTATCAACGAAATAAATGGAATTGCAACAGGGATTGCAATTGAGATGACTTGGTCAGATATAGAAAATATTATAATTTTGTATTAATAACAAAAATATGCAATGGACTAAAAACTGAAGGTATTTATTTAAATTATTTTAAATAGACAGAATAATAATTTAATTTTTTACTTTTGAGTTTTTCAATTAATTTATTACTGTTTTATAAATTTTAGGTTTTAAACTTCAGGATAATTATCTTATTAGAAATCAAACAAACTTAAGCAAAATTCATGAACCTTTTGCAATTTTTGAAAATAAAAATCAGCCCAACGAAGCATATAGAAGAATTGATTGTAGTTTATTAATAACTGAAATGGATATATGTGAAAATTGTCAAAAATTAAAAATCGAAATCTTACTGGTATTTTATCTGTTAAAGTTAATCATGTCTCTCAAGAAATTTTGGTCGAAAAAGTTCATCAACAAAGAAAGGTTTTTATTTATAGTTTAATTTTGTTTATTTATTTTAAAATAAAATATAATAAATTAATTTTATTAAATTTTTTATTTTAAAGAAAATTAAAAGTCAAAATAAAATAATACATACTTTACAAATTAAACTTCAATGAATAATTGAAGAGGAGGAAAAAAAGTATCAACAGAATTAAATCAAATCACTCAAAAAGTAACAAATAAAATTAAAACAAATGATATTGATATTTAAATCCAATATTTCAAGAATTTATTAAAATTCAAAGTGAAAAAAAAAATGAAGTAAGATATCATCCAATATAAGTATATAATTAATTAATAAATAAATAAAAATTCAAAATTACTTATTTTTTTAATTTTTTATAGGTTTCTTTGATAGATTATTTTAATTTATAGTCAAGGAGGTCATGCAGTATATAAAATAGTAAAAAGTATTATAAAATTACCTTCAATATCTATGATAAAAAATTATATAAATAAAAATCAACAACATTCAGAATGACAAAATAAAACAGTTTATCAAATTTTAAAAAAAATGGTTATTGAAAATATTGGTGATGATAGTTGAATTGGATTTTTTTTACATAATTCATTCAAAATACAGAAAGGTTTACTTTAGTGTCAACAAGATAATTGTTATGTTGATTATTTAGACTTTGATAATGAAAAAAAAAATTACAATCATTTATTAAACAATGTGAAAAAGAATCACAATTTGAATTGCAATTAGAAAATAATTTAAATAATTAATCTCCTTTAAATCATAATCAAAAATTAGCCATGCAAGTATATCAAATTATTTGACATTTAGTAACTTATAAATTTGTACATGAGAAAATTTTTGGAAATGAAAATTTGTATAAATTTTCACTTATTTTTTTTTGTTTTTTAACTTCACTCATAATTATCAAAATACAAAACAATTTTTTATTAAGATATTTCTAAGACAAAAAGAACAGCCTTGTTCTTGGCTACAAAATAATATGTATTTCATCTTTATAACATCAATATTTGCAAATTTTCATACAATTTTTCAGATATTTTTTTTAAAACTTGAATAACTTCACAAATATTAATACTACAAGAATGAAACACATAATTTTATAACCAAAAACAAGGCCGTTCCTTCTATTTTAGAAATATTTTAATAGAAAATTACTCTGTGCTTCAATAATTGTAAGTGAAATCAAAAAATAAAAAAAAATTCTAATAACATATGAAATTAACAAGATTTTTTTTCAACTTGCAACTAATCTTGAATGTATTGATATTTATATATTTGAATCTATTTGTAATAAATAAGGATGAAAAGTTTAATTAATATTAAGACTAGTTTAATAATTGTGTTTTTAACTAATTGATTTTGTACCAACTAAATTTTAACTTAAAGACTAATTAAATTGCATTGACTAAATTCTGGCTTAAAGGTTAATTAATTTTTTACTGATTAAATCCTGACACAATTTTGATCACGTGATAAAAAATTGATCAAATTAAATTTTACTGATATTAATATTTTAATATATTGTCTTAATTGCTGATTCGTCTATCAATCGGAGCACTCAACTAATTGAATTTTGGGGCGATCATCTTAATATAACTTCGCAGTTGCAAAAATTACTCCATATAGAAATCCATATTTTGTGATACAAACTATGTTTAAAAATTTATATTCTGTTAAATAAAGATACAAATATTTAAATTATTCAAAAATAAATTTTTTTTGCGTTTTTTAAAAAATTTTTATTATGTAGGAAAGCGAGATTCGGAACAATATTACTATATAGTAAATTTATTACAAATATTTTTTTTTTTTAGTTTTTTTGCCGTTTATTAATATTTATGTTATTGCTAATATCACCAAGGTATTTTCTGCTAGTTTTATTTATTTCTAGAGTATTACTAAGAGCCGATTGGTAAATTTCGTTATTATTTTTTCCTTGTGCATTATTACTATTACTACTTTCAGCAACTCTTTGTTCAGCCGCTTCTCTACGCAAACTTGCTGCATATCTTGTTATCCATGCTTCAACCGTTTTGATTGTTGGTATGTCATTTTGTTGAATTTCTCCCGTTTCTACTATTTTTTCTAATTCCATTACCATTTCTTTTGCTGACATTCTATCAGTTTTATTTATATTTCCTGCTAAAAAAAAGGCTTTTAAATAAGTTTTAACCATAGTTGTCATTCTTTTTCCACTTCCTCGCTGTCCGAATTTTTGATTGCTTTTGAGAGCCCAACCTTTTGGTAACTCAAATTCCCCGTCTAAATCTAATATATTATAATTGTAACATTAATTTTAGAACAAATTTTTAAATTCAAATTATTTATTATTTACCTGTAGAATAGATAAACGAGTTTTCATTATTATTATTTATGTTTTCATCTAAAAAAAAAATATAATTCAATAATGTAATTTACATTCTATTATTAATTTAATAAAAATAGAAAATATTATTACCATTATATGAAATGATAGGGAAATTTCAAGCTGAATTTGATTTTGTGTGTGTAGAAATTTTGGGATTTGGCTTATGTAATGGTTCATTAATTAACCGTGTTACATCTTCTGGAGAATAGCTTAACCAAGGACTCAGATTTGGTAAACTTCTAGCTCGAATATAACCTGCAAATTGACCTTCGATAGGCCATTCAAAATATAATAACTTGGTAATTCCTGATATTGTTTTTACAGCTACATGATTATTACGTATTGGTTCTATATTAGCAACTGCGGTTCCTCCTAAATTATTTATTGCTGTTTCAATTTTTTTTCCATCATCTAAACTATTACCAATTCGAATATATCTCTTGATAGCATGTGCAATCTATAAAACATTAGAAATAAATTTTGTTATAAATATTACAATAAATAAAAATAATTTTTTTTTGTAAATAAAAAATAATAATAAATTACCTGCGCGTGATGTGAATCAACACTTGATTTTGCCTCCCCGGGTTCAAAAAAAAACTAGCCACGAACATCAATATTGTACCATTGGTTCCAGTAAGCAACAATGGTCATCAGTTCAGAATTATGATAATGCCCTCCATTATCAGAAAATATTTTTATCCACTTTAGTTTAGGATCGAGTATTTCAAATACAGCATCAAATGATGAAGCCGTAAACCATGCATTCTGCTTTGTATCAGTGGACCAGTGATCATATGCTTGTACATCAAGTAATGAATTATCTTTTTTTGTAAAAACTAATATAGTGTGAAGGGTCCATCCCCTTTTGCCAAAAAATTGTTCTTTTGTTTCGCGTGCACTTTTAGGAAGTATTCTCATTTTGTAATCATAGACGAATATTGCGCCATCATTGTCAAGTTTTGAAAGTTGAGCTTTGAATTGAGTATTCAAATACACCTTCCTTACTTGGTGAGCCAAAAAATAATTGAGTTTATCTTTTTTTTCTTCGATTATTGAAAAAAGATCATGAGGTAATACGGCAGTTAAACGTTGTATCAACAAAAATAATTAATCACATGTTGGACATCTGAATTTGTGCTCTTGTGTGCATTTATTAAATGTATATAATAAACAATGGTTTATACAATTATCATATATTGCTGTTCCATTATTCTTTATAATAATTTCCTTCTCAAATTCTCTCCGTAAATGATGCCACAAATTTTCAATTGCATTTATTAAATTGTTCTATTTAAATTTTGAATTAATTACATATAAATTAAATTTATATAAAAATGAAAATAAAAATAATTTTATAAATACCTTTTCTTGATTTTCTTCTATATACAAGTTTACAGTATTAATTAGATTATCAAAAACTTCGTACCCATATTCGTTACAAATACTACATAATCCACCTAAATCTTGATGATACACATATCTTCCATTAGTTAATCTAGCCATAAATGATGTACGTTTAATTCCATCGGGATAAATTGCTTCAAATTTCTCCCAAAGTGATTGTTTGTTATTCTTGAGATATAAAAGAGGTAAATTTGTTTTTGAATCAACTCGATATGAACTCATACTCACATTATTTTTATCAGAAAAAAAATTCTCAAATTCTTTATTTTTTATTTCTGATATATAATTTCGTTTTATAATAGGCTTGTTAATTGCTATACATCCTGATCCATTTATTCGAGAATACATTTGGGCAGGACAAATAAGATCATTTGAGACCTACATCAGTAATTTTTATATAACGTTATATAACGTTCTATGGACGGAACGTTCGTATTGCGTTCTAGAACGACACCTACGTACTAGAACGTAACGTTCTAGTACGCTATAAATACGTACCGTTTATACTACGTTCAATGAACGGTGTATATATAACGTTATATATCGCCGTTTTAGAACGTATAACGAACATTTCGTATTAATAACGTTGTATATCGGTGTTTATTATCGTTAGTCAGTACGGTACGAAATGTTCGTTTTACGCGATATATAATGATATTTAAAGCATCGTTTAATAACATCGACGAGCAGAACATATTTATTGTGATCTAGAACGTCGGATTAATTGCTTTAATGTTTATTTGCATTTTTTTTATTAAATTTATCGTTAAATAACGTTTTTTAATTTAATTTATTCGTTTTTTCAAAAATTACACTTTTTTTGAATATAAAATTTAATTTCAATCTTTATTATTTTCTTTTATTAACTATTATTTTACTTTTATTATAATTATTACATGAAATATATAAAAAAATATTATTTCGTTATGAATTTTTTAAAATATTAAAGTAATAAACATCATTTTTTCATTCCATATCGCTTTCATCTATATTGTATTCGTCCAAATTTATATCGTTTTCTTCATTAGAGTCAATATAAATTACGCCATCGTCTTCGTTGTCTTCATTCATATTGTCATTGTTATCCTTTTCGAATTCTGAGGCGGATTCTGAGGATGATTCTGATTCTGATGATGAAATATAGATATTTCCATTTTCGATTTTATCCTAAATTATAACGATATTTAACGTTTTTTTTTGTTTTTCTGGTGTCTTCAATAAATTAATATAAAACTTACTATATATTTTCTGATTTTTGATTTCATGATTACGTCTTTTATTTGTATACCTCCATTATCGGGATCAAGAGTTATTTCAATTACTCCTACGGCAAACGCAAGGAGGTATTTTGTTTTCTTAGCGGGATTTGTAAAAGCTTTTTGTAATACTCTATTACACCATGTTAGTTTTTCATCATTATCGTCTTCATTTATCTTTTTATGTAATTTTTTGAATGCTTTTCTAACTTCTTCTTTTTTTTTCCAATCCATTATTTCTTTTTCCGTCGCGCTGGTATTAATACTTGGTAATGAATCTTCGCCAAAGGTAGAAAATATTGACGATTTAATTTTGGCAACCATATTGCCCCTCTTTGATCGAAGTTTCAATAGCAACTATATTATAAAACGTTATTTAACGTCATTTTTTATTAAATGTCATTTAATATAAAGTAAATTATTAATTAAATTATATACCTTACTATGAATACTTTTTTCAAAATACGAATTCCATCTTTTTTCCGAATATTTTGCAATAAATCCGGGATTGGTCGAATTTATGTAGTTCTTTGTTTCTTTTTTTAATTTTTCTAAGTCTGGGTACATATCCGTTTCTATAAATGGTTCCGATACAATATTGGCTATCTCCTGTAAAAAATATTTATAATTAATTTTTATTTATATATATAGAAAATAAAGTATAACAAAATTCTTACATTTAAATATAATTCTTCCGATTTCTTCTGTTCTTTCGAATTATTTGAATCATTTCCATTTTTTTTTATTTCGGTAATGTCTTTTTTTATTTCAGTTATGTCTTTTTTTATTTCTAGTAGTGTATTCATTATTTTTTGATTCGTTTTTTCATCTAAATTGTAGAAATTCAATATTAATTATCTTATAATATATTTAATTATTTGCAAAACCGATATATAACGTTTATTACCCCCAAATTTATTAGTTTGCTTTTTTTTGTTAGCTTCATCCAATGAAGATGATGATTGGGATTTTCTTTTGAAAATTGGAAAAGATGCGGATTGAGTTGATGCAGTAGGAGTTGATGCAGTAGGAGTTGATTCAGTAGGAGTTGATTCAGTAGGAGTTGATGCGGTAGTAGTCGATGCAGTAGTAGTTGATGCAGTAGTAGTTGATGCAGTAGGAGTTGATGCAGTTGGAGTCGATGCAGTTGGAGTTAACGTGGTAAGAGTTGAAGCGGAAGATTTTGATTTTGTTGGGATTGATTTTGATGTTGATTTTGATGTTAATTTTAAAGTTGATCTTGTTGTTGCTATTGATCTTGATGCCGAAGTAGGAGTTGAAACTGACGTTGATGATGTCGCCGTTGCTTCTTTATTGTTATTGTTGATTTTGGCTTTTCTTGTATTACGTGGCTTATGAATAAAATATATTTTTATTTATTACATTTTGAATATATAACGAAACATTTCGTTATATATATATATATATATATATTATTATATTCTCTTCTTTATATTATATTTTGACATTATTTTATCTCAAATAATATATTATTTTACTCTTTATATAGATTTATCCCCGCTTCTTTAACAAATAAATTAAATATTTATATTTACTATTATTTTTTCTCTTTCTAAAATATCTGCATGTATGTGCGATATATTCTTTGGTGTAGTTAGTTGAAATTGAAAAAAAAATTTTTGAAAATTAAAAAAAAAGTATTTTTGAAATTGGACTTTTAGCAAAAAAAAATCGAGAATATTACGTTATATAACGTTTTTTTTCGATGAAAAATTTAATATATTTTTTTATTATATTTAATATACATAATGTAAATAAAGGATTTTTATAATTACTTGGCATCATATTGTAAAATTATGAAAGTGAAACAAAAAAAAAGTAATTATTAAATAAGTGTATAAGATAAAAAATTTCGAAACTTAGTTCGAAATTTTTCACTTAAAGTTATCCCTTCATTTTTTGTGGTAAGTAAACAACCTTTATAAGGTAGGGGTTTAAATAGTATTTTATCATTTGATTAATCGATAATGCAGATCATTCCTGATCATGCATATATAGATCTGCATAACAGTATAAACAATGGTTTATATGTAATACGGAATATTTTATTTTTAATCTGATTTTCTCACCGATTTGATAATCTATTCCCAACAAATTCCTTCTATAAAACGTACATATGGGGTTCCTTCCTTTAATGTAGTGAGGAGTAGTGAGGAGTATCATGTTATAAATTAAATTCCTTCTATATAACTTGTTTCACGGCATTTTCTTTCTTTGTTTGAGGTGTTATGTTATTTTCAAATAAATATGTTACGAATATTTTATGATTTATGAACTTCCTTTTGAAGAATTCTCATTATCTTTAATTAAATAAATGTTTAATATATTAGAAAAAAAATGATAATCATTTAACATATAACGTTGTATTACGTTTTAAATTAATAATAAACGAGTAATTTTCAAGTAATATTAAATTTCATTAAATAATGATTATAATTTATAACATTAAAGTATTTAAATGAACCAAATTCAATTCATTTTATTAATCATTCCTTCCAATTATTCATTTAATGATAACAATGGCTTTTGAATGTCCGTTTTGTAATCGTGTTCTTTCAAGCCGTTCTGCTTACAGTCAGCATGTAAAAAGATGTTCTGAAAATTATGATTCAAGTAGTTCTAGTAGTTCTAAAGAAATTCAAAATGAATTTGATATAATTACGCCTGAGCAAGATGTAATCAATATTAATGAAATATCATAAAATTTGTTATATAATATTATTAATTTTTTAATAATTCATTATTTATATAGGATAATAGCGAAGATAATCGAAATAATGAAATAATTTATATATCGGATGATGAACCTATGTTTAGTTCAAGAAGCAACGAAACCAGTGACATTATGCAAGGTGTGTGAAAATTTCTTATTATAATCTTTCGATTATTATCAAATATATGTAACCAATATAAATTATAAAGTTGAAATAGATGAACTTCCGCAAAGTATGAATAGCCTAACATTCGAAGAATTCGCATCCATACGATATGAAGAGCCTGCATCCAGAGAACCCGAATTTGAAACTGATGAATCCAAATCCAAATCTGATGAAACCGAAACCGAAACCGAATCTGAATCCAAATCTGATAAAACCGAATTCGAATCAGATAAAACTGATAATGAATCCGACGAATCTGAAGAATCCGAATCAGCAGAAGAAGAAACTGAAACCATACCAAAATTTCCAAACAATACCTATTCTGATTTAATGACATTAATTATCCAACATAACCTAAATAATAAAGCCGGAAACGCAATAATACGTTTTTTTAATAAACATTCAAACCTACCGACATCACTTCTTCCCAAAAACATAGAACAAGGAAGAAAACTAATGGATAGGATGAAATTAATTAACTTATTAAACAAAGAAAAAGTAATTTTAAAATATAATAACAAAGATTATATCATATATTATCGGCCTATAATAAATTGTATTAAAAACATTTTATCAATAAAAGATATACATAAATATATAACATTTAATTTTAAAAATGATCAGGTAATTAATTTTAACAATATAATATAATAAATTATTATTTTCTAACGTTATATACCGTTTTATAGACAAATAATAATAGAAATTACAATGAGCAATACACCTCCAATTGGTGAGCACGAACTGAAAAAACTTTACCAACTGGTTCATATCTATTATCAATCATATTATATTCTGACGCTTCAACAACTGACTCTCTTGGAAAAAATACCTTGCATCCAATTTTTGTAACTCTAGGCAATATCATAACATGGCGTAGAAATAAACCGGATGTAAAACAATTATTAGCATATCTTCCTATTATAAAAGCAAAAGATGATACTCAAAAAATATCCGAAGAACATAAAAATATAATCCGTAGAACTTTTCATAAATCTCTCAAATTTTTGTTGTCTCCGTTATATGACGATAATGGTATAGAATTAGAATTAAATAATAGTATATTTTGGTGTTTCCCTAGAATTTCTATGATAATTTCTGACTGGCCCGAAGCATGCACATTTGCATTAACATATAAATCAACGAAATCAAATTACCCCTGTCATTTTTGCCTCGTTTCCAAGGAAGATTTATCAAATATAAACTTAAATAGCAATCAAATAGAACCAAGATCTCACAATAATATGAAATTATATTATAAAAATAATACGGGAAAAAACGTTAGTATCGAAAACGTACGAAATTTTTTTTGGAGTGTCCCGTAAGTATGGAATTTTATAATTTTGAATAAATAAAATAATAAAAGTATTAATCAAAATTTAAAATTTAATAGGAATATCAACATATATGCCGCTACAGTACCCGATAGAATGCATCACCTTGATCTTGGCCTTTTCCAACATCAATTAAACTTTACAAAAATTTTAATTAATAAACAATGTGGAAAATCTGTTATCGATGAAATGAATCGTCGCGTTAAATTAATTCCCCGCTATAAAGATCTAAAATCGTTTCCCAACGGTTTTTTACATCTTACCTTACTTACCGCTTCGGAATATCGGAGCCTTATGAAAATAATGATTTTTATTGTAGACGAACTCTACAAAGATTCCGGAAGTCCGAATTTTATTAAAAATAACAAAATTACTGAAGTATATTTAAAATGGAACAAAATGTATTTATTATCAAGAAAAGAAAATTATGAAGAATCTGATGTAACTCTTCTGCAGGTAACAATATATATCTTTATATAATATTTTAATTCGTTGTATAACGATTTTTATTAAAATTTTTTCTAAATAATTTCAGGAATCAATAAATGAATGGGCAAAACTTTTTATTGAACTATTTAAAGAACATTCAAAATCTGAGCTTCAATTCCCTAAATTACATTCGTGGGTGTTCCATATTTGCTCTTCAATTCGTGAATTTGGTGCCATTAATGGGTATACAACAGAAACATATGAAAGCCTCCATAAAGATTATGTCAAAAAGCCTTATAAATTAACAAATAAAAAAGAAATTGAAAAACAAATAATGAAAATTGTAAGTATTCTTTTTTGGTAAAAATCGTTATATAACGTTATTAAATTTATATTAACACATTTTTCTTTAGATTCGCCGTAAAGCCATCATAACAGAAAGTTCCTCAAAAGAAATTCCAAAAACCCCAATAGCATTAAAATATTCAAAAAAATTATATGAATTTTGTATACAAAATGCTGAAATTTATATTCAAACAAGAATGAATGACCCGGACCTCGAAAAAGAAATGAAACTTGGCTTTGAAAAATTTTTGGAGTGTTTAGATGCATATCTAGATTTCTATGATCGAAAACTATCTGAACATGAAGAAATTGATATGATATTTCATATATATGGTGGTGTGACGTTAAAATTTGGTTCAATAATGCGTGCTACAAATAAATTCCATAAAAAACCTATATTTAGTAATATTGCAGTTGAAATGAATGCAGATGAAATCTTTGAATACACATCAGATAATGGTGTATGCTTTGCTCAGGTAAAGATCAAAATTAATATCTTGTGAAATAATGATGAATATTTAATTATTATTAATATTTTATAAATAGGTTCTTTTAATAACTGAAATAATAATGAATTATGAAGAACCAATGCATCTCGCACTCGTGCAGTGGTATGATTTCACATCATCGGTAAATCCATATTTATACGAATGCCCATTATTAGAAAAAACAAATATATTTAATTTAATAGAAATAGAAGCAATAAACGATATAATACATATTATTCCACGTTTTATTGATAATAATGAATTTTTAGTTAATAAATTTTTATTTTAAATTTAATAAATAGATAATAAATGATAAATGTATAAATAATAATAATAAATAATAATAATGTTATAATAATGTTATAATAAAAAATATTAAATAATATAAAAATTGTATAGCGTTATATGACGCATTTCTATTGTTCCGCTACAATTTCAGCACGTTCTGTATCACCACCAGTTGTATCACCTTCTTCTTCTCCTGAACGTTGTCGACTTTCTCGCCAACCTTCTTGGGAATGTTGTCGACGACTTTCTCGTCGACCTTCTCGTGCACGTTGTCGACCTTCACCTTCATTATCGAAAAATTCCGGAAGAAGACGAGAAGGAGAAGTTAAAGGGGGAGAAACAAGACCAGGAGAAGGAGCACGACCGGAAGAAGGAACATGACCTCGTGAGGTTTTTCTCCTTTTCGGACTTTTTCCCTCCTCTTCTTCTTCTTCAGATTCCTCTTCCGAAGTTTCTTCCGCATCCAACTCCCCTTCTTCAGGCCTTAATGGCCGTTTTTGTTGAAGTTTCCGCTAAAAAATATAAAATTATATTAAAAATTATTTATAACGTAATATTACGATTTTTAATAATATACTTACAAAATTTATTTTAATTTGTTTTTTTAATAAATTTTCGGAAATCATAATCCCCTTGACATCGGGATTCAAGAAAAGTTGAGCGATTGCGACACCCCACGCAATGTGCATATTGGAAATCCTCTTCTTAGATTTCCAAACTCTCTCTAAAATAACCTGCACGTATGTGCGGTCTTCAGAAAAAACGTCAAAGAGCTTGCGGTAGGCATCTTTAACTCTTTGATCTGATTTCCATGAATTAATCTCCGCCGGGGAGGATTGGAAATCAATGCGAGGGAGTTGGGATTCCCCAAAGATTTCAAAAATTGCCGATTTGACTCGGGAAGCGATTCCACTCCTCATTCCCCGAAGTTTTTCCAGCAACTATTATTAAAAATATTTAATATAAAAAAATAAAACGACATATAACGTATTTTATTTAATAAATATTTCTTACTTTTGCTTTTATTCTTTTGAATAATTTTGAGTGGTGTCGCGAATCCATTGATTCGGAAATATCCGGAAAATTTTTTCGTATAACGTGCTCGGTTTCATCGATCAAATCCTTCGTAGAAGGAAATATATTTGCTTTAAATATATTTTTGGCGACTCGGTTTATTACATCCTTATTTGTTAAAATTATCATAAATATTAATATACTATATGCTAAAATATAACGTTACAATTCGATTAAAAATAATTACTTTCGAAAAATCCGGATCGTTGTTTATTTCGGTAAGAAGCTCGATATTTTTGAGCCTCTTTTTAATTTCTGCATTATCGTTCAAAAGTGAATCCATTTTCTTTTCAAATAATTCAAATTTTCTTATTAATCGATTAATAGAATCTGTTGAAACATTTTAAAATTGTAAAAATTGGTTTAATAATAATATTGATATATTAATAAGTAAAATGCATAAATATTTAATTACTAGTTTCCGTTCTAGTTGTAGTTGTTGCTCTTTCTTCTTCAACTAAATATGGTTCAGATGGATTTGTTCCGAGCCTTGCACGTCTTGATGTGGTGGATCCTGAAGACGTANGTAGAACGTTGTAGAACGGATCGTTCTAGAACGTAACGTTCGAAATACGCAATAAAACGGATCGATCTAGAACGTTATTAATACGTATCGTTCGTAGAACGTTGTAGAACGCCTCTATATAATTCCGGATGTATACAATTGAATAAAAATTATTTTTTATTTTATTTATAATTAAGGATTATCGAAAAAATAAAGAGAAATTTTTTATTAATAATAAAGATAGTTCAAAGTACCAGGAAAGATTGATCCAATTATCATCTTTTTTTCGTATTGTTTTTGAAAATCTTTTATTAGATAATCTATTCATGGGTAAAATCGAAATTCCATTAGAGGCATATAATGAAAATGTCAAACAGGAAAATGTTTTGTATCTTCAAAGTGAACAGAATAATCTTATAAAAACTATTCTTTATCAAGATTTTATTAATAAATTATTAAAAAAATAGAGAAATATAATTAAAAAGATAGCATACAAAGCAATTCCAAAAAAAATAGAAGTTCAATGGTTAGCAAACCGAAATTCTCAACTGGAAATTTGTATAAATAATTATCAATGTTCTGGAATTTGGTATCAGGATTTTCTTACAGAGATGAATTTAGAAGGTTCTTCAACCCAAAGACTTGTAGCTTACTTGATTTTACAAAAAATTATCAAGTTTACATTTAGTACAAATACGGAACAAAAAAATTTATATTCTGTGGATCCACAATTAATTTCGAACACGATAATAAATTTTGAACTAGCTAAAGCATCAAAATTTTCATATATTACTGGATGGGTTATTTATAAATTAATTAAAAGTGATAACATAATGAAATCACATTCTAAATACGAATTTATGTGTATTTATCTTAAGGTTTTAAGTTCAGAAAAAGTTGTATATGAGTGAGATGTACGATCCTAGGTAACAAATGTGGTGCCCGATCAAAATTTTTTGGATTTCATGTATAAATTAGAATCAATAATTTTATTATTATTCGAAAAACATAATGATCTTGGTCCCAATTATACATGTTCCCAAAATTGATTTTGGATTTTTGAGGTATTTTGACTTTTTGAGATTTATACAGATATATGGAAGTAAAAAAAGTATCCAGTTATGTGTATCTTCAATCAAAAAATAAATCTGGGTGATTAAAAAATTTCAAGTTTTAAGTAAAATAATTTCGTTTTCTATGAAAAACTATTTTGACTTTTTTTCCCGAAATTGTAATTTCGGGGTTCCAAAATAATTTTGCGTACAAGTATAGTCCCAATATCCTTTTATATATTCATAAAAGTTTATTGTGTAATTTATCATTATTGAAATCTTTTAATATACTTATTAATATTGCCAATCAAAAATTATATACAACATCAGAAAACTTTTCGGGACGTAAATTTACAGAAAATTTACGGGACCTACAGAAATTTACGCTTAAAAAAATCAATTTTTTTGACTTTGATCACTATTTATAAGACAGGGAGCGATTTTTTACTAAGATATTTTTATGACAGATCGAAAGATCTGGTTCTTAGCTACAAGATGATATGTGTTTTATTTCTGTAACATCAATATTCGCGAAGATATTCAAGTTTAAAGTTTCACATCTGTGAAAAAATTTCCGCGTAAATTTTCCGAAAATTTTCGTAATTCTGCCGGAAATTTCTATGACGTCACGTGAATTTCCGGCAGAATTACGGAAATTTTCGAAAAATTTACGCGGAAATTTTTTCACAAATGTGAAACTTTAAACGTGAATATCTTCGCGAATATTGATGTTACAGAAATAAAACACATATCATCTTGTAGCTAAGAACCAGATCTTTCGATCTGTCATAGGAATATCTTAGTAAAAAATCGCTCCCTGTCTTATAAATAGTGATCAAAGTCAAAAAAATTGATTTTTTTAGGCGTAAATTTCTGTAGGTCCCATAAATTTTCTGTAAATTTACGCCTTGAAAAGTTTCCTGATGAAGTACAGAAAATAATAAATTAACAAAGAAGATAAAGATTTTCTCTATAAACGAATTATTATTATCTATATGAAAAGTAGACAAAAGTCATGGAGAAGATTCAATGAATTTATTCCTGAAAAAGGAACCTCAAGTCTTCGTAAAAACCTTAAAGCTATGAAAAAAGACACAAAAAAAATTGAAAATTATACATCAATAAAAAAATCTAGTATTCCGATGGAACCTATACTTGGATTAAACTAGTTTCAAATATGGACACACCTGAAAAATGCTGAAGAAGAATTTTCTAAAATATTTTTAATAAGTGAGTTATAATGGTTAATTTGGACATTTGATGATGAATTAAGAAATAAACGAAAAAAGGATTTAGTACCTGTAATTTTGGAACACTTAAAAAAAGNATTTCTGTAACATCAATATTCGCGAAGATATTCAAGTTTAAAGTTTCACATCTGTGAAAAAATTTCCGCGTAAATTTTCCGAAAATTTTCGTAATTCTGCCGGAAATTTCTATGACGTCACGTGAATTTCCGGCAGAATTACGGAAATTTTCGAAAAATTTACGCGGAAATTTTTTCACAAATGTGAAACTTTAAACGTGAATATCTTCGCGAATATTGATGTTACAGAAATGAAACACATATCATCTTGTAGCTAAGAACCAGATCTTTCGATCTGTCATAGAAATATCTTAGTAAAAAATCGCTTCCTGTCTTATAAATAGTGATCAAAGTCAAAAAAATTGATTTTTTTAGGCGTAAATTTCTGTAGGTCCCATAAATTTTCTGTAAATTTACGCCTTGAAAAGTTTCCTGATGAAGTACAGAAAATAATAAATTAACAAAGAAGATAAAGATTTTCTCTATAAACGAATTATTATTATCTATATGAAAAGTAGACAAAAGTCATGGAGAAGATTCAATGAATTTATTCCTGAAAAAGGAACCTCAAGTCTTCGTAAAAACCTTAAAGCTATGAAAAAAGACACAAAAAAAATTGAAAATTATACATCAATAAAAAAATCTAGTATTCCGATGGAACCTATACTTGGATTAAACTAGTTTCAAATATGGACACACCTGAAAAATGCTGAAGAAGAATTTTCTAAAATATTTTTAATAAGTGAGTTATAATGGTTAATTTGGACATTTGATGATGAATTAAGAAATAAACGAAAAAAGGATTTAGTACCTGTAATTTTGGAACACTTAAAAAAAGATACACCTTTTACTAAAGAAACGTTGGCGAAGGAACAAATTTTTTCATTCTAAAATTACTATAATTTCAATAAAGTGATTTGAAATTAATTTTAAATTAATAATTTTGTAATAAAAAGTTAAATAATATAACCAATTGTTGTCCAATTTAATGCAAAACATTTTGTATTCATAAAATTAGAGTGAAAGACCTTGCCTTTTAAAATCAGCTACTTGAAAATAAATGAACATGTTTTTTTTTGCGAAAAAAATTATTTTTATATAATTAAAAAGTACATCAGTAAATTTTTTTAAACGTAAGCCTTCGAAGTCCTTCACCCTGATAACCTTCGAATACCTCCAACATAAATGTAATATTTACGAAGGTTATTGGTACCGAAAACCTTCATTTTTATTAATAAAACGTAATACTCCGGAGGTTATTGATATTGATAACCTTCAATAACCTTCACTTTATCATAATAAACGTAATATTTGCGAAGGTTATTGGTCTGATAACCTTCAATAACCTTTGAAAACGAAATTATTACAATAACCTCCGACATAAAAAATTTCCTGATGTATTTGTGTAACAGATTTATTTAAATTCAAAATTAGCGATCTCATTTATAATTGTGTAACTTTGTGTTGTCCCCTCCATTAAATTAACTATCCCCTAGATAATACTAACACATGACAAAAAATGGTCACGAGCTAATAAAATTGGCAGAATTGGTACAAGAAATTTTTTTTAGTTAGATTAAAAAATTTTTTCATTTTTTTTTTTTTTTCCCGAATTATAACCCTTGAAATATTATCTAATCTTATGTAAAATGTAATTTCTGGCCGTAATCATGACAAGGCCATCAAAAAGAAAGCAACAACTTCGTACAAATGCTATACGTGCACATTCTGCTTGGCAAGTGACGCTCTCAGCTATTAATCTTACTGATTTGGAATTAAGTGAGGAGTATGAAAGCGACGATTTAAACACAGAGGATCAATTAAACTCTGATAATAAAATATTTGAAGTTGATAATATCGAGTTAAATAATAATGAATGTGCAAGTTCAATTATTGACCTTTTATTAGTTGCATCTGAAAAAAGTTTCAAAAAGCAAACACGTCCTTTATGTTATAGAGGAGATTCTAAATGTACAAAACGGCGAATTAACCAAATTTAATGAGAAACAGCAATAGGAACTCCATTGCTTTCACAGTTTTTTTCTATAAGCAAAGGTAGCGAGAATGAAGAAGACAAGTTTCAAGATCAAAACTTTGATGGGTTTGATGCTGAAAATAATGATGAGGATGAATTACAAAGAGAATAGGACGGAAATATTTCTATCAACAAAGATGATGAGAATGAAGATAAATTTCAAGATCAAAGCTTCGATGAGTTTAATTCTGAGAGGAATGATAATGATGGAAATATTACCAATGAAAAAAATACTGATTGTGAATATAAAAAAGAAATCCATGAAACTATTAATTTTGTTGAAACAGTAATTCAAAAAGAATCACTCTCTAATATCCAAAAGGTCCGATAAACAGCTGTTTTGTATTTTTTTCGACTTGTATTGAATGGCTTAAACAAATAAAAGCAAGTGAAATAGTTTCAAGTATATTTAATGGTGGTGTATGATGTGCACAAATGGGCAAATATTTGTTTAAAATGTATGTTTTTTTCTTTTGTTTTTTTGATTTTTTTGAATAAATGTAATAAAATTTTTTTTTTTAAATAAAAGATCAATTAATTCCACAAAATATACAAGGAAAGTTTCCCTCTAAGAGTTTTCTATATAATGAATTTATTTCACTTCAAATTAGTACTTATCTTCATTCTCAAAAATTCAAGACTAATCCTATGTTAGTTAAGAAGTATTTTGAGAAAAACATTCTTTTTCACATCAATATTAAGTCAAGACAAACCATTTCTATCTGAACTGTCTGTTGTTGGATGCATACTATGGGCTTCTATTTCCAGCGTTATCAAAAAGGCATTTATTTTGATAGCCATGAACGACCTGATGTTGTTGTTTATCATGAAAAATTTTTGCAAGAAGTTGCAAAACTTGATTACTTGATGTCTAAATAGTTAGACAAGAATTGTAAAATATGAACTTTTTCAACTTTAGTTAGAGAAGAAAAAGAACATATTTGGATAACTCATGATGAATCAGTTTTTTACCCTTATAATGGATCCCGAACCGTATGGAGACCAAAAGATGAACATCCTTTACGCAAAAAAGGTCAAGGTCAAGGTATACATGTGAGTGATTTTTTGACTGAAACAATTGTTGAGCAGGTTAAACATGCAATAGATATTTTTGAACAAACTAATCTAGGATGTATTGATATTTTTGCTAAAGATGCATTAGTAGTATCAAAAATGAATTTGGGTCTAGGAGGATCAGTACCTAAAATGCATAATACAATATGGAATAATCAAAAGTAATTAATAATTATTGAAAATAATTATATTATTTATAACAAAAAAACAAAAACAAATATTAATCTTCATAACCAATTAAAAGGAATTCAATGGATTCTTACTGAAAGATGATTATAGTATAATGGAATAGTATTAAATTGTGATGCATGCAAAAATAAAAAATCATATTCAAATATTATTAATTGTTGTACCTGATAATTAATAGCAAATTAACCAGATTTTTTGATACAGCATGGAAGAATTCAACATATAATTGAAATATGGGAACATAAAGTAATTTACCTTTATTTAATTAATTTAATTTAATTTTATTTAATTAATTTAATTTAATTTTTTTAATATTAAGAGTAATTATTTTTTTAAATTATATTTTATCCTAAATTTCATCCAGAATTCAATTATATCAAAATGTATTGGGGTGCAGTAAAAAAATATATACGTGCAAATTGTGAATATTCTTTATTAAAATTAATAGAAATACTTTCAAAAACTTTTAATTCTATTACATTAGAAATAATTCATACTTTTACAAGATTATCATTTAAATAGATGAATGCATATCGACATGAATTAACAAGAAAAGCTATCAAATATGCAATTAAAAAATATAAATTACATAGAAATATTAATGAAAAAATTATAAATAATATAAATGTATTTTTAAATTAATTGATCAATTTTTTCATTTAATAAAAATAAATAATAAATTATGTAATTTATATATTACATAATCAACTAAATTTTGGTCATTATGCTTTTTGATTTTAAATAATCAGTGAGGTCTCATCTTTATTTAAATATTTATAATATACATTACAAAATTGCAACTTAAATTATAAATATATATAGAATAAAAATTGACTATAAAACTTTATTTTTAACTATACAGTCAGATCTATATATAATCACTATCTTGGGATCTAAAAAAATTTTGGTGATTATAAAAAAAAGTGATTTTATAGAGGTTTTTTTATATAGTATTACTAGGTATTGGTTCTTTTAGTAGGTGATTATATTTATATAACAATTATAAATAGTTTTTTTACATAGTATTATTATGCACTGGGTTTTATGAAATCGGTGATTATATATAGGTTTTTATATGATGTGATTATATAAAGTGTGATTATATACAGGTCTGACTATATATGTCATTAAAACTATTAAATTGAGTCAGATACAATTAAAATTGAAAAAAATTGAAATTAAAGCAAATTTTAATTTTTACTAGTAATTGATACAATTAGTTAAGTCAAACATAATTAAAAATTGAAATTTTAAGAGTTGAGTCAAGGCTAAATTAGTTTTGATGACATATATACTTTTAACAGTTTAATTAATTATTTAAAACTTATGAGTATCTTATTTAATAAGTTGAGTCTATTAAAGTCAAATTAAAAATAAAAAATGAACCCTCTAATTACTACTTTACCTCAACAACTTCAGAACTATATGCATTTTAACGCAGAGTTCAATACTATATTACAACTATACTTGCACGCAAAATTATTTTAAGGTCTTGAAATTGCAATTTTGAGGAAAAAAGTCGAAATAGTTTTTCATAGAAGATGAAATTATTTTACTTAAAATCCAAAATTTTTTGACCACCCAAATAAATTCTTTGATTAAAAATACAAATAATTAGGTACTTTTTTTATTTCTATATATAGAATAGATTCTGCATAAATCTCAAAAGTCGAAATACCTCAAAAATCTAAAATCAATTTTGGGAACATGTATAATTACAACACTTTTATACCTATAAATCTCAGCTTACTAATTTACGAAGCCATTAATCTTGACTATGCAGCATTGGTTTGACAAAACAAAAGCTTCTTCTAACATATAATTTTCATGACTACTATTTTAAACTAAAGTTCTACCAGTATTGACATTCTCTGATCATTAACAGGAATAATAGTTTATACTATTCCCTATTGCAGTATTATACACACACTAGTCGAAAATTTATAAAACCTACACCTATCGGGTATCAGATAGGTATAGTAGTAGTTGGTTTATGAGAGAATTGGGACAGTAAACCTATCCGCAAGTGTATATCATTCTGCTTTTCTGTCGTCACTGAAAGCTTTTTTCTTATATCGATTTTTATATCATTTTGCTTAATTTTTTTACATCGTCACTCGAATGACGATTGATTTATTTTTTTGTCGTCATTTTTATATTACTACTCTGCTTGCTATAAAAAAAAAAGCCCCGAAGGTGAAGGACTTTAGTCCTGAACCTGAGCGGGCGTTCCCCCTGCAAGCTTAAATTTAATATTATTTTCTTTACTATTCTAATTCTCTTCTAAACTTTATTTAGTCTTCTGTTACTGTGAAGCATGAACCCCAAAGGGGTGAATGCGAAACAGTTGCGGAGCGAAGCGGAGCATAGTTAACATATTAGCTTTCAAAATTGTTATCAATATAAAATAGCTATATAAAAAAGACATCAAAATTTTTATCGATATAAATAAGTCTAACCAGTAATAAAGGATTTTTACTCATTTTGCGTTTCTTGTAGAATAACTAATTTTTACTATCTCTTTTAACGCCTAAATCAATTATTATTATCATAAAGAATATCAAAAAATATCAAAAAGTTGGGACAAAATTACGTGTTAATATATATCGATATATCGAAAAAAAAGTTGGGACAAAGCCTAAGTACATATTTAGAATCGATTATTTTATATCTTGGATTCTATTCCAATATACTTTATATATAAAGTCTAATCTCAATATACATATATCGAAAAAAAGTTGGGACAAGCTCTAACCACAATATATATCAATATATCGAAAAAAAGTTGGGACAAAGTCTATTTACATATCTAGAAACGATTATTTTATATCTTGAATTCTATTCCAATATACTTTATATATACATATATATCGAAAAAAAGTTGGGACAAAGCTCTAACCTCAATATATATCGATATATCGAAAAAAAAGTTGGGACAAGTTCTAACCTCATAGCTAGAATCTAATTTTGAACCCTCACCATGTAATCTACTATAGTACTGAACTTGATTGACAGCTATTACAATATTTCCCCTCTTCTATTTTTATCGGAATTAAGCATTCTTTACAAAGAGTAATATTAAGAGTTGTAAGAGTGACTCCATGAACAACCATTATTTCATCATAAGTTTTTTCTCGAATATTTGCAAGCATCTTTTTAATGGTATTAATTATTTCCTCATAAGGTTTTTCTCATGAATTTGATCGAAGTTTATCATAGTGTTGAGCAACATAATAACCTCTGATATGATCTGGACATCGACCACTAGTAGAACCAGTAGGTTTACCACATTCAATACAAGGCATTCTTCTTTTAGCTTTCCAATGATAACTACACCCCTCAACTCGCATACAGCTTCTTCCACAAACTTTACCGGAATTATGATAGAATGGGCAAGTATATTCACCAATCATTTTTATTATACTGAAATATTTATTTAAACAAAAACTTTTATAAAGTATTATATACAAAACTTTAGATAATCAAAACATAACACATATTCAAATGTCAACTACTATTCAAAATATCGATCAAGTATCCACAGAGGTCAAAACCTCTCTTCCAACATGGCAGGAAATCGAAAAATCAATAATCGATATATTAAGAGCAGGTAACTTTTATAATAAGGATAGAAATATAGGATTTATGACTTATTATAAAAAACAACTTGATGAATTGCGTAAATCAGAAGATCAAGATCAATATATTATTGACAAAGCTAAACAACTTATTCCCAATGAAGAGATATATGATGCAAAAATAAAATCATTCAGCAATTCTTATTATAAAAGTGAGCCGAAAATTAGACAAGCTATTTTAAACTATCTCAGATTAATTCACAAAATCGCTAAAGAGTATTTTATTACAGATGAAGAAAGAGAAGAAGAACTCCAAGCATGGCTTAACTCTTAAGGATCCATTTAGGAGGTAATTCAGTATTATGTGGAATAACTAATAATTGTTCACGAACAAAAGATCTTTCAGGACTATATTCATTATCATCTATAATCCAATAAAGGATCGGTTGATTTTTTTGTACTAATCTTTCTTTAATGCGATAAATTTGAGGAGACCAATTCATGTCAGTAACACGTCTTCTTCCACCTTCCAACTCACCCGGCTTAAGTAAATACCTTACAGAAACATGAAAAGGTAATTTTTCTTCATCAAATCCCATAGGACCTTTTCTAGGTTTAGAAGCTATCCTATAAACATGTTTCTTTTTTCGAGCTTCAGCGGGGGACATCCCAATCATGCGGTTAACAGAATTATCATATTGTTTAAGAAAAATAGGTGCATTATCAATCCATTCTCGACAACGCTCACCAGGAGGTAATCTCATTTCAACAGCATCTTGAATGCGATAAATATATTCCTCAAAAGATCGATTAAATCTTTCAACAATACCCATACTTTCTTTATTTCTAGCAATATAAATTTTTACATTATACTTATTAGCTAAGAAAATAACTTCACCACGAAATTCTGTACCTTTATCCACCATAAATATTTTAGGGCAGTAACGAGACTTAAAAAGCTTTTCTAATACTTTTGCAACACTAGCAGAATCTCGAGATATTAAAGGATATATAAATCCAGTACAAGTAGCAATATCAATACAATTAAGGGCATATTTATAAATTTGATTTTTAACTTGATGATGAGACATATAACAAGTGTCTCCTTGAATAATATGAAATGGAACAGTAATATTACTGAAACTAACGCAAGGAATAAATCGAGATTTAGGACAAGGCATATGAATTTGATGCAAAGCTTGTCTTTCAAGCCATTCTTGAACTTCGGCCAATGTAAAATCGAATCCGGCATTATGTGAAACATCATAAAGTTTTTTACTAGTTCTTTGATATCCCGAAGGATGGTAGTATATTTTTTGTAAGTCAATACTAATATCAAGCTCACGAGCTTTTCTAGTGTCAATAGAAATAACTGGAAGCATTTTTACTCTAACATATAAAAACATGAATAATCTCGAACAGAAAATCCAAAAGCTAGAAAGATGGCTCAAAGAAAGTGAGAAGCACATAGCATATTTGGAAAATCAAATTGGTATTCGAGATGAAAGCATTATCTTGTTAAAAACAGAGGTAGGCAATCTCAAACCACGACTTAAAAAAGCTTTACAAGATATAGAAAATAAGGATAAANAGAAAATTATCATTTGAGACAATCTTTAGAAGGTGCGCATGAAGATATTACGGAAAGTGAGTTAGTACATGACAAGTTAAATCAAAAATTGCGTATCTTAGGATTAACCCATATTGCATGGCGAGCTCGCAATTTAAGGCAGGCACAAATTTTGAATATAGAATTTAATACAGCAAGAACGGCTTGGAGGAATCAAAGAAATAGAAATCAACATATTACTCGAGAATTACAAAATTGTCGGAGACATGGTAGGAATTTACAAAATGATAAGGTTCTTATTGAATTTTGGCGAGATCGAATTATTCTCAGGTATGAAAAGTGGAAAAATAAAACTCATGGCGCCCGACAAATAATTAATAATTTGAATCAGCAAATTTTTGCATTACAGAATAATCCATTAGTAAATCCACTCAATATGGCCGCCGTTGATAGACAACATATATATCAAGCAATTGGTAATGTTTCTTCTCAAATTCCTAACTATATGGGACAAGAACCACCAGATGACTATTGTAATAAGATTCAACAAGCAATTTCTTTTACTGATACAATGATAGCTGATGCTAATAATGCAAATGCTAATACTTTTACAGATGCTCATAAAGCGGATATCTATAAATCAAAAATGGCAGGAAAATACGTTCCAGTTCCAGCTCAACATCCCGCTGGTACTAATATTGATACTCCAGACCGTTTCAGAGCTTGGCTTAGGCATAAATATCACGAATTAACTGTAGGAACAAGGCAAGCTTCTTTAACAAAATTAACGCAANCCTTCGATATAGAATCCAAAAACTTCGAGAAACAATGGCATTAGATATGACACACTTGCCATCAACAAATACACCAGTTTTCAACTTAATAACAGAGGTGAGAACAAATATTAAACTTTTGGGCGATTCAGCTAGAGGGGATAATACTTTTTTAAAAGACGAAATTGATAATCTCCAGACTCAAACAGAATTAAAATTAACGCAAATCCAGAATGGATGTTATACTTTTGAAAACGAAGTAACTCAACTAAGGCAGGAAGTTATAAATTTAAAGGATATAAACCTCAATCAACAGGAATTAACCAATGAGCTAGGTACATTAAACGAAACTCTCAAAGAGCAAATTGATGACTTAACCGATAAGAATGAAATTATTCAAACTGAAATGGATGAGAAAACAAGATTATATGGACAAGCCCAAGACCGGTTAGATGAATGCCGAGAAGAAAATTATCATTTGAGACAATCTTTAGAAGGTGCGCATGAAGATATTACGGAAAGTGAGTTAGTACATGACAAGTTAAATCAAAAATTGCGTATCTTAGGATTAACCCATATTGCATGGCGAGCTCGCAATTTAAGGCAGGCACAAATTTTGNCGACAAATAATTAATAATTTGAATCAGCAAATTTTTGCATTACAGAATAATCCATTAGTAAATCCACTCAATATGGCCGCCGTTGATAGACAACATATATATCAAGCAATTGGTAATGTTTCTTCTCAAATTCCTAACTATATGGGACAAGAACCACCAGATGACTATTGTAATAAGATTCAACAAGCAATTTCTTTTACTGATACAATGATAGCTGATGCTAATAATGCAAATGCTAATACTTTTACAGATGCTCATAAAGCGGATATCTATAAATCAAAAATGGCAGGAAAATACGTTCCAGTTCCAGCTCAACATCCCGCTGGTACTAATATTGATACTCCAGACCGTTTCAGAGCTTGGCTTAGGCATAAATATCACGAATTAACTGTAGGAACAAGGCAAGCTTCTTTAACAAAATTAACGCAAGAAAAATTCTTACCTACAGATATTCCAGAAACTTATGAAGAAAGAATTCGACTTTTATTATTGCAAACGCCAAATAATAATGCTGATGCTCTGGCAATCTTATGGAATCACTTACCAGATGAACTCTTTTCAAGAATGGAAATTACAGCTCCAGGAGATATAGATGCATTCTTTACCAATCTAAAAAATATCTGGCTTAAGCGTCAACCTTCTACTTTTACATATAATGGAAATAGAAATTTATCCGTTATTACAACTAATCCATCTCCCATCTCATATCACCCCCAACCCCAAGAAATCAAAAATAGGTCTTTTGATCATTTAGAAAGTATTGGTATGAGATTAGGATATTCAGACAATGCATCTCGAAATCCGGATGCTTTAGCAAATTTTATCGAAGATGAGTTATACTCAAGATTAGGACATGCAAATTATAATCTCAGAAAAGAGCCTTTTGGTCAAGTTAGAGAGGTTAATACCAGAATGATTACCAGAGCTAGTACTTCGGGTGCTAAAAAAGTATATGCTACAAATAAGCCGGCAAAGAAGCCTACTAAAGTTACTTACAAATGCTCAAGTTGCGGAAAAATTGGGCATAGAAAAAATAAGTGTCCTAAACTCGGTAAGAAACCGAAGAAGGTTAATTATACTTATCAATCCGAGCCAGAAAATTCTGATCAAGAGGATGAACCTATTGAAGTGTTAGAAGACGAAGACGATGAAAATGACGAGGAGGAAGAAGAAATCACCTCTGATAATGAACCACAATCATGTTTCAATGTAAAAAAAAAAGTCGGATTCCTGTAAAGAAGAAGTCTTCTATTAAGAAAAAATCGATTGTTACTCTGGAGCAGGAAGTATTTCTTGAATCGCTTAATTATATGATATCAAAATTAGTATTACAATGTCCCAAAGAGATTCTATCGGAAGTCAATAATTTTCTTGATAAGTTGTTTATAGAAATGAAGGATATGTATGATTCATATTATGCTGAAAAATATTCTGTCAAAGAAAGAAATAAGGCATGGGGGGGTATCGCAAAAAAATATCAAAAGATTTTTCAACCCTTTATTGAAGCTGTTAATAAAGAAAATAATTCGCATTTTGAGTATGTACCTCTTCCTGATATTCCAGAAAAACTTAGTCATACCAGTTCCGCTAATAATTCTATTACATCTGTCAAAGACACAGAGTATCGTTCTTTAAATCACGCCANGCGAAATTGGCCTAACCCCTTTGAAATTGAATTTCTTAACATAAGCGAACCCAACGATGTGGCAACAATATCTTGTAGAATAGGTGACTTGATAATACCCCATGCAATTCTAGATACCGGTGCAGATGATTCGTTATTTACTGATAATATTCCTGAATATTTAGGAATAAAAATAGATAAGAAAAATGTTCACAAACTTACAGGTGCGGTTGGAGATTCTCAGTCCATTGGTACTTCATATAACATTCCTATATCTATAGATAATGAAAAAGATTTTATAACCGTTTCTGAAAATGAAGTATCGGTAATTCCCACAAAAAAGGATAGATATGGAAATGATATATCTATAATGATACTTGGTACTAAGTGGCAATACCGTGTTGGGTGGGATCCGATAGTGAAAGGAGAATTCACAGCTACACATAACGGAAAAACTATTACAATTCCTCTTTCCACTCGCAAAGAATCACGCAATGCATTTAATACAGAAAAAAAGACCAATGATTCATGTTCCGATAGTGGTGCAATAAAAAAAATAACTGGAAAGATTATCTAGATCAATTTTTCTTCGCAATGCAGGATGTGTCAGGATATAGTACTCCATCTTCTTTTTCCAATGAATGAATAAGATTATATACAACCCCATTTCGAATACATTTTTTTAATGCAAGTTCTGATAATTTTTTAAACTTGTGAGACATATCTAAACGAATTTGATTACATTCAGCTTCTTTTTGTTGCTTGATAGAGTTTAACGTTTCCTGAGTAGATTCAATAAACCTTTGATGCATTGCCTCTGTAGCTTCTTTAACTCGAGCATTGATTTCATCTTCAGAATTGGTTATTTGTAAGCTTGGCCCAAGATTAGTCTCGGTTTGCTCTAAGTTCAATCTAGGATGATCTAAGTTCGATCTTGGATTAATCTCGGTTTGATCTAAGATTGATTTAGTGCGACGCTGTAAATTTTTTTTCTTTGTATATTTATCAATTTCATTAATTAACAATATTTCAATATCAGGATGAATACTACTTGCCTGTTCTTCTGACAAAGAATTATGTACTCTAGAAATAAGTCGATTCCATATATTCTTTTTTATGGAAGGGGGTAATTTTTTAAGAAGTTCTGAATAATGTTCGTGGAAATTCGACATTTTATAAATATATAGATTCTGAGAATTCCAAATATTCTTAGAATTTCAAATATTCTTAGAATTCCAAATATTCTTATAATTCTAAATCAGTGGACGATCTTTTAAGTGTACGTCTTGGTTGGGACACCTCTCTGAAATTGGATGAATAGATTGGGACTTCAGATCTGCAAGTATTTTTTCCGCTTTTTGCAATTGTATTCTCTGTTGATCGTTTTCACTGCGCAATTTATTATTAGCATTAACTCGCTCCTCAATCTGTTTAGTGATTTCTTGTATAAAAGAGCCAAAAGTTTTTTCATTGTATTCAAGCAGTTGTAGGGATAAACTATCTAACTCTTTTTTAACGCGAGAATTGATCGCCTCTTCACATGCAAAACAAGAGCAGTTATGTGTCCGATTACAGGTCGGGATAGTATTTTGGGTTTGAGTTTCTTGATCGGGCATATCTATATGTATCTTGACANATTATGTACTCTAGAAATAAGTCGATTCCATATATTCTTTTTTATGGAAGGGGGTAATTTTTTAAGAAGTTCTGAATAATGTTCGTGGAAATTCGACATTTTATAAATATATAGATTCTGAGAATTCCAAATATTCTTAGAATTTCAAATATTCTTAGAATTCCAAATATTCTTATAATTCTAAATCAGTGGACGATCTTTTAAGTGTACGTCTTGGTTGGGACACCTCTCTGAAATTGGATGAATAGATTGGGACTTCAGATCTGCAAGTATTTTTTCCGCTTTTTGCAATTGTATTCTCTGTTGATCGTTTTCACTGCGCAATTTATTATTAGCATTAACTCGCTCCTCAATCTGTTTAGTGATTTCTTGTATAAAAGAGCCAAAAGTTTTTTCATTGTATTCAAGCAGTTGTAGGGATAAACTATCTAACTCTTTTTTAACGCGAGAATTGATCGCCTCTTCACATGCAAAACAAGAGCAGTTATGTGTCCGATTACAGGTCGGGATAGTATTTTGGGTTTGAGTTTCTTGATCGGGCATATCTATATGTATCTTGACACTAGCTTTGTTATTACACAATAAATTTTCAAGTGGTTCTATAGTTTGAATTCGTTTTTTACGCTTCCGGTTTAATCCTTTTTCATATACCTCTAATGTATGATACAAATAAGCCTCAATTCGATCACATTTTTCGAAAATTTTTTCAGATGCGATAGGGGACCTAGAATGATGCAAAAGTCTGTGGAATGCCCTTTTGACTAAACTTTTTGGAAGCTTCGTTATAATGGGATTGTAATCAGGATGAAACATCGATTATTAGTTTGCGCGCAAAAAGTTTGCATGCAAAAATTAGTTATTGCTTAGCAGGTACATAGTGCCTAATCGTCACGAAATAACAAAAATAAAGTTCTAAAGTACTAGCCCTCAGATGGTTTTATTTAAAATAAATAGATTACATCGAATGAGTTATACATTAATAAATAGATTAAATACTATACTTCTATTTCTAAAAGTCGCTTTCGGAATCTTTCTTGTAATTGGCTTTTCTTGCGACTTATCCAATAATCTGGAATAATATATTCTTTATATGTTCTAATTGTAAATTCAGCACCAACAGGATATCTATTATATTTTTTTATATACTCGGCATATTCCTTATTAAGATGCATTTTAATTCGATCTAGGGGTATAGGATTTTTTATTTTATGTGGAATTAATGTTAGAAATTTCTCATCATCCGAGGTACCATCGTTTGGCAAACTATTCCAAGCAAGGCGTGCATTTGATGGTACTCTTTCTTGGAATCGTTTATATGCCTGTTGTATAACTCTGGCACGTCCGAAATCAGTTTTTGGTTTAGAACACTCTGTATCCCAATGACTGATCATCAAATCACTAGGTACGAGACGATCAACATATCTTTGTCTAGTAAAATGGAATGATTTTTTAGGATTTACATCATCAATTTTTACGAGTTTCCAGCAACCAAAACAAATTGCCATATGGCTCTTATGAATTCTCGGTCTACGATAATCGAAATTGACAAATTTACCTTGACCAAATGATCCATATAAAGCAAATCGATGGTATACACTAAATTTTCCCGAATTTACCAAATCTTGTAAAGATACTCTAACCCGTAAACTCCATTGAACTGGTGTTTCGTTCTGTTTTATACTAGATAAAGTGTCAAATGATCTCTCATTATCAAAGAGTGTATCAAAGAACCGTTGATAATCATTAATGCCAAAATAATTATATATATACGTGATCACATACTCCATATCATATCCAGGGCGAATATTAAAGGGTTTGGGTAATGTTCTATCTTTCTTATCGATAAAAGTTGTAATATCAAAACCAGACATATTGACTAAATATAATAAATTAATGATTTTTAGGCCTGTTAGATTTAATAACATATACTCTAGAATATATCGGATTCATTTTTTGTTGATCTTTCTAACTCATTATATTCTATAAAATAATGAATCCGCTATATAATCTATAAAATAACGAATCCGCTATATAATCTATAAAATAACGAATCCGCTATATGGCCTATACATAGTTTTGGTTATGCCAACTCTGCTGATTCGAAGAATATTTATATGACGATTAGCATTAGAAGACATACTATAATTATTACGTAAATAATTTAGTCTATTCGATATCAAGTAGTAGATTTTATATAATATATGTGTTGATAGAAAGATGGATTCATAGTACTTATATTTTTTTGTAGTATAGTGGAGCTAGTGACAAGACAGTTATGTCAAATCCATCATGAGCTAGCATATAGTTGATTAGAGTCATACAATAACTTGTGTAACTTGACATCTTCACTAAAATTATTAACCTATCATATGATATGTACTATAGAAGGAATTTGAATGTAATAGAACATGCATTCGTAATTTGATCATGCGATACACCGATTACCAAATTTAATTAGCACCTGCATATCTGTGTGAAAACATCTCAAAAACGGATATATAACATCAATCTTTATACTTTTATTAGCTTTACTGCTCCACTATTTATATTTATCGCAAAACTAATCTGATATGATGTACTTTTTACAAATAGGGATATCGATAACTTGGTTTGAATAATCGACTCGAGATATATACATAGTCTTTGTTCTTATGCATACATTAACTTTTTTCCTAATCTATTCTTTGGTACAATATAAAATGAAATAACGAAAAGCAGTAAAAGGAAAGTATCGTGAACTTCTTTACCTATATCCAAGTACTTATCATGGAACATATACATATTCTTTGTTCTCGTACATATACTGACTTTTTTTGTACATATACCAACTAATCCATAAGTCAAGATACTAAAAAGGGAATAACGAGACGTGTTAAAAGGAGAGTATAACGGTGTTGTTGAAAGCTTTATTCGCGACTTTATTACTTTCGATCTTACATACCAATAAATTTTTTGTCAACATGTCTACTGATTTATATACAAAAATTTATAACTTCTTAGTAAATGCTGAAGAAAAACATATTACCGCAGGCTCTGTCATTTATCAGGGAATAGAAGAGAATCCTCAAATATCGCAAATTGAGTTAAGAACTATTATAGAACGAGCTGTATCATTTGCAAATAATAATAATAATCGGGGTTCCTCACGTTATACAACTCTTCTTGAGATTTTTCCTGAGGTATGTAAAAGAGCTTTTTGATAGATATATAATAACGGAGTTAGTGTCTAAGACACATAATTTCAAATGATGAATAGTGTTGGTGGAGATACCATTTTGAAACGTCGAACATAATAGCTTAAATATTTCATAGTCCGCCTATAGGAAAATTTCCTTGATGCGTGAGAAGTATTTAAGGGATCTATGTTTGATTATTTAGTATCATATAAAGTCTTATTTACGTGATGGCCACACATGAGTAGGGCTTTATATATATTTGATGACGCATGCGTTTTAAAATTTATTTTTTCTTAAATATCGTTAAAAACTAACTGATTCTATGTCTGCATTAGTTTGAAATTTCTTATAAAACTGTCTGTAGTTTACGTGATATTGGAGCAGTGAAAACACGTGAGGAAGATACTATTACCCCAGATAAAATCAGAAAGAATATAATCGAATTAAAAGGGAAACTCAAGAAAAATACAACATCTCTCTATCAGCATTTGTATTCTGATATAAATAATATAACTATTTCCGAATTGTCATGGAAAGACCCTCTTGCCAGTCAGGTAATTAGTGACGATTCAAGACTGGTGCAACAGTTACCGGGACACCTACGACATACATTTATGAAACCGGTACGACAAATGGTTCCAACAGCTCTTCCTCTAATAGTCCAAAGAAAATGCGATGAATTTGTATCAACCTTTATCGAGAATCGTGTATTTGATTTACCACAAAAACTTTTGCACGATGGGATGTGGAAGGAGACAGATATTGAACTTTCATATACTGCAAAGAGGATTTTGGATACTCTGTAAGTATATTTATCAAACTTTCAATATAGTTAACACAACCAGGTCCTTTAGGGTGACTCTACGAGTCATAAACTGTTACTGTTTTTTTTTCAACTTTTCATTGGTATTAGGAGTGATTCTTGGAACAATCCAGTATTCGGGTCCGAATTTGTAGAATCATTGAATGAAGGTACTTATGTCACCAATGTAATTGTACCAGCGGTTCGAGCTACATTGAAAGACCTTCCCTTAGGTAAATCCACATTCATTACTAGTTCTGAACGACAAAGTAGTGCCAGTGCAAATAGAAGAGGTGTTGGACGATCAGGAAAACGTCCGGATGTTATGTTTGTGATGAAACATGGAGGTAAATATTACGAACTTTTATACATTGAATGCTCACGTTTATTTTGTACAACAAAAAAAGAAATCGATGATGGAGTAAAACTGTGGCGCGAATGCAATGATGGACTTTATTGGACTCGAAAAAGTTGCAAACCTGACAAGGATGAATTTGGCATTGTTGGAATTCAGGTAGCTGGAAATAAATTGCTCCTTAATGTTCTTATTCGGGATATGAGTGATATTCATCATTACTACCATCTTTATGAGACAGATATACCAGTCCAACAATCTAATCCTTCTATTGTATCAGAATTTGTTAAGTCGTTATTGATATTACGGAATATTATGATTGTTAATATGACTTTGTTGTATAATGCATCCTTACCTAGATCAGCTAGGCATATAGAAGACAGTACAACTATTAAATCCCCACTTAATGTGAAATAGATATGATCGAATCCAACCAAATGTATTTTTATCGTATATATATTTATTAATAAAGATTTTTGATTAGAGGAACGTACAATTTAACATGTGTTATTTTTCCGTGTAATGTATATATTATTTTTTCTTGGCAAATTTCAGCGAACAAATCATCAAAAAAAGTTCGCCCAAATCACGTGATTTATTTATTTCGTCTATGTTAATATGATCGAGAATTTTTCCGGAATATATCTGCATCTTATATAACAATGATTAACACACAATCTAAAATTAATTTATTGAATCAGCGTATTATTATACTTGAGGCTGAAAACACAAAAGTTAAGGCAACGCTGACTATCACACGATCTAACGCACGATCTAAAATCGATTTATTGGAACAGCGTATTATTATACTTGAGACCGAGATCACTAATCTTAAAAAGGAGAATGCTGAGATCCCTGAACTTAGAAAAAAATTTGCTGAAGTTGAAGCCGAGAATGCCAAAGTCAAAGCTGAGTCTTTACGGGAGGTTAAGACGCGCGAAAGGATAGAAAAAACTATGCTAGAGTTAGATGGGTGTTTATATCACAAATCATTATCTATGAAATAGTTAGTATATCATTTTCCCATGATCACATGGGGCTCTATGACACATGCATAAATCACTATAATTCAAGTAGACGAATTTTAACTTTATTATATATGACAATACATTATTTGCTAATAACGAATCCTTGATTTATAAATGTCACGTGATCTTGTCCCGAAGGACAGGGTCACATGATTTGTGGCGCAGTTTTCTTGATTTCGTCCTTTATATATTTGATTTTCTCTACACTTAGCTTTGAGATAGAATCCGCCGAAAAAGATTTTACTAATTCTATTTTTTCGATACCTATACTACTGAAAAGGAAATAAATTTTCTGGGCTCTTTCCTTTCTTTTGTTACGGGCATTCTCAGAGGCATCGGGAAGTTTTTCTTTTAGCTCATCGTTAACATCTATTTGAGCTTGATGTAAATTACGCGATTTTTCATAATAATACTCAAAACGTTGTGATACCACTTTCCCAAACAAAAAATATGACCTGATAACTTCTCTACTTGCAATCTCTTTTCGCAATTCAGAATTAGTAATATTATTATATAAATAAAGTAAATCTTCAGATGACCCAGACACCGCTTCTTTGCTAATTTCAGATACCTGCGGACTACTATTACTACTTAACTCCTTGATAAGTTGTTTCAGCATCTGGGAATCCTCGTTTTTAACTTCCTTCTTCGCTTTCTTACTGGGGAATTTATCTTGCGTGGTATTCGGCTCTTCAGAGTCAACTTCGATAGGTCTTTTATTGGACTCCTCGTCCATATCAGTAGCCTTACCCTTCGAATTATTATCTATTTTTCCCCCATTATCCGCATCTGTCATTTCTTCATCGATGATTTCTTGAGATTGGATATTAAGTTGCTTTTCCATCTTTCCAACTACTGACGAGGTGCTAGATTCTGAATCCCGTCTAAGATCCGTTTCAGTTGTGGTGGCTTCGGTAATAGTCTCGACATTTTTTCCACAGTCGGGGCACCCATTTGGTTTTGTAAGCAGAAGTTTCTTCTCAATGCAGATTCTATGGTATATATGTCCGCATCCTAAGACTGTGAATGCTTTATTGAGACTTGAAAAAATCTCCTTATTACATACTTCACAGTTAGGCACCGAGGTGAATTTCTTATTTTTTATCACACTGTCGTTTAAGTTTTTTAGGATAGTATATGCGAGGTTTTTAAGATTAGCAGTTGGGATTTTTTCCGTTTTCGACATAATAACAGAGCTAGACTCGAAGAGTCATTTCAAGGAAATAGTGCAATACACAGAACCAAATAAATTTTCGTTGCTCACCTTTCATATACTTATATACCCGCTCATATGTCGTCCGAGAAAATATACCCCAACTCGAATTGGCATTACATCCGAAATGGTGCAAAGATAGGTAAATTAGTTCATTCTTAGTGAGTTTCATGATCGGCAGAAAAACATGAAAATTAATAAAAAACGACGAATGAGGGTATATGTGAGAAATTGGGTCGTACAAAAAACATGTGGATCTAACCTGCTAAGTGCTTATCGTGATCACGGTTTATTATACGATTAATTTATGTGTCGAGGCTACTTTACGTACCTTTGTACAATTATATACCTTGTTCTTATTTCGCTTCTTTTTTGGTTTAGAACGGGTAGAGCCGAGGTCTTTAGACTCATGTATCTTTTTTGAGGTGCAAGTGAGAATTTCCACATCATCAGATAATTCAGTTTCAGAATTTGAGGTATTGCTATTATAATCATAATTATCTGAATACATATAATTACATTGATCGACAATATTCTCTAACTTTTTATGGAACATACGCATTCCATATTCCAGATCTATAATGGAATCTTTGAGATATTTAAACTCATTTTTCACTTTTCGTTCTGCATGATCATTAAAATTTTCTATCATTTTGATCGGTACTGAGAAATAACTCTGCTAATATATATATATATATATATACAAAAAAAATACGTAATTTATTCTTAATTATGAGTACACAACACGTCTTAGCTTTACCTGAAATTCTTGAAAATATCTTTAGCTATATTACAGATTATGAAGATATTGTTAAACTTCTTGGAGTTAATTATACATGGTGGATAGAAGGAGTTCGAGCAATTCTAAAGTTATATAGAAATATGATTTATCGATATAATCATAATATACTCAATTTATTATTAATGAGTGATTTATTTTGTCTTCAGAGTGATAGAAGTAAACCTGTTTATAATAAAATATACCAACCAGGACCTGAAGAAAATATACATTATATAGATTATAAAGAGGAATTTGAAAAAATACAATCGAATGTTGAATATAGTATAGATGATCTTGAATTAGTAAATAGTACGTTATTACCCATGGATATAATGAAAAAAATTGATTATCTTATAAATGATTATAGACTAATAGTAAATAAAATTGATGATATATTATATGAATCACCTTCTTATGTTGAATGAAAAAGCAAATAGTAAAGTCGCTTTTTGTTACTTTCCATTTTTGAATGATATGTATTATATAGACAAAAAATTAAATATGGCAGATGGGTAGGTTGACTCGCTTTTTCCTACAATAGATAAATAAAAAATCTCGGAATGAAATTAATAGAATTAGCACATCGTTTATTACACGATCAATTTATATCTGATAATCGAGAATTTTTGTTACGATTTTATTATTGCTGTTTCTGCTAATTGTTTTTTAAATTCTCTAAATTCTGGATTATATGCTATTTGTTTTCTCATGTATAAATTATTTCCTTTTTTCCTCTTCACCTCTCGGAAAAAAGATATATATGTTATTGCCTTGTAATGGAGTTTTGCTCTTATCAGTATATGTTATCTGGACTTTTTTCTGGCTTTGAGCGCGCCTTCTCACAGTTCCTGTTCGAAGACACATGATTTGGATTGTAAACAATGATCTCGGCATATAACGGTAAAATTCCCGATCATGAACAAACAAAGTGAAGTGAATTATCGGGGGCGAAAAGGCGGTATTTTTCTGGATAAAGTTTTGATAGCTTTAACCAGTTTTCTGATGTTTCTGCCCAATTAATAAAATTTAGACCGCATTCCGTTAGCATATCTCGTGCTGTCATTTTGATTATTATACAAAAATATATCTATATCTCGAAATTAATAAACAAATCAAAGAATATAAAGAAAATCTAATTGCAAAAGGAATGTATGGCGATAATTTTGAGATTTTATATCCTGTATAAAAAAAATTTCGAAACATATGGTTTATTCGATATTGATGTTGATTAGTGATAAGACCTTTGTTATATCACCTATTTCCCACTTAATCTCTAATGCTTTATCAGTAAGATCATCTATTTCTTCTTCCAATAAACGGAATTTTTCCTCAAGTTTATCAAGCTTTTCATATATCCTATTAGTATTGGGATAATGTGATTTTTTTATTGTGGAGCAGAGCTGTAGGCGATTCTCCGAATCATGGCTCTTCGGGCCTACTTTAGTTGATGTCATTTTTTGTAATATATATTATTTAGATAAAAAAATTATAAATAAATATACGAAAGAAATATCACAACTTAGGCAAGTAAGTTGATCTATTATTGATATTGGGGTTTTAACTCTAGCTTCATCATTCTTTTTTCAGCTTCTTCATGGGTCATTCCTTTATTAATCATTTTCTTATACGCAATAATACGCCAATCCCCAAAGGCTAATGTAGTAATTCCATCTGATAAAATCCATCTCTTAGTATCTAAAGGACTAATACCAATTTTAGATGAACGAAGAAGTCTAATAATATGGTCTTTACTTCCTAATCTATGCATTGTTACCATGCATTCTTTTCGAGATTTTAAACAATTTTCATACATATCATGAGTAAGATTCTTTTTAACTACTACCTTTTGTACTCCTTTAGCTCTTCGATCTGTTTTTCCATCAGCGAGAATATAACTATAAAGCTTAGGTCTTGGTCCGCAAAATTTCTACATAGCGGTACCACCACTTTCGTCCTTGTACTTACCAGGGACTTTCTTATTCAACTCAATTTTTTCTTTCCCGAGAGCTTGATATACGGGATGTTCTGGTTTATAATCACTAAAATCAAAATGTTCTTGCATCTCTACCATATCTTTATAGACATTCTCAGTTCGGATAAGTAAGATAAGAGAATCAGTATCAGTATATACCAATTCAACATTATCTCCATATCGCTTTTTTATAATATTATAATAGAAATTATACATGATAATCTTACTTTCATCAAGAACAGTCATGCCAATAAAGATAGGTTTACTAAGTCTAGCTTTTGATTGATGACGAGAAATACCTACCAAATTCTCTGCTAAAATTCTATGAGATATGTAACTAGGATCAGCTACTAACTTTTTAAATTTCTTTGCCTCAGATTTAGGACGAACAAAATCTATTCTTTGATATTTACGTACATTTTCAACCGTCTTTCCATAGTTGGCATTACCAAGAAGCTTATACATATTTTTCTCAAAATCGTTTTTAGCTAAACCTCGTGATCTTGCTAATTCTTCCATAAACGGTTTCATCCATGGGCTTTGGTCAAATTCTATAGCGCGATGAATTTTGGTAAGTACCATTCCTTGTTTTATATAGAATTGTAAAGCTCGATAATGAACTATATACTTTTTCTTATTATTAAGATTGGG